>OW026519.1:105748059-106314074 GCA_932274085.1 Protocalliphora azurea | reverse complement strand
TAATATAATATAATATAATATAATATAATATAATATAATATAATATAATATAATATAATATAATATACAACACCTTAGAATACTTACTAACGTAGTAAATCTCTCATATATCAAGAAAGTAAATAATACATATAGAACTAAATTCATTATAATCTTCATAAGAACAATAAGTCTTCCACTATTCTCATTCTTTTAGAGAATCTCTAAGAGACTCATTTAAATCTGATTAAATTTTGGGTGTCCTAATAATATGAAAATTACACTATAAAAAAATAGAATTCAAAATAATAACATTAATGTTATTCCTCACCAAAATAATTTTTACTGTGTCACTTTTGGAAAACCCCAATAGAAATATCATATCATAGTAAAAATGTTTACTTTGACAACAACAAATATTCATAGAAGATACCTATACCTATAGATCTGAAAATACATACATATTTACATATATAGGTATGTACCCTGCCAACATTTTATATCCAAATTTGCACTAAAGAGTAACCTCAAGCTGTTTTTGGCAGTCGAATATGACATCATTTTCTTATCCAAGAAGAGTCACCGTGCGGGAAGAAGCTATCAAGTGCTTATGTGTCAAATTGGAGTCATTTTGAGGAACAGAAAAATTAACTATTTCTGTCCAAATTCTAACTTTATATTACCAACATTACTATCGAAACTTTGAGTAAATAGTATCCATATTTATTTTAAAATAGTAAAAGAAGTTATTTTCCTTTCGAAGAAGAGTCATCGTTCGAGTAAAATTGTATCGCAGTGTTGGAACTATTTTAATGACACTATTAAGTGCTTTTGTTTGTGTGACGAATTAGAGTCATTTAGGGTTATTCAAAATCGGTTTAAATTGTGCTTAGAAATAATCTGACTTTAAATATTCAATTTAAGAGAAGAATTTTTAAATATAAAAATACACCAAATTGTTGATAAAAAAAACAAGTATTGAAATCAGGTGCGAATCCACGGTAGGGGTGGTATAGGAAATTTACCACAACAAACCCATACCTAAAATTTTAATATTTAGGAAATAATACACTCTGCTACAACGAAAAATCACTCGAGAAATGACATAGCATACGTTATAGGTCTTCTTGCAATATAGGAATCCGTGATATGTTTTTAAGGGTTTTGAATCATAATCTCCAGAAAATTGTGAATTTATAGGCGAAAATTTGAAAAATCCCATTTTTGGGATTTTCAGTTTTTTTTTTTTGTGAAATTTGGGATGTCTTCTTCAAAAATCTTAAAATTTTTTACAATTTCTCATTTTAAACAATCAACGATAATTTCGTTAAGATATCCTAACTAACAAAGATTTTATTACAGATATAATATTTATAGTTTCTCCGAAAGCCATGTTTTTTTCTCAAATAAATTACATTGCTTAGCTAACATAATTCTTCATTATGTAGAAAAATATTTAAGTCAATATCTTTTACAGAACAGAAATTACGCTACTTTAAAGTTTAATAAGATTTAAAATATTTAAAATCGGATAGAAAACAAAATTGGCAAGCGATGAAATATTTTCTATGTCAGAGGTAACCTATTTTGAGCCCTATATGCCCCATATGCTCCTGAAGGGCATATGGAGCCATTTATTTTTTAATTAATTTAATTTAAAATTTCTTTCAAAATTTTTTTTTACAATATTTCATTTTGTTTTCATTTTAATTCATTTTGTTTTCATTTTAAACAACATTCACTTTATATACATATATATACATATATATATGTATTTCTTTTTTATTTTTACCTCACTTTATCACTCTTTTTTTTTTTTTTTTTTTTTTTGTTTATTTTAATTTTACGAAGCTTTCTTAAAATTTTTAAAAAAATCGACTGCTTGCCTCTTTGGAAGTAACACGCCAACTGAGTAGCATCGTCTTCTCCACACGTTTTGTTTTTAATTTATGTAATGGTTTTTTACTTTTAGAAGGTCGAAAATCGAAATTAATGTTATTTGTTTTTGTAAAATTTTTTACTATCAGGAAAATAACATCTTGAGGATACTAGAAAGAGTAATTTTTCTGATAGTGGATAAAACTAGCACATAATTGCTGGCAGGGTATATATTTGCTAGTTCCATTAGTTAAACATATAATTACTGCTTTTATGACGATGATGATGTCAGTTGGTACGAGTATTGATTTTATACAGAGGAGCTATTCAATAAATCGTCAATAAATATGACAAATGACAAAATATGCAAAAACATGCACTAATAAATATCGAAGTCATGTTAGAGTAAATTCTCGGATGCGCAAAGAAATTTAGTTTACGCTGCATAGTGCAAGATTTGGCCAATCTAGCTGGACAAAAGTCATTTTTTCAGTTTCAATTCTATTAAATATTTAAATAATATTTGATAGAGGACATCTTACTGATTAGGGAAATATAAAAAATTTGCCTAAATTTTTAACAGTAACAATATTTGAATTTTTTGAGAAAATTATAGTAAATACAAAAAAAAAAACCGCTTGAAATTAATCATCTTTAAATCCTTTTTTGCAATTCTATTTTTCATTTAGATTATTGCTTCCTCACTTTTAATTAATAAATTCGTTTATATATACTTCGAAAAAATATTTGGTGCGATATGAGAAAAAAAAACTTTTTCGGGAAATTACTAGAGCAAATAAATTTCTATAAGATATAACTTTTTGGGGTCCATTACAGTCCATCTGAAAATTAGTTTAAAATTAAAGGCTAAATTATCTATTTTGATGTACAAATTAAATTGTTTGCCGATTTTCATACATCATGAATCAGACCAATTCAATGAAGATTTAGACTTGGAAGATGGTTTGCTTTTAAAGTTTTAAAAGTTAGTGCTACGATTGTTTCACTTAAAAGTAATATAATTTTGTTAAGAAAATATGAGAGATATGTAATTATGTTTACCATTATTGCACTACATTTCTAAATTATATTTCATCTATGAAAACTTTGATTTTATTGCTTTTTGAGTGCAAGCAAATAAAATGAACTTAAAAAGTTTTTTAAGTGCTGATGTTTATGAGGCACATTCAAATTAAAATCAAAATTATTTTTGAATCGGTGAATACAAAATGGAATACTTTATTTTACGTATATTTGAACTGCAAAAAGTTTTGTCCCAAAAACATAATGATTTGTCAGATCTCTACTTAACGTTAAAATTATTAAATTGGGGTACTGTGGTAAAAACATATTGGAGTAAAATGCGATCTAAATTTATTAAATTTTCCGTATATCCATATATTGCTCAAAATATAGTAAATAATTGGATATGAAAGTATGTAAGAAAATCAAATAAAACAGATCAAAAATGTGATGCTTAGTAAAAGCAATAGAACATAGGAAAATTGGAAATAAGACTAAAAAAATTCATAGAATCAACATGTACCAATACATTAGATTATTAAAAGTAGAAATTTGATAAAACTCATATAAGTGATCGCTCACTTAACGTGTGAAAAATTATATCAATTTATTACATTTATGAATTAGATTATTCCAAATACAAGAAATAACTGTCTATTTTTAAAAATTTTGTCTTATTATTTTCTATTAGTTTTAACAGACAGGAAACTGTTTTCATCACTTATTGGTATTTTGATATTCATTTGGTCTATTAAATACAAAAATCATTTAACTGTACACTAAATTTTTTAAAATTTGTGATTTTTACTACTTTCCACTTTACCCCAATATTTCCCTTTCTACCCAAAAATAGTTGATTTAGAAAAGAAAAATAATAGCAAAAGATAAATTAATCGTATTATTTTTAAGCAAAATGTTAGACAATAATCAATTCTATATAACAGTTCCATTGGAGGGTTCAAAAGATTATTGGTTGATATTTTATTACAGTATTTTCTTTTTAAGATTAAAGTATGCTCCAGTTTAACCCAATCTCCTCTATACATGTAATTATTTTGGGCGTGGATACTCTCATTTTCATAATTTCTTATGGCTTTTAATTCATTTAGAATTAACCCACGCTTGTAAAACTGGTTTTTCCAAAAATAAATTTTAGCAGTTGTATGTGAGGTGGGCAGTTGTCCAATTCTGCCGATTTTGTAGCCAAAGCATTTTACTAGTAATACTTTATATAAGATATTTAATTTTGTTTCACTAAAATTCTCACACCTCACACTGCGCGCTGCTTTAGGAGTAAAGGCAAAAAACATGAATTTCCATGAACTTACAGTCCGTGTTTATGATAAATCAAAAAATTCTCGATAAATTTTTGGGTGTTCTTTTATGGAATGATCGTTATATAAAATTTTTTGGGAACATTTTTCAACATAACTTTAATATGGTTTCATTTAAAAATTCACAACAGATATCAAAATTGGCAACACCTGGCAATATAAATTTCGTTGTACTTTGTATCCCAAATAAGAAAGGAACATCTCACAAAATATTAATATACGAATATAAACAAAAACAACAACAAATACGTATAAGCTGTTAAACGAAATATTAAATGATTATATATGTACGTAAGTACCAGTGTTACCACTTGGTTACATTTGTAACATTTTTCGTAATTTTCTAATATATAATTTTTAGTTTTTAATCGCATTTTCGTAATTTTTGATCTCTTCAATAAAATTAAGTACTATGTATAAATATTTGGACTTTCTTAAAAAATGTACCTCCCATCATCACTTCTGTTGAAGAGAACAAAAATTGAAATATGTTCTTTTCTTGTACGTGGCAGATGAAATTATATATTTCGTTTTTTTTTTCTTTTTTTTTTTTTTAATACATTTTCGGTCTACAAAATTACACAAAAATTAACTTTAGCTATGTTTTCATTGAAAACTGTATTAGAATCCAAAATATAAAAGAGTAGTTTTTTTAAAGACTCAGTTTAGAAGCTTTAAGTAATGTGTTCTTGAATTGGTTAAAAAGTAAATTTATACAAATGAAAAATTTCGTGAAGTTTTCATCTTATAAAAAAATATCCGGATGAATTGTCACACTTAAGAAAATAATTTCTTTGTTATATAAATTAAAATATTACATTTTATTTTAACAATGTTTTTAAACCATAAAAGTAGTTAAGCTTTACAAGACCCGATATCTTGGTCTGAAAGGGCACAACTGATTTATTAATTGAATTTTCTAATATGCCATTTATATCAAACAAAAACAAGTAGTTTTTGGCTTTATTTGGTTTTTGAATAAAAAACTACGAAAATTTATTTAATTTTTCCATAAAAATCAAAAACCAATTTTAAATACTTTTTATTGAAAACCAAATAAAAACCACTGAAATAACTATTTCTGATTCATCCTGTTTAGCAAATTTTAGAACCGTAGCTTTTATATATAAAGAGAAAAAAAATTTTGTTTATAAAATTATCACAATTATTATTATGAAATTATTACAATAAATGATTTACAATTACAATAAATATTTTATTAAAAATTGTTTAAATATGTTTTAATATTGAAACTATTTATTCTCTGATCGAAGAAATAGCAAAAAAGCGGAAATAAGAAATATCCAAGAAATGTGAATGTCAAAAAAAAAAAAAAAAAAACTACATTGGAAAGAAATAAGGTATGTAAACGATGTAGTTTTTGAAATTTTATTTTTCAAAAAGCAATTAGACTATTGTCACTGTTCAAAAATATAAAAAAACAATACGTAATTTAAAATGCATACATTTAGGGAAAATTTAGTAAACAAAACTTATAAAATCAGATCACCGTAACCGGTTGAATACCAAAAAATATGAACCTTTTAAGGCAAATTTTGAAACAAATCATGATTCCAGCACTGTTGAAATTAAAATATTTTTTAAAAGTTAATAAAGGTTTAATTATATTGCCTCTTTCTACACTATGTGTATCGAACACTTCGCTAAAAAATTTTGTAAGTGCCGGTAATATCAATAAAAATGCCATTTTTCCACTTAAAGATTTATTGAATATGGTCATGTTATATATCATTAGAAAGGTATTTTTGCGTAGTATTAAATTTTTAATATAATTTAAATCGCATGTGTATTAATAAAGATATTCATAAAAATGTATCAAAACTTTACAAGTGTAAACTATGAGCGAGTGGCAACATTTTTTAGATTGCTTTAATCACAAATAAAAGTATTACTGAATCATTACCAACATTATTTAAAAATCAAGCGTGTTTGCTAGTGATCTTGATTTTTACCTAAATGTTTGTATTATTTTATTCTAAATTTTAAAATATAAAATAAATACCTATGGGCCATTTGTTTTTTCAAATTCCGAAATTGTTACTTTTTAGAAAAAATTGTAACTTTTTCCAAGCTACCCCTGGCAACACTGATACGTACATATATATTATGCAACAAACATTTAAACTCATATGCTAAATAAACAACGCAAAAAATATTCTAAAATAAAAACAAAATATTAAAGCTAAACTTACCTACCTAGTTTGGGTCAAAATAAAATGAAATAGTAAATTACTAAAAAATAAAATTTTTGCTATCCATGTCATTCATACAAACTTTGAGCCAACACCAACAGTTTCACACTCACATTTAAATGTTACTTTCAACACATACAACACGTTGCCCCAATATCCGATAAAGTATGTATATTTGGTATTGTTTTGTATTCTGTGAAGTGTTTACGAATATGAAAGCGTGAAAAAAAGTATTATTTAAGCGCATGAATGCCAATTGGCAAAAACTTTAACTGAGAAAAATTATAAAAAATTGCATAAACATTCCCAAACGTAGTTGTGCCTTTATCTGTTCTGACGTACAGTGGGACTTAAAAGCATTTTTATTTGTCACTTATTAAAATTTAATAAACTGGTCACGAAAAATATGTATTAGCATTTTTATTCCAGTGTTGCCACTTCATGTGTAATTACACATTCGTCTGTAATTTGTATTTATATGTGTAGCCCATGTATAATTAGTTTCATATGTAATCTATGTGTAATTTTAAATCTCATTGTAGTGGAGTTAATTTTTTCCTTCTTAAAACTAGTGCCTATTTCCCAAATTTTTACAATACTTTCATGAATTGTTGTTAGTTGAATTTGCTTCTAACACCCTTAATGTTATGTTTGGGCAATTTAATTCGGTGACTAAACTATCAAAAAAGAAGAAAAGCCAGAGACACTTTTAATAAATACGCTATGCGACAGTCAAAATCGGGATGGGATGAAACCAACGGGAAATGTTATATCGGTAAAAAAGAAGTTATACGTGTCCCGGCGTTTCGCTGGGTCACATCTAGGAATCGAGATATATCGATTTGAAGTTAGTAACTATCATATAGGGAAAATTGTGACTTTTGGTGGTCTTTTTTTTTGACATAACTAGAGAACCACCAGTCCGAATTTGCTGAAACAAATTAAAAAAAAATAGGAATTACAATTCCTTTAATCTGTTCATACAACGTTTCGCTACATAAGTAACAGTTTCGCAGTTATAAATAAATGTTTCAAGAAAAAAACTATTTTTTGCCTAAAAAATTGAATTTTTTTATTTTTAATTCATAAAAAATCCAAAACAGTAAAAAAAAGTGTCAAGTCCTATTACTTTCACGTAAAGTCACATAACCTTTAAACAAAATGAGACATAGATCATGAAAATCGATGGACGCGTTTCGCTTTTATTCACAATTAAGTGAAGGTATGAATTTCAAAAATTTGCTCGAGATATGCTCAAAATTCCTTGGAAAAAACATTGATGACTTCTTTTTTATGATTGTCAGAATTAAAAAAAAAGTAATAAACAAAAGGTTATTTGATTTTTATGGTAGCGGTAACAAATTAAAAAACGGTCATAAATGTGCGTGGACAATTAAAAGGAAAAAAGGAAAGTGCACTTTTTTAATTATTTGGGTTTTTTCCGTTGGCTACCTGCATGATTTTTTTTACACAAATTGCACCCACATTTATGAGTGGTCGTGTTTTAGAACGTTTCCAAAAATTTAAAACGCACACAAATCAGGTTTATAGCCACCCTTAAAAGATGAGCGAATTCATAAGTACCTCTCAGTAAAATATTGAAACTTACGTAGTATTTATAGGTATTTATAGGATCGATTTTTGTCATTCAACAAGTGTCTCCGAACGCGTAAAGTACTGTTTTTTTAAAGTGACGAAAAAGTAATAAAAGTATAAAACCGAAATGAGTGCAAATTGTCCACAAAATATCAATTTATTTTGTTACGTTTGTGGCAAAAGAGCTTTTTCAACAAATGCTGCATTACTCACTGAGCAAGTGGAGTGCGCTTTTAAACTTTATTTTGATTGCGAAATAATTCGCGGCATTTCGTGGGTCCCATGTGGATCTAAGGGAAACGCAGTTCCTTTGTTTTGGTGTACCAATGATTTGGACTAATCCAGGAGAGCACAATTCCGACAACTGTTACGCTTGTGCAAACAAAATATGTGGAGTAAATCGTAAAGGCCTTAAACGAAGAGTTTACATATCTGTTAAAAGTGCACAAATACCTCTACCGCATTCGGATGAAATACCAATTCCACCGCTTCCAAGTCCTGACAGAGAAACTTCTTTTTCTATTGAAACAATGGATCAATCGGATTTCACCTATAAACCAACACCAGAAGCCGGCCCATCGAACAAAATAATTCCAATATCACAAGCAAGAATGGACAAGATTGTTGCAGAATTAAACTTTTCTCAACGTGAAGCAGAAAAACTTGCCCAGCTTTTGAAAGAAGGCAACAATTTGGAGCCTAATGTCAAAGTCACCGGATATCGAAGACGACAATTGCTATTCCAACGGTACTACACACTCAACGAAGAGTTTCCTCCGAGGGTAAGTCACAAAAATGAAGTTAACTGACTGATTAAAAACAATTGATTTTTTCCAGATGAAGACATATCCTCATCCGATACAGACTCTGAACAAGTGGGCGAACCACCACGCAAGAAAGTAAAGGGCGCAAACAAACGAGAATAAGTTTTGCGTTCATCGATTTTTATAACCTATGTATCTATGTAATAACCTAATAATTACCTGTAATAATTTTTAATTTTACGAGTTAATAATTATAATAAATAATATATAATAAATATTATCCAAATTCATTGAAACATAAAATCAACATTCTTGTCCAAATGAGATACCTTCACTTAATTGTGAATAAAAGCGAAACGCGTCTATCGATTTTCATGATCTATGTCTCATTTTGTTTAAAGGTTATGTGACTTTACGTGAAAGTAATAGGACTTGACACTTTTTTTACCGTTTTGGATTTTTTATGAATTAAAATTAAAAAATTTAATTTGTTAGGCAAAAAATAGTTTTTTTCTTCATACATTTATTTATAACTGCGAAACTGTTGCTTATGTAGCGAAACGTTGTATGAACAGATTAATTGTAATTCCTAATTTTTTTAAATTTGTTTCAGCAAAATCAAAAAAAAAAAGACCACCAAAGGATAGTTACTAACTTCAAATCGATATATCTCGATTCCTAGACATGACCCAGCGAAACGCCGGGACGCGTATAACTTCTTTTTTACCGATATAACTTTCCCCGGTAGTTTGAACCCTTCCCGATCACTGATCCTTACCATTTGTCGCACAGTGATACTTGGAGGACTTACTTCGTAACCTAATATCGCATTTTATTAGGAGATATATACGTCAACAAAACCTCAAATAATTTCAACAGTACTTTCAAACTGTAGTTCATAAAATATTATACCCAGCCATTATTAGACGGCTTTCTTGTGTTAGTCATTTATTAGAACAATATGAGCCCTTAGGAAGATTTTTAAGACTCTAAACTTTTGAAGATCCTTCCAATACAACAAATAAATATAATGCTACAGGCATTAGATGATCCAAAAACTAGAATTTATTTTGAGCACAGCTGTTAGGCTTCAAATAAAAATTTAATCAAAAAGTAATTGATTCAAACAGTTGTTAATTTGTTGTAAATCGATCTTACTCATATAATTTTATGTAATTATTATTTTTAAGTATTTGAGTGAATTTGTAAATGTCTTTCTCGATTAATTGTATTACCATAAAGGGGCTCGATGGTTGTCACGAAAAAGTTACAAGTGTCTTGAAAATGACAATTATTTCTTCAATTATTTGATTCTAATAATTTCTGGTTCGAATGAGTATAAACTATTAAAACTATTAAAAACTACATATTCTCAACTGTTCCACCGATATTGGTTTTTTTTCTTTAGCCCAAACAAATATGCGATTATAATTTGGCCGATATATTATTACCTTACACTAACTAATAACGATTTTTTTTTTATCAATAATAGCAAGAAGCTTACAAAGAGGGACTGGAATTAAGGAAAATAAAATATAATAATCAAGAAATAACATCATAATTATATTTTTATATAATTTAAAATAAAAAAATTCAAAAAAGCAAAGAAAAATAAATAGTAAATAATTTAAATATTTTTTTCCAATTCAATTGCTTTATTCAATCAAAAATACGGATTTAATATTTTGATTCATTTGATTAATACATTGTTTAAAGTTAATATTTTTTCAAATTATTCTTTTAACTAAAATTTTATAAAGAGTTTAATTGGAATAAAAAACCGTTGTTTGTCAGTTGTTACAAATATTAGTATTGATATAATCATTTTGGTATAAACTTAAGCATTTTTTCAATTGAAGAAATCATTTTGGTAATTAAAATCATTTTTTACTTTTTCTTTTTTTACAAAGGAAGGAAAAGAAAAAGGTTAAATTGAACCTATTTCAACTCAATATTATATATAAAAAATCTTACAATTTTTATTCCAAAAACACTTGAATTATTGTCTTTTTTATATATTACGTTATATTTATAAAAATGTATATTTTTTTTGTTTCTGTCATCTATGTATGTAAATAAAATTTAATAAAAAAAATCATGTGTAATTGAGTCATCGTTCATGTATACCCTGCGGGTAATTGATGGCAATTTCAGTAATGGACCGCTCCCTTAGTACCGGTTAAGTACCAAATGACACCTTCCTCGTCACCAAAGTTACAGTTGAGAACTAGTTGACACCACCACACTCACTAAATATCAGTTAAGAGTGAATTTCTAACATATTTGTCAAGTTCGTAATTATTAGCTCGCGCACAATAACAATCTCTGACTGGTTAGTGTTGAACAGTATTGCCAGTTTAGCCTTTTTAAGGCTAAATCTATCTTTTTTATTTTGTTTTAGCCTCAACATTTTCGTTTTAGCTTCTAGCCTTTTCTTCTAGCTTTTTTGATTCTTAAAATTGCCTTATAAATGATAAAATGTTAGTATTTCAACAACGAAGGAAATAATTTCTAATTTTATTTTTACAGATTCAATCATTTAAGCATTTTTATATATTTATTCGTGTAAAAAATCTGTATTATTTATATTTAACAAAAATTTTCGCCTGCGCTTCATTATCCAAATCAAGAACAACTAATATAATTAGTCATGGAAATTATTTATAAACAAAATTTTAGCAAATTCCTATAAAAGCGAAAAACCTCCTAAAAACTTAAAAATGCTTAATCAAAAAGGAATTATAATTTAAAAATGCAGAAAAATCACTTCAAAACATTAAGTAATTTTTCATATGAATTATAACCCAAATTTGTATGGGAATTTTTTGGGCGATCTTTCATTTGGGTCATTTTATCGTTTCATTTATAAATTTGTTACAGTATTAAAAAAAAAAGAAATGTGGAATATTATTTCTTTTTTTTTAATGAGAACTTTTTTCTGGCCTTATTTTTTTAGGACCTTTTTTGACCTTTTTTAAAGTTGAGTTTGACCTCTTTTTATCTCAACTCTTGGAAATACTGGTATTGAAGACTATAAGGCATTATATACGTCAGAGGAACGTGGGTTAGATTCGGAATGCCGCCATCGACATTAATGAAAAATCATAAAATAAAAATAAATATAATTTAATAAAAAAAAAAAAATAATAAAAATTATAAAAAATTTTTAAAAAATAAAAAATTTTTATCAAATTTTTATTATATTAATCGGCTCTAAACATGTTCTCTCGGATAAGTCGTGTGATCTGTCCTATGACCTATCGCACCTCCACTGACAACTCCATATAAAAGTGACAGGTTCTTCCTGTAGTACAATAACAGACAACAATATTGAATGTAAAGGAAAGATTTAATATGCGAATGAATTCAGAAACACATATATAAAATAAAAAATTCTGCGGGTTTTATAAGCGATATGGTTACTTTCGTGGCAATGTAGTAATATGAAGTAATTACAGAATTTATTTATATTTATTTTTGTAGTGACCCACTGTATGTTCTTGTTTCACACAAACAAGTTAACGTACAATTTTTTCACGTACAACTGGCATGAAGAAAAGATTGAAGTGATTTCGCATTCTTTTTTTATATTTTGTGATTTTTTGTAGAAAGTTTAAAATTGAACTCATGAGGGTTGCTCGTGATGCTGTTTCATGCATCTGTTGCTGCAAGGATTATTTTTTTCCATATTTTTTTTCTACTTTTTGTTCTTGTTTTCATATGGAAATAAAGGCTCAAATGTAAATACGAAAAAATGGCATATTTAATATTTAGTGAACTGATGGGCTTAAAGGTTAAAACGATGTGTGACACAAATTGAATATTTGATTTTTATGAAACTTTTTTCCATATTATGGCAAACAGACTTGTATGAGGATGACGATGATATGAAATACTGTTTGTAGGGGGGTTATGTAAATAACTGGGATTATTAGGATAGAAAAATTGTTTGAAAATACAAAATAAAAAAAATGAGATTGATATAATGATAGCTGTTCGGAAATTATCCCGACTATAACATTTCATTATAATGAAATATCATTTCCTTAACGGTAGACTTTACTTCAGTTAGATTTTTATGAAGCCAATAAGTTAATAAGACCATAAAAATTACTACTTGCAAGTATTATTCATGTTTTTTTTTAAATAAGTAACCTGCAATTAAATTACAACGGAAAATACATTTATAACAATTAGTAATTAAACAACCGAGAAGGATGCCGCCAAGCATTCACGTCATCTGGTCTCAAAACGCACATATACATATGTAGATGCATTCGCATAAATACAAATAAAATATAAAAGCATATAAATACTTATTCGTATATGAATATACCCACAAACATTTTCCACCTCCTTTGATGGACTGACTGGTTACGAGTGATTAAAAAAAAAAGAAATGAAAGCAACAAAACGTACTTATAAAATTAAAGGTAAAAATACTCATACCAACATAACCAATAGAAAGAAGCAGTACGTTTTATACAATCGTGTAACAACCAGTTCAAAACAATTATTATTTTTTTTTTTAATTCATTGCTTCCTTTAAAACATGTAACAACCGGTCATCTACTAAAAATACACATATTCACCAATACTGGTATTTGGAATTATGTCCGGTACTTTTGAAGTAATAACAAACAAAAATGCATAAATGTGAATGTTGCACCGTCAAATGATATTAAAGTAAGAGATGCCATTTAATTTTTAATACACTTCATCACATACAAACAAACAGTGGTCATGATGGGTGTGGTGTTGAATTGAATCAACATTCAATTATTATTGGTACAAATCATGATTACAAATTTTCGGTTATTAAGGTGTTAAACAAAAATTAATTTCATCAAATAGGTATATATAACCTATTACATATACCTCAATGCCATTTTATAAAGAAATTATAATCTTTTCTAAATTATTTTTAATAATTTTTATGACTTGGAATAAATATTTTTTGAACCCATTCTTAACATACAAATATACTTTAAGGGAATTTATATAAAGAAAAATTGAATAATAGGATGTTAATTGTCTCAGTTGCAACATATGAATAGCTACGCTTAATTCGGCTAAATATTTTCCGGTGTATGCTAATCTACATTTTGATCCTAATTATTTATATTTTTTGTACATTATTTATAAATATGATAAAAAAAACAAAAAAATAAAATAAATAAAATCATGTCATATTGAACATTAGAATGTCAATATAAAGTAACAGGAGCACAAGAGGAACCCTTTCGCGTTAAAAATGTTTGCAAAATTAATATACAGTTTTAGTTAAAACATTTGCAACTTATGAATAATTTTTAGCTACCAAATTTTTGTCTTCTTTTTATTTTGAAGAAAAGAATAGTTTAAAAATTTACTTTCTTTAAAGAACTATCTTTTACAGTGAAAAATACTCGAGAAATGACATAGAGTACGCTGTAGTCCTTCTTGAGGGCATTATAAATCAGTTTTAAAAATTTTGTAATACACCTTCAAAATGTTAAGTTATGTTCAAAAAACTGTTTTTGGATAGGTTCCTTCCTGTACAAATGTTTCCTTAATTCTTTAAACTTTTTTGGGAAGTAGAATAATCAGGCCTTACACTTGTTTGCATTAAATTCGACTTTTTTATAGATAAAAGGCTACATTCTGCTTTCAATATTTATTTAAAAATCTAAAGTTGTAAATTTGGGAAGCTACATTATCCTAAAATGACGCGATCAGAATTTAAATAATGCTTCTCAGACTTTATTTTATAATTTGAAAACTAATAGATATATTATTCTTTTTCAAAGTACTCTATGACGCATCAAATTATTATTTGTGAGGATCTTCTTAGTTTTATTATTTAAATGGGTTGTTATTTATATTTTGTGAAACGGCAAAACTACGCAACTTTCGTTAACCCTAACATCGGAATCATAAAATATGATGCTAATATGCGGAATTCAATCTTGATTTTTAGTTGGACCTCTAAATTCGTTTATTTTGAGAGAAAATATTCATGCTGTGCTGATGCTGACTGTGCCACACTGACTACTAATATATCGTGAGATTGAAGAATTCCTGGACATTAGTTCTATTCTAAAAATAACATGTATTCAATATTGAATTAAGCGTACAGAAAAAATTATCACCGTTAACCCCATACAATTTAAGAATCGTTCAAAAAGACTCACGTTAATTTATTAAACGAAGCGATGAAAAATATCGGTTTATGATTCCAAAAAAAATTGTGAATGGTAAGCAATTATTTATTTGCCAAAAATCTTTCAAGATGTAATGGAAATTAACAGCCTAACCTGAATTATTTTCTCCTAAGATAATGCTAGCTTTTACACATAATTTTGAAAAAAGGTTAATATTATCAGCAAAAACAATGAATTAGCGGGTTATGCACCATAAAACAATACTTGGTTATAAAATAACTTCATTGCATTACTCCATATCAAAATAACTTGTGTAGTAAACTTGTTTTAATAAGTTTAAAATAGGTTATTGTAATAAAAAATACATGTTTTTTAAGTGCCTCAATCTAAGTGAAAAAAGTCCCTTGGTTCAAATCAATTAGAAAATGTATTAACTGGCATCAATGCTAATCTAAAATCGAAACTGTAATTTTTAAAAATAAATATTGTAGTTTTATGTATTTTTTGCAAAATATAAAAGACATATATCGTATTATATACATATAAGTTAAAGATAATAACTATCGTAGGGTAAAATAAATACAATATCTGTCAAACATTTATGGAACTCATTTTGGTCATGTATACGAGAAATATCCGTTATAAAATGCAGGTATTAAAGTTCATATAACTTGTGAAGTGAACTTATTTTTATTTTAAGCATCCATTTTTATGCAATATATTTAATCATACAACAACAGATACTATATAACCAAGTATCGTATATATACGGGTACTTTCATTTCGTTACATACTTTTACTCTTTTAACAAGTAAATATTGCGCTGCTTACATTGTGGTGCATGTCACATACGAATTTTGATCAAAATGTTGGTTATAGTACAATATGTTGGATTTATATTAATAAGTGTGAGTTATTCCTCATACATAGATGCACATATAGTATGTAAGTTGTCTGTATGTTGTCTGTTCTCTATTATTAAGGATCATTATATTTTATAGACCATAATTACATGGTTTTTTTTTTCTTTTCGAATTTTGTTCATTTTTATAAAATATTAGTTATATGTTGACTGTTTTCTTGAAGTGCGAATATGTTTGGTATGCCTTTAAAAGTTCTCACATCTGTAATGTGAAGGACAGTTTTAAAATATAAGGTGCCCTAATGAAACTTTTAGTAAATAGTATACTTTTAGTTATAAGGAATTTTTCTATAAATTTAAGAATTTTACAAAGTTGCAAGAAATTTGATAATTACTTATATTGATTTTTTACTTAAAAAATAATATTTTATATAGTGCAATAAAAATAAGGAACACTAAGAAAAATTAATTAATTAATAATTACATCAAAGGTCACTTAATAGATATATATATATACATATATATATATATATATATATATATAGGAAAGAAATCTAAAAAATTGGATTCAAGTCTATAGTTTTTGTTAATAGCGAATAGCATAATAGCAAAGGTTAACATTTTTCTAAGTGGTGCTTCTATGTTTCTAATCCAAGTTTACACCTATGTATTTTAACTTGTGCGATATCGTTAGTACTTTATCTACAAAACGAGGGCTGTAAAAGTGCGTTATCTTCGTTTTCCTTACAGAGAGATAGATTTCTGTTTTGTTTTAGTAGAATCAAATTGTATGGGGTATATTTAAAGTCTTCTCAGATTTACTACACTGTTAGTTAGGATTCTATCTCTTTAGAGTGTTGGTTGACGATGTTAATGTCTACGAAGCTAATGTTGTACGATACGCAATTAATTCATCAATTTCTATATATGTGAGTCTCGCAGCACCCGAAATAATGGTATAAGAATTGGAAAAGTGTGTCGTCCCGCTTTGGGACAGTTTTAAATTTTAGACTGTCATCTGATATTCCGCATTTTATTACGTTATCTACTATTCATTCTATGGTTTCGACCAGCAATTAGATTATTCCGGTCCCATTACTCAAAAATGTTGAAAATAACAGTAGAAATTTTCTACACAATTTCTTTTTGGAACAGGAGAAACTCGATTTAATCTGATATATTTGAAGATATACAAGTATTGAGTTACACTTTGAGATAAATATATTTCATATAACCTTAAAGGTTCTCCATATATCCTATATAAATTCAACTCTCGAAAGCCTAAAAATCCAAGAAATTTACAGATGTGTGGAGAATTATGTATCTATATGAACAAATTAAACGAATATATGTAATTTAATTTAAAAGTTGAGTTCATATCTTAGTAAATAGCAGACATAATAACAGTCTATCGCTTAACTTTCATAAGTTTCAAGATCAATTTATACCAAACGGTTTTTTGTTTTGGTAATCTTATGAACATTTGCCTACTTACCATAAATATATATATACCTTATTTCCATTTATAAGGATTTAAATATTCATTCACATTGGGAACAAAGTAAACCTTTTTTGATAACAAAACTATTTCATCTATTAATTTAGTGGCGAAATATATAATATCCATGTGACCCTGAATAAATATATAATTTATTTCCTTAGTAACTATTTGCAACATTTACTTGAAAAATTTCTGGTCACTTGTTAATATCCATTTGTGGTTGATGAGGTCAACTAAAAGAAATTACTCCTGAAAATACTCCCAAGAATTATTTAATCCTTTTAAAAGAAAAACAACATCTAAACTGTCAACCACACTAAAAGGGATACCTAAAACAAAGAATACGAAAACGACAATATCTAATAAGCAACAACAACTTCAATGGTCAACCCAAATGTCTCATAATATATGCAGGACATCTTGGAAATTTCAACAATGTGTGAATAGAGAGAAAACCAAAGTAGAAACAGAAATAAGAATGAATACCAACATGAAGAAGTTTTTAGTTTGATTTATGGATCTTTCACCGCACATAACGGTGACCAACCGACTTTTAAATGTTGTTTCTGCTGTTTAGTTGTTGTTGCTCTTGTTGTGTATTTAGTACTTCTATTATTGCCATTCTTAAAATTTCATCTCATACACTCACTTCGACTCTATTTAAGTTGACATCCATATACCAACAAGCACAAAAAGAAGCGAGAAAATACTTTCTCTAAGGAACAAAGGAATGTGGTCAACCCCTTGTGGCAAATTGTTATCCCTTGGGTAATAACATACATTTACACTAGGGTTTCTATGTTGCAAAATTTTCTCTAGAATTTCCAATAAATTATTTTTTACAAATCCCGGAAAATTTGCATCGGGAATTTTTGGGAATAAAAATTTTATTTTTGTGATTTCAATCGATTTTAAAAACTAAAAAGTACAACTTCATAATGTACGCTTTACTTTAATTATTAAACTTTAAAAAACTTCATCTTCATTTGCAGAAACAGGACAATTAGTTTAAAATTTATGTAAGATGCTAAGCACACAGTGTATATTTGAGAAAAGGGCTTTTTAAGTCTTTAATCAGTTATGGAAAAATATCAAAATTTTTTTATTCGGGTATCCAAAAAAAATTTATATTATAGAATATTAAATAAAAATGTTTGGTGTTTATTTTCTATTAAACATATCTTATGAATACCGTCTATATAAAAAATTAAACATCAAAAATTGCTTACAAAATATTTCAAGATGTTGAATCCAAATACATATAGTTGGCTTATATATATTTACGCGATTTTTAATTTATTTTTATCAGGAATAATTAATAGAATATAACGATATCCATAGATACGGCCTTGCTTTAGAAAACAAATTAAAATGATGGTGGAATTGGTAAAAAAAATATCCAAGATCAATTTTTTAGAAACCAGCTCTTTGAACTTTGATTTATTAAATTATTAAAGTAGCTCATATATAAGGTACCATAGATATATCGTAAAGTTCCCTGTAAATTTATTCGAGTTATTAAAAAAGTAAAAACGCACAGTTTCTCAGAATCGTTTTTCATCGGCCAAACCCCTATAACTTTTGAATCGATAGAGATATTTTAGACTTTTTTTGGTGGAGAGATATTTTTTGAATTTTTCTGCAGTTTTAATTTCATTAAAATAGGTTCAGCAGTTATCGAGAAACTTAAGGCTAAAGTTGAACATTTATTTTTTTTATAGCATTTAGTATGAAAATGCGGATTTTTTGTGTTTTTAATCAGCTTTACTTATAAAAAGTGTTATAAGCAGGTAAAAAACATTTTAATAACACCCAGGATAATTTTGTGCATAGGTTCCCAATTTGCCAATTCTAGAACAGATTCCACTAGCTAGAATCGGTTTTTGGACAAAAAAAAAAATTAATATTTTTTTAATACTTATTTTGTTTTTTATTTAAATAATATTAAGAAATTTTTTTTTATTCTTTATAGTAACTGAAAGTTTTTCAATGTTTTTTTTTTATTTTTTACTTAAACAACAATAAAAGAAAATTATCATCATTCGGTTGGAAAATAGCCTGCAAATATTCAATATTTAGTTCCTATATTATTTCTGTCCTCTAGCAGCCCTTTTGCTTCTTCTTATAAGTCCCGATGTTCTACTTTCCATTGACTTCGATGAGCGGATCTGACGTTGCCAATAAATATATATTAATTTGTAGAATTTCGTGATATTTTTCTGGTATTGTGCTCGCTATAAAATTTGTAATCCTTATTCCTTATTTCCTGGTCTTCCTCTGATAGATTTCCACTAAATTGGTACTAAATGATGGTTAATGACATCTTCTCCATGATGAAGCTTTTTATGAACTCTTTCAGACATATTTCGCTATGGATATTTGGTAGTATATATTCGTGCAGTTTCCTTCGCATAATCACAAAATTTTATAGCATCAGTTTGTTAATTTCACACAAGATTTAAATCTTAAAATAAGATTTATATCAACACCTGCTCTTTTGGGATCTGTAAAGAACCTTTTTGCTGAGTTCCCATCATTCGTTTTGCCTGATCTTTGCTTTGGTTGATCTATAATCAACACATATTAGAGAAATTCGTCCTGAACATATTTCTTCTTAAACTCCTTAACTGCTGTCGTTATTCTTATTGATCCTGTAGGTTTAAAATCCTAAATAAATGATTTTTAATATGTGTTCCATAAATAGTATTCTTGTATGTAGCGGTGATAATTCAAAATTCGTATACATCAATATTATCTAATTAATTTCCGGGACTTGGTTTAAGTGGCTTGATGTGGTTTGACATATAATGCAGCTGGATGAAGCCATTGTGTCAGTCAAAGTCTAGCCTACTTTTCTATCTATCATCGTTAGCACTAATTGCTTACTTCAATTGTCTGGCCATCGATCTCTAATTCGAATGGTTGAAATATTGCAAATTGGGTTCTAATATCACTGACTTCTTTTTTAATGGCATCATGAGTTTCCTTTTTAAATTCAAATTTAATTGGTCTGCAGTATTTCGTAGAAAATGGTGTTTGATTTTTTTTTAAATATCCATTGTTTGTATCCTATCCGAATCTTCCAAATTCTTTGTCAATCGCAATAATACAAATGACACCGTATGATTGTAGTAGTGTCCCTTAATGGCAACCAGTCCTTGTAAGCAGCAGTTATGTGGTAATATGATGCAATCTGAGCTTAGTATATTGCTGTTCTCTTAACTTCAAATCCAAAAAATAATGCTAATTCCTCTTCATTTGAAAGCTGTTTTTCATCGCTTGACGTTGAAATACTTTTAAGAATCTGTTTTGTTTTCACTGGACTAGCGTTAAAAGCTTTTTGAATGACTATCGACTTTTATGAGTTATTTCTGTGATCGAAATTGATATAGCCAAGTTTATTGAATATTTTCCCATCCGATTTCTTCACTAATACTTAAATTTCTTCCTTTTTGATCTATCGCTACAGTTGTAAAGTGATTTTGGTGGTCTCTCTAGATTCTTTTGGTTTGTTCTTTCTAAAGATACCTAGACAGTAAGTTCGTCCTTTAAACAGTTTTCAAAGCTGGAATAAAATCGTTGTTTGCTCCATCGAACTTTTTTGTGGCACTTTATTAAGTTATATAAGTTAACTTTTCTTTGAACATAACTTAGAACATCTTCCCGCTTTTTTTTTCTTATTAGTTGAAGCTCTCCATGTTTTAAAAAGATTTTAAAATTTAATTGTTTCTGCTTAGATCTTTTATCCTTTTCTTATTTTACCTTATAATATGTTCCTAGGTAGCATAAATATAAAAAAGTGCTAGAAAACTAAAAAGGGCTAAAAATAGATAAAATACGCAAAAAAATTAGTAATAATTTAATTATATAATATACTTAAGATACCTATCACAACCCATAGAGCTTGGTGTATCTATATTTGAGTCATATGAACAGGTAAAATGAAAATGGAAAAAAATTTTGGAAGTAATTTCATTAAAATGGCAAAAGTGTTCTACAAACGCGTCCAGACAGGTACCAAAGCATGTATGGGGTCAAAGAGGACACTTTCACCTATCTTCTGGTAGTAAAATTTGTTCAACTCCTTTTGACCCTCAAAAGTTCTATTCCAATATAATTAAAATTAGACTAAAATATCTGTTAAGACATTTAACAATACAGCAGGTATTAATATAACAAAAAAATGCGACGAGTAATGATAATTTACTTCTGATCAAATTTACAAAAATCACATTTTTTTATAAAATAACATAAAATATTTGTCTTTAACAGCATGACACGCTCACAATTACCAATATTTACTATTAAATGGAATTAAAATTTGGAAATCGGTAGTAACAAAAAATTGGACTTTTGGCCAATGAAATTAATTACTGAAACGTGAAACGTTTCCATTTCTCCTCCCACCTCTCGCACAGGAAATTTTTGCCCCTTTAATTTGTTTGTCCCATTTTAGTTGCATTTTTTAACTTTTCCATGCTAAAAAGAATGCTGTTCTCTCTTTTCGTTCCCATACTATCCTTCTGACATTTGAACGATTTAATATTTTATTGTGCTACCCTTTTATAATTTTTAATTATTGCATGCAAACGTAACAAATTCTATTTTCTACAGAAAATATAAAACGCATCAATACCATAAAAATAATAAACAAAAAAATCAATTTTATATTTTTTCATAAATGAAAAAAATACAGCCGACACAAAACTTTACGGTATTACGAAACGACCTTAATTCTACCTTAATAATAATTTAAAAAATTTCCATTATTTAAACTTTTTTGTCGATTAATTTTCTTTGAAACTTATTTTAAATACCTATAGGTATTCAATTTGAGGGCTTAAAAGATCAAAAAAAAAAAAAAAAAATACAATATTAATATATAATATTTCCGAATTCCCAGAAATTGGAAACCCTAATAACTCGTATTTAAATTTCATTGACTGTTTGTAAATGGTTAGAATATTTGGTTGGTGTTTTCTTTTAAGTATAAAAAATGTAGACTCTACTAAGAAGAGGAAGGAAGTAGTAGTGAATTTAATGTAACTAAATAATGTTTAAAATAGCTGAGAAATTAAGGATATTTTTACTAAAATATATAAAGGGGTTGCTAACAAATGGGTGTGTGATGATGTGTATATCATATGATGGGGTTTACACTCTGTGGAATTCATATGTTTACAATTGACATTTTGAAATCACATGTTGTTCTTGTGTGTGCGAGTGTGTGGAATTAACTAACAAAAATCTTTACACCCACTTATGTGCAGCGTTGTCAACTATTTGTAACCAAAACACGCATGAAAAATTCCAAACGCGATAAAAAAAAGCGCTAAATTAAACCAAATGCTTTAATTTTGGTTAAATTTCACGTTTTTTCAAATATTTTAAATTAAAATCTGATTATTATTAAGAGTAACTTAAACATTATAAGGTTCATATTTGTTATTCTTTTATATTTTAATTTCAACAGAAATAGTAATTTAGAATTAAAATAGGTGTTTTTATTACAAAGGTAAGCGGTAAAACTGTTTGTACATTTAAAATTTCAGATTCAAACGATTTTTTCCAAGAATTTAAATTCATAAAACTTTTATTTTTGTTCAAAACCTTTGATTCAATCAGTCCATTCCTTTTTCAAAAAAGGCTAATTCCTAAAATAAATAACAACATGTTTGGAAGAATCTGGAAAATTGCTAATAAATTCTTTATTCGATGGGATTTTGAAAAACGAATAGACACCTCAAATGACCACAATGAACAAAAGAATTCTGAGGGTATATTTTGGCATTTCGAAAAGAAAAAATCGTTTTAGTTTTTGGTGAATTCGAAAATAGTAATAATGTTCTGTGGTAGAAAATATTTTTTCTCTGGTGAGAAAAATTCTTATTTCTGTTGTGGGAAATGAAAACAATAAAATATTGACAAATTAAAATTTTATCATTAAAAAATTAAAAATGTGCAAACAGAAAAAACCAGATATATGAATGAACAAATTTTGAATGTATTGATTGGATTTTAAATTTATTCGCAAAGCCACACTCTATTTTAGGAATAGACATTAATAATGAGTATAACGTATCTTAAAGAATCTAATGTGATGAAATCATAAGCATATAAAATTTAATGTTGATAATATTTAGAATATATTTTACAATATTGAGTTTTTTTCAATCAATTCTAAAATGTCGAAAATTTGTATACCTTTGCTAAACTTCTACTAGCCTTATGAGCCATTAAAATTTTTTCAGCTCACTTTTTGCTAAAAAGAAAAATTTTTCTACCGTTTCATTAAGGCTCGCTCTGAGATACTATTTTTTATTCCTTAATAGGAAAGTAAAAACATGTTCCTAATCGGTATATCACTGAATTAAAACGCGCCAATTTAGCGCCTTTTTTGAAAAACCCGCTAACAGAAAAAATTCCACTTTCGGGTTGTTAAAATGTGCTAAATCTAGCACGAAAAGCGCTAAATTGTCATCGCTGCTTATGTGTGTGTGCTTAGAATAAATAAGTACAATAAATGTTCAATACATTTTGCCTTACAAACATCCAAGAGGCGCACAAAAGTGGGGAAGATATTACGATTTAATGAACACTCAAACGCAAACTATTTAACTAAAAAATATAGAATTTCATTTTATATAACGTCATATTGAAAACATAATTATGCGAAAAATTACTTCCGTCAAAGGAAGTTTCGACCTAATTTAAAGAAAAGTCCAACTTTTTTGTTCAAGACACTTTTCGATAAACTTTTTCGTCTTCCCATTGGTATATTGAATCGTTCAAGATATTCTACACGCTTTATGATATAAAAGAAAAAAACTTCTCACAACTTCCAACCTATTACAAACGGTACATAAAAATATACCCCTTTCCTTTATCACTGAATACGCTACTGTAAATATAAAATCACCGAATCGTATTTGTGTTTACTCATATGGTCTGTTGCAAACATTTGTTCGTATTAATGAATATAGATGTGATTTTTGTTTGAAGGGTGTGGTTAATCGTTTGGCAATCAACATAGCTTATCAAATAAATAAAGAAAGTAAATAAAAATAACTTTATTAAATTTCAAAGTTCTTATTTTTTAAACGACAAAATATCGACAACATTTAAATGCAATTCAAGGATGATTAAAGCAAGTTTTTTTTGTTCAATTGAAAACTAAATTTTAATAATTTTAGCAATTACAATAAATTACAACTGCCTCTTCTCCGAACACTTTTACAAACCAGATTTTGTAGTAACACTATCACCACTCTCTTTCTTCTTGACACGATAAATAAAACGCAGATTTGTTTATGTTGGATTGTTTTATTATATTTTCTTGGTTTCCTTAAGACAATTTAAATGGTTTCTTGTTAATTAAATTAAATATTCACGGTACTTTTACATCGAATGAATTCGCTGAATGTGTGACTACTATTTAGCTACAACAATGTCTCTTGTCGCATCTTATGAAACTTTTGCTGTTAATTGTTTGTGTATCTTCTGTTTGAGTTCCATTTAAGCCACAAAATAATTTAAACATGTAGCAAAACCCAGGCATAGACCACAAGCCATCAGAAGGCAAAAGGTATTAATTCGTTTATGGATAGTTCAATTTAGGCCAATATATATGGACTTGGCTCTTGTTTCCTTAAGTCATAAATCCAGGAGAAGGGAAATATCTATATATTGCAAATAAGTTGATTTTCATATGCAAGACGGCGGACAAAATAATAATAATAATAATTTTAAGACAAAAACTAAAAGGATGGGAACTCAAAAATTAATTGCCCCGAATCTTTTGTCAGAAAAGAACAAAGCTGGCCTGAAGACCTTCGAAGTACAAAAAGTTCCTAATAAAAAAAATTTGGAGACAAAAGAGATTCCGAAAATTCTTGATATATCTACAGAAATTATTATTGACTATGAAATGTTTGTAATTGCGGACTTTAGCAACTACGTACTCAGAAATTATATTCCGCGTAAAAAAAAATCAAAATTCACAAAAAGATTTTGCCTTAGAAAGCCATACGAAAGAAAGAAGCTCTAATAGCTCCATTAACATAGAAATGAGTTCCTTCAGAAAAGGTTTCTTTCTTTCTACCAAAATGTCCAGAAGTCCGTCCATTTAAAATATTTCAGGCCTTCGTAAAAAAACGTTGAAAGAACACTAAAGTTAAAAAAATAAATAAATAAACAAAATATAATTTAAAACGAAGTAGACATTCCAACAAAATAATAACCAAAACCACAATTAAAGCTCCATAAAAGATTACGCATTTTATTAAAAACTAATAAAACAAGTTAGATTGCTATATTCGGTTGTGCCGAATCTTATATACCCTTCCCGCGTGTTAGTATATATTACATGAAAATACATTATATTTGATGTAATTACAAATATATTTACCTATACTATATCTATGTAAACATTAAAAACTTTAAATAATTTGTATTTTCATATAAAATTCAAATAAAATAAAGATTTTATAAATCCTTATATCCTTATATATATATATATATATATATATATATATATTATAAAAATAAGGTATAAGTTTGTTTGTTTATTCGTTTGTCTATCAATCACGTCTAAACGGCTGAGCCGACACTCAGATATTACCAGTGTCAGAGGTAAGCTATATGCTTTGTCAGATCTCGATTGGACACGTTATTAATGAAGTTATTCACATGAAATATAAAGCATAGATAGTAATTGAACTGTAAAATATTATATGTTATATTGGATCTTGAACGAATGCCACATTCATACTTACTCCCACTTTTTTAAAACTCTCAAAGAGATGAACCAACTAGCTTAAAATAGATCGAAGCAGGGGGTGTAATATTCCCTTTGATAATTTAAATATATAATCGTATATATATGGGCTTCATAAACGCGATTTCGACCGACGGACAGATAAGGATCTGCGTAAATGTGTACATTAGTTTTTTTTTCATTTTTGTAGTTATAAGAAATCAAAATTGTGTTTTCATATACCCCAAAAAAAGTTTGTGCATAAATATAAGACATTAATTTCATTGATTTTAGTTCATAATATTTAAGAATACAAAAAGATTTAAACAAATTGTTTAAATTTTCATTTATATTTTCAATTTGTAAATGTATGTTTGAAATTTTCTTTACAGAATTTTTAGTTTTTAATGACTTCTAGGCACATGTTGGGGGCAGAAGAACACAGCAGATGTGTTTTTTATTACAGTGATGTATGTACTATAGAATGACAACAAATTTAAGCAAATTTCTAATCCTTAATTTTTAACAAAAATCAAATCTAATAAAACTAAATTACAATTTTAGCAGCATTTTTGCAAAATTCGCAAAATTATCATTAAGTACAATTTAATAATATCTGTGAACAAAATTTTATTTTTTATGAAAAAATTTTGGGAAAAAAAGTCATGTTGGATTCGTATTTATGGAAAAAATTTTTCAAATATATGATTTTTTTCTCTGTGATTAAAAAATGAAAATGTAGACATTAAAACAAATTTTTTAAAGTATTTTTATTGGAAGAAAAACATTCGCAATTTAACAAATTTTTCGATTTTACAAATTGGCCTGACAATACATCATTCGTTAAACCACTGTATATGTTTGAAAATGTCCGAAGTTATAAAATTATATGTTTGAATAAGAAAAATATGACAAAAAACGTTAGTAAAATGCATATTTCAGGCCTTAGTATGCCTCTATTACAATTTGAAATTAATTTTCTTTTAACGAAATTTTTGATAATGATATGGAAAGAAATACGTATTTTTAGAGGTGTTTTGAAAATGGTCCAGCTCACGTAAATTTAAACATTCACATGGAATATTTTGAGAATCATTTAAGAGCAGAACAGTCTTCATTTCTAGAGGTATATATTTGAAACTTTTTTTCATGAGTCCCTTTAATGTATAGTAGTGATAAAAACATTCGGAACCGATATTATATTTTACCCTCTCTCCCATTTCTAACGTTTATTAACTGCACTTTGTTCAAGAACTAAAACAAAATCACTCGATTACATTATAACAACAAAAAACAGTTTTTTTTGAAAGATTTCCGAAATTAATATGTACAAAACATTTTCTGTCACTTATTAATTACGTAACAAATGGAATGATAGAAAATGATATAAAAATAGATTATAAAAAAAAAGTATTATTTTGCCTCAAAATATACTTTAACATGAGCATGGACCAACGCAGTTTATTTATTTTTTTAATTCCTTAATTTTTTAAAGACCTTTTTCTAGTTTATTTTAATTTTCTTAATAATTTATCCCATTACGGGATAAGTTTTCTTAGAGATATCTTAATTAATTCAATTATTTAATTAAAGATAATAATCGTTTTTCCAATAAAACATTCTCACTTCAGTCATATGAATCTCAACATCATTTTCGAACGCTAGTTAAAATGATTTAAAGGGAGGATCTTATATGGCAATTATATTTAATTTGTGCTAAAACCCTATTCCGAGAGCAAATTTGTACGCGAGTTTGATGAAATAATAGACTTTTGTGCCAAAATTGAATTGATCACATATTTTTGTAACTATTTGTATTGCAGAAAAATACTCAATATCCTCTTTTATGAATTCCTACATTTACAAGTCTGAAGGTATCGTACCAAACAATTTCTAATTAGATTGAATCTATAATTTTTATGGCACTGGCTAATCTCCGTTAGTGTTTTCTCCAACTAGAACAGCGACAATAAGACCAATTCAAATGATACTTTGTGTTGTTATTGCTGGATGTTCCAGTAAGTTTTCATTCCATTATTTTCAACTGTTCCTTCTTCTTAATCTTAAACTGAGAAAATTAGTTTTCGAAAAAGAGTAAATTGTGAAATAAAATGGCATTTTGTGTTTTACAGAAGTTTGATTAGAATTGTGCGGTTAAAAAAGTGTGTGTAAATTGAATTCTTAATGCAGATTTCGTTTGGTTGCTTGAAAAAAGGATTACAAGGATTTAATTGAGTTCCATTAAAGAACCATACTGTGGTAAATACAATTTTATGTTTATTATATAGTGTACGTAGAAGGTAACCAATCACCGAAATAATTCATTCAATTTAAAAATTTTTAAATTTGCACCTCTCACAAAAATTATTATATCAATTACTAATAACTGTAAAAAGTTAAAAAAAACAATTTTTTCAATTAAAAAATTTATTAAATCAATCAAATAGATGATTGAATGAATTAAAAATTGTAATCTTACTTAAGTTTTATTTTTACTATTTCTTTTATTTTATTTCTGCTTAAATATGCGTTGAACACGATTATAACGAACTCAAAGGGACCGACAAACTTAGTTCGTTATATCCGCAAAACAAAAAAAAAAAAAAAAATATTTTTGTTAATAAAATATACGAATTTCATTACGATACTAATGTTTGTAATTAAATCGAATTTATTTCCTTTAAATCATAAATACAGATCATATTTATAATTATTAAATATGTAGTAATAACATCAGGAAGGATATCCAGCAAAAGCTTGGTAATGACATGTAGTTACCAAGTAACATGCTTTTCAATGCTACGACAACATCGACATCTCGTCTGTATTATCTATAAGTTGTTTAATTACAATAGTTAATTTTTCTCTGCATTACTTATAACTAGTTATGTAACTAATAAGTTAGTTAATATGCATTTATAGTAGAGTATTCAATTATTTAAGATCCTATTTGGGAGCATAAATGGTAACTAGTTGCCTCTAATGACATCATCATATGAAAATAATGAGTTAAGTTGCTAAAGTGTAAGTAGTGTAGCGTTATTATACATAATAGCATTTTAACTCATCATTTGGCAATGGAATTTGGAATTTGGGATAATTTATTTATTATATTTTGAAATTGACATGCCTTGAGATCTTTACTATTTGAGGAATGGCGATTTTCTAATATATAATTTTTAATCCTCTTATAATTTCAGTTTTATTTTTAGCTATGTTTGATTATGTTATGTGTTATGTTAAAAATATAAATATAAAATTTCTATTTGAATTGAAATTAATGAAAATTATTTCTACTGCATTTGTCCAATAATTTAAATTAAAATGAATAAAAGTTATTTCCCATAGTTTTTACATTTTTGAAACATTTTTAAATGTGAATTTTTTTTTATTTATTTTGTTAATCGCTTCGCCTTACTTTAAAAAATTCACCATGTAATTTTTGAAAAACAAAAAGAATTTATATGAAAAATTGTTCAAAGTGAAGCGAAGTGTTTTACAAAATTAGGGCCTAAAGCTATTATTTGTGGGAGTTCGTTACAAACGTAATTATACCTTACACCACCATAGATGGTTGGGGTATTATGCGTTTATCCTGATGTTTGTAACGCATAGAAATAGTTATCCAACACCCACCCTAAAGTATACCAATTGACTTAGAATCACTTTTTAAATCGATCTAACGATGTCGGTCCTTCTGCAATTTTAAAGCTAATTCAATGAAATTCGGCACGTGGGACTTTTATGATACAAGGACGAGGCCTATTGAAATTGATTGTGATCGGTATATTATTTCACCTAGCCGCCATATAAATTTCCCACCGGAAATTTGGACCAAAGAAGTTCTGTACAACTATCAATCTTTTTACCAAATTTTATGAACATCGGTCCACAATTGACCATAGCTCCCACATAAACTCCTCTTCCGAAAATCACTTTAAAGTGCATAAATCCCATACAAATGTTAGTATCAAGTTAATAGTCGACATAAATAAGTTTTATGTAAGTAGAAACAACATTACCAAATTTAATGAGAATCGGTTCATAATTTGCTATAACTCCCATATAAACCCTAAAATGCATAAAACCATCTAAATGTTAGTATTAACGTATTTTTGTGTATTTGTATATTTTATTTTACAGGTGTAATATAAGTCCCCTTCCAGAATTTGTATGCTCTCACACATTGATGTAGGGTATCATATAGTCGGCTTTTCTCATCTTTTGATGAAATATACTTCTTGGGACCATGAAAATGTGTTCGTTGTAAAAAGGTTCGCTATAACCGAGTTCGTTATAAACGTAGTTTTTTGTATTCAAAATTTAGGTAAAATCAATGGGACGAAGAAAAGTGTTCGCTATAGCCATAGTTGTCTTCGTTATAATCGTGCTCGTGTAAAACGAAACGACTGTGTTAATTGAAAAATATAGTAATATATGAAAAATATAAATATATCTATATTCTAGTATTTTATTCAGAGATATGATGTAGAAATAATAAAGAATCAGTTCTTCAGTATTAGTTCTCAAAACCATTAATTTAAAATTATTTAATTAATACGCTTCTACTAAAAGAGTGCCAGATTTGGTAGCGATACCACTAATTTCAAGGATGTTATTAAATAATCTATAGTAGTTCTGATTACACCATTTCTACAACGAATGATTTTCGAACAAGTTGTAAATTTCTTTCTGCGTGCTTATAGATTTGATAACATAATACTAAATGGTTCAAAACAAGCTATATATTTATGTTTATCATATTTTGCCAATATTATTCTTTCATAAATAAATATTTCTTCATTTCTATGCTGACAAAATCGATATGACCGGTTTTAATTTGTTCACATCAAAATAATTATACAAAAACTTCTTATAACAACATTTTCATTTTTCTCGAAAAACCACATAGATTTTCTTGAGCTCATCATAAACCAATTTTTCAAAATTTCGAAACACCCTATAAATTTTTAGATATTCCGAAAACCCTGTCTTGAGACTCATAAATCCCTAAATTTTAATTCAACTTAAGATTTCTCTTGATTTAGAATTGCAGATTAGAATATATGATTTAGAAAGTAAAAGAATGTTGCAGAACTTATTTTCATTTTCTTCTAAAATATATAGAATTTTATGCAAATTTTTGGAATTTTTTGCTGTTTTGTTTAGAATATCCAAATATAATTTAGAGATATCAATCTAAGAAAAAATAAAAGTTATTATACATTTTCTGAACATTATCAAAAAATTCTTCAAATATTTTAATATAAAGTGTTTTATCTGGTGTTTGATTTGCTGCATATTTTTGGACAAAAATGGGAAATATACGGAAAGCTTTAGTAAGACATTCCGGATAAAATTGAATAAGTTCTAGATCTTTTATCCAATCTTTACAATGAAACTGTCTTTAACAATTATTACATCGTTGCATAAGATTTTATATAAAAATTTATCGTAAATTGAATATAATGATTCTTCTATATCTAGAAAAAAATTAAAAGAAGAAATCAAGAAAAGAATATCAGGGATACGTTTATACAGAAACTTACAAAAAAAACAATTTTTTAAGCATAATTCAAAATTTTTAGGGTGTATTGGAAATTTTTAAAACTATTTATGATGTCCTAAAGAAGCCATATAACGTAAGCTGCACAGTGTGCGATCCAAAAACTGAAATTTATACAGTTTCGGATTGACTGTTTAAGTTTTAAGTTTGGTCCGGGTCCACAGGGACCCAAATTAGAACACCTCGTGTAATAAAATTTTATAAAACGAACATGAATCGTTATATTTTAACCGATTTGAAATATTTGTATAAGACGATTCCGCTGGTCGAGATCTACAAAAAACATCGTGGTATGCATATCTTACCTCTTTTAGATTACGAGATTCAAGTAAAGTGTTTTCGCTACAGCGGGTCCAAATTTTACCCGATTTTTTTAAATTTTATTTACAAAAAAAAAAAAAAAAAATTCGGAAACTTTTTGTTCTTTTCAAATTTACATTTAAGATTTTGGGCATATTATTAATTTTTAATTATTTTTCTTTATGGATGTTTTTGAATGAAATTTTACACCTGAGTAGATTTTTTGATGCTTAATTTCAAGTGATATTCACTTTTTTATATTTTTCAGCAGAAATCCTTAAATTCAAAAAAAAAGCGTTAAAAATTTTTCAAAAATATGTTTTTGTATTTTTTCACGATATTTTGCCAATCGATGTCGGGAAGCAGAAATTTCTATTACGAAAAAATTAAAAAGAAATTAGGCTACATATAAAATATTATTTGTTTTTTATTTCAGGTTTGCGATTTTAGAAATTAGGGCGATAATTGGAAATTTTTTGGAAAAATGGGTCAACTTTAGGAAAACCATAAATACTTTTCCAAAATTCTTTGTATACCGATTTTGCTATTTCTTGTTATTAAAGTAAGTAAAATTAAAAAAAATTGGGTGAAAACTATAGATCTCGACCAGCAAGTTCTTCTCATATAAAAATATTTCAAATCGTTTCAGATATAACGAATCAGGATCGTTTTAATAAATGTTCATATCCGAGGTGCCGAACTTTGGGACCCTGTGGACCCGCCTCCGGGACCAAACTCAAAACTTGAATTCGCCTACACCTCTACTATCACTATGTGAAATTTTACTTAACTGCATAGTTATTCCCATTCCATTTTTTGGATCGCACATAGTGCGTTGTCATTTCTCGAGTGACTCTTCACTGTAGCGGAGTGTTTCCTGTCACATATTAGTAACTAAATAAAGAAAACTATTCCATTAAAGTCGTAGTTGGAAATTAAAGCATCGTTTTTTAGAGATACTAGAGTATATGTTCGTTTGAAAATAAGATTTATTTAACAAAATTTTTATCTTTTTCACAACAAAATAAATCTCATTAAAAGTTTATTTAATATTTGTGTAAACTTAATTCATACAACTGAAAACAAAATTCAAACTGACATGTGCTCATTTAAAGTAAATACATATGTTTATATTGAAATCTATACATAAACATTTTCATATAAATACTTTGTTTCATAGTTGTAGGGTTATATAGTTTGTCCGCATAAAAGCGGTAATAGTCGAATTTAAGTAATATTCTATCCTGCACAACCTTTAGGAGATGAGTTTGAGGGTTACCAAAAAAGATGCCTCATAAAGTGTACAATAAAACCAATAACAAATGACCGCGTGTGGTATTTATCTATTTAAGAACTTTGGTAACGAAATTGAGATAAACTGAATAAATAAATAAATCATCTTGGAATGGCAGTATGGCTATAATAAAAAGATAAACGAATAATTCGAATAAGACGTTCTAGTTTGTTCGAGTTATTCGATCATATATTTAAAATTATTCGAATAATTGAAACAAAATAAAATGTAAATTTTTGTAAGTTTCATTAAAAATTGTAAAAGTGTAAAAATAATAACTGAAAAGTTAACAGTTAATTTACATTATCTTTAATAAAATATTCTCAATATAAATTTAATAATTAACTATATCAAAAATAAAGTTTAGGCCAAAAACCTTAGTCGTTAGGCCTATATATATATTTTTTAATTTGTTTTCATAATTAATTATGATAATAAATTTTATAAATAAATAAATAAAAATAAAGTTATAAATTTTTTAACAAGAACAAGTATAAATCAGTAGATATCAATTTCTGTTATCACAAAACATTTTTAGTTGTACTGAAAAATTCTAAAATTTTATTTAAGTTGTTTTGTCAAAAGTTTTTATGTTTGTATTAGGAAATGGTCAACCGATTTCGATTTTCGTCTAAAATTAGATTACTTTGCCCAGATGACTTAAAATCTGTGGGCTTTAGACAAAAAAAAAAATAAAAATTAAAACTAAAATAACTTTTGAATAGTTATTCCTCAGTTAGCTATATTTCCAAAGCTAACGATCGTAAAATGACGACGAGTAGTGTTAACGACTTACCTTCAAAAGATTCATTTCATGAACAAAAAGCTGCAAAATATGTTTAATTGTCGAAATCTTAAACATGTTACTATTATATAGTATATTGTAATTTGTTTGATCAAAACTTGAAATTTGTGTACACTGTTGATTGAAAACCATTTGATATTTTAAAAATATCAAAGTTTTTTCTCTTCATATAAATCGAGGCATTTTCATATTGGTAGACTAGATTTCTTGCCGGAAGTCGGAATGGAAACTTTCCTAGTGCAAAGTAGGTATTATATATATATATATATATATATATATATATATATATATATATATGTATATGTATTTATGTTTTGGTAACAAGTCTTAGTGTTCCTAAACACATAAAACAAATAAAATTCGTACATACATTCCAAACTATACAACATACATGTATCTATGTTCTTAATATTACAGACAACAACACTATTGATGAACAAATAAAACAAATGTTTTAACTCTTTTTTTTTTTTTTTGGTTCCTACAAAACGAATAATGCAATTCAATTTAAAATCCACCCTAAAAATATATAAACAGAACAAAAATGACAACAACAAAACACTTTAACATATATACAACCACACATTTTCATCCATCTATACGGTTAAAGTAACAAGGACAATTCTATGGCGGTAATCAATCTTCTTCTATTCGTTATAAAATGACAGTTCAGTGGTGTAGAGTCAAATTGCGAATTGTGTTCCCGTGGCACTTTCTATTGCTGCCACTCAAACAGAGTATGAGTTCGTATAAACATTTTACATTTTACTCTTTACTTTGTTTTTCTCTTGACATTTATGTTTGTGTAATAGAATTTCTATTCTTTTCTTTTTGAGGGGGTGTGTGTGTGTGTGTGTCAAGAAGTTTGTATAAATTTTGTCCATGTATTTGAGTGCTAAATGTAATGGTAGGTATGTGTGTTGTATTTCCTGTTCCATTTATACGGAAGGTTAAACATGTGTGTCGTAGTTGACATGACATACATTCTTTACACCACCATCAACAACAACATCATCAAGTCATATAAAATAATATTCTTCATGTATGATTTAAACAGTGACATCAATGCAGACAAATGTTGTTGTTCTTCTTATATTTTTTGCTAGTTAAATTTGTGGTTTAGTACATTTTATTTTTTTTTAACCGAGTACTATTCTCCAAAACTTTTAAATTCCTATTCATTTCTTGTTCTAAAAATATTAAAAATATATATTAACTTATTTCATATTTCTTCATCGCAAAATACTTCTCAAATTATTGACAAGTTTCTTACCATCAAATAATATTTTGCTTACATACATACGCAAAATCTATATGAATACAATGCAAATTACTACAGAAAATAACATATTTTAATAAAATATTGCCAACAAATGTTACCAAATGTTATTCACTCACATTGTCAATAGCTTCATACATAAAAATTTGTTTTTTCTTATGTGTTTAGAAAGTAAAAGAATTATGATAATATTAATAGCACCACTGAATTTTTATGTTATAGAAATTTCAGATATAAATCATAGTTTCTACCTACGAAAACTTCTATTATATAATAATTTACGCAGAAAACACAAAGGTTGCCAAATGTTTTTCTTAAATTAATAACATAAATAAACTTTATTTGAATTTTAATGTAGATGGATTTCTACATTTAAAATTGGTTCCATTGAGTCTACTAAATTTAAACTTATCTCTAGGTTAACGAATTTAAGAATTATATTCAAAATCAAATCTTGAAAACACTTAGAATTTATTTTGCCTTATCTTCAAATTTTTAAGTTTTTGACCTAACCTATTTGAGTTAAAAAATCGAAAATATATATAACCTTCAAAGTCCTTAGATTCAGATTTCTAAAAAATATTGCTCACAGGGAAGGTAATAATTACATTTTTATATCTTTATAAAACAAAAATATTGAAGAACATTCAGTGCAAATTGTATATTTCTTCATTCAGATATTGTGGCGATAATGACTCACTAGCGTTACTCTTTTAATGCGATTTCCGCACTTTTCAATTTCTTGGGAAAGCGGAACAAATTTTAATATTCCTGGATTTCCGAATCCGATTAAAACTATAGTTATCATTATTCGATCTGAGATTTATACAATATTTGCACTAGCGGATTTAAAATAGAATTTAATCAATTACTTGATTTATAGATTAATAAATATATGATCAGTATGTATATAACGTAAAAAAAATGTTTTGTTTTTTTATGAAGCAATATTCTTTTTAGCATTTTTTTATGCGCATTTTTCATAAGATAAAATCGAACTTTCACAAATATTGAGGTTATTTTAAATTTTTTTGGGAGTTAAATAAGTTTCTTTCCAAAGTTAAATTCATTTTTAAATTCACTAAACGTTTTGCATCATAAACAGAAAAAAAATTCATATATTTGAAAATTTTTTTCATAAATATTATGAATCGAACATGACTTTCTCTTCCCAAATTTTTTCATAAAAAATAAAATTTTGTTCATAGATATTATTAAATGGTTGATAATGAAAATTTTATTAATTTTGGAAAAATTTTATTAAATCTTTAATTTAGTTTTATTAGATTTGATTGCAAATGTTAAATGAAAATAGTTATTCCAAGGAAAATCTGTAAAAAAATAATGTTTAGAAATTTGCATAATTTCGTTCGCATTCTGCATATCATTTTGACAGAAAGCGCTTTTCTTCTGTTCCTATAATGTAGCTAAAAATCATTAAAAATCTTAAATTTTCGAAGAAAAATTTAAAACATTTTTTTTTTTACAAATGGAAATTATAAATGAAAATTTAAACAATTTATTTTAAGTCTTCTTGACTTTTGATTCATTTTAAAGAATGTAAAAAAGTGTTAATATTTAAGACATTATTCTTAAATATTATGAACTAAAATCAATGAAAGTTAATTCTTATATTTATGCACAAACTTTTTCCGCGTATAGTGGTTTTAATTTTGTAAAAATAGGAATTATTTTTTTAAAACTATACTAACAATAATTATAAGAGAATTATAAAGAAATCTATTTCATCCAGAATGAATTAAATGCGACTTAAATAGTATTTTGCATAAATTTATTATGCACTAAACTTCGTTAGAAAAGCATTAGTTATAATATTGTTGACTTTGTCTGTTGACGTTTCTTCATATGTTACAAAATTTCTACAGGACAAATTTAACATTCTTGAAGAATTCACAAAGTAACAAATAACTTTTTTTTTCTGATACTTATTCACTGTTCGTATATAAAATAAACTCTTTTTCTTCATAAGTGTTACTACTGCTATATTTTTCATATCTTCTGTAAATATTCATATAAAAAACGTAACTAAAATGATGTCCATGTTCTGTAATGTCGAAATTATTGTACATACATATATTTTAAGAAAAGATTAATCGCTGTCATTATGACATTTCTTTGTATTAAAAATATTTTCAACACTTCTTTAAGGATTTGTTTAATAAAAAAAATATATGTATTAAAATTGTTTTTCATTAATGAACTTTATTATTGACAAATTCTTTTTGGGAAATACTTAAATTCATATTCATGCAAACATATGTTACAGTATTATCGTTCTTTTTTATCCTTATCGACCAAGAAGTAAGTATGTAAGTATGTAAGTTTAGATATTTTCGAGTAGATGTGTATATTTCAACTATTTAGTATTAGATTATATTATTCACAAAGTTTTTACTTGTATGATCGGTATCATATTGCATGTAATAATCATTAGTTATCTTTTGTTTATTACACAAAATAACTGTTAGTGTTATGATAAAAATTGTTTTAGTGGCCAATTGAACTTCATAAAATGTTCTTTTATTATTGTACATATTAAAAATCTACTTCATATAGTTAAGTATTTGATTTAATAAATATCAATAAATAATTCTTGATTAATATTTAAAATTTGTGAAAACGTACATATGCATTTTAAAACGATAGGCGATTATATAAAAAATATAGATATATTCTAGGTAAATTAAATGAAAAAATGACTCAACCTCAGCACTGAATTCAGTTAAAGGCCACAGAATACCGTTTTTTTTGCAGATATGTCGCTTATAATTAGGGTTTGGGATCCAGAATTTTCCGGCAAAATGTCGTCGAGAATTTCCGGGAATTTTTTATAATTGTCTCGGGAAAACGGGAAATTTAATACTAATTTAAAGTGCAGTTTTAAAATCATATAGCAAAAATATTACTGTTTTTAATGCCTCAATGAATATTTCAAAACGATTAACAGAACCAATTTTAAACATTTTCCAGAATTATATTTTACACCTCTAAATTAGAAAGAATTAATAATGCAAGATGAAGATAAAATTGAAGTGAAACGATAAGAAAAACTATTTGTATTGAAACTTATATATAGTTCCATAGATAATGATCTATTTTCTTTAATTTTGGCATGAAGAACTAATTAACCTAAAAATCTGAGATATAAAGTTTTTAATATAACTAACAAAAGGTACTTATTTTATTTGTATGAAATATTTGAAATTGTTTAAATCTTGAAAGATGCATCAAACATTTTGTTAAATAATTATGATTTATAATTTTATTTAATATTCTTTATAAGAAATCAGTGCTATTTTTCTAATAATTTTAAGTTCTTAAATATGAAAAATTCAATTTACCGGAAATTCCCAGGAAAATAATTATCACGGGAAACCGCAAAACCTATTTATAATATATCCCTAACGTCCCGTTTAAAATGTTTTTCCCGCTTCTTATTAAAATTTTTAACTCCATTCCATTTATTATTAAATTTTGTTATATACGTTTTCTCTAATGTTCTTAACATTATTTTTTAATTATAAACAAACCTAATTTGATTTTGTTTACATTATCAACTTTATACATTAATTAAAGTTGGGTATTTTTATGTATAGTTCTTGACAAAGAAAATTTTTAAACTTTTTGTAACAATAATCAACTGCTTATTAACTTGTTCTTGTTAAATGTGCTTTGTGTGTATTTGTGTCCGGAGAAAATAGGAAACAATGCGTATTGATGAGGTAAATATGGAAAACATAGTTTGGAATATTTTAGTAATATTATCATCAAAATGTGAAAAGGGTTCTCTTCAATTCAGATTCAAATTTTTGCGAAATTAAAAATGTATTTAAATTTTTTCGTAACGCGTTCAAAATTACGAGAATTTCTAAAAAAATAAATTCAAGGGACTCTATAGTGTGTACTTTTATTGACATTAAATAAAGGAAAATTAAGAAACAGAATGCCTAAGAAAAGAATTTTTGTACTTTTAATAATAAAATTTAAGCAAATGTGAAATATAAATCAGCATGATACTATTAGTTTTTTATACTTTTTAAAATAAGTGAGTTTATGTTTTAAGTTTTCTTTTTTTTTTTTTTTTTTGTATTTAAATCAAAAAACTCAAATCGTTACTATTTAAAGATATAAAGGAATAATTCCTCTATTTTACAAACATTTGCAAAATCCTGAATTTTTTCATAACACGCATCTCACGTCTTTTGATGCCATTACCAGATTTATAGATTGCAAAATTTCCCATAATTTTACTTATGTTTTACTTTATGTTTTTTATTTATGTTGAATTTAATGTTTGTAGACCCCGCTATATTTCAGGACGACATTTTGAAAATGTATACCCATATAGCTGTTGGTTTTTTATTTCACAACTTTTAGAGAAAGTACTTCCTGGTGTCCGGTAATATAAATTGTAGAATGAGGTTACTGGTTGAAATTAAAATCAAAAACTAAAAAATTTCGAGCACATAATTTATTAAAGTAAGAGGACTCTGGCTACAAATTTTTAATAAAATCGGATGATATTTTCAACTATTGGTGACTTGTATTGCATACATACTTAGATAATACTATATGCCAAAAGTCGCTTCCCTTCATCAATTTACGAGCCCGAACCCTTTTTTATCTGGGCTAATATGGAAATTTAGAAAAATTCTTTTGAAAACAACTGATTTTTTTTGATATCATTTATAATTATATTTATATTAATATTAATATTTATATTTATATTTATATTTATAATTATATTTATATTAATATTAATATTTATATTTATATTTATATTTATATTTATATTTATATTTATATTTATATTTATATTTATATTTATATTTATATTTATATTTATATTTATATTTATATTTATATTTATATTAATATTTATATTTATATTTATATTTATATTTATATTTATATTTATATTTATATTTATATTTATATTTAAAGGAAATTTTCTTAATATTTTCGTAATATTGAACATATTTTATTTCAAAAATTCTTGAACCACAATAACTTTTACTGAGTTTTGTTTAAGAAAAAAAGAAATCAGTTTGCATAGTTTTTAAGCATGTCTCTATTTTTCAACTTTTCTTAGGTATTTATTGGATTTAAAAGTTATAATTATGAATTATTTAATAATATAGATAAATAAAATAAATTCCTGAAACTTAATTAAATATAATAAAAAACTTCGTAATCATATAATATTTACATGTATAAAGAATATTAAAAAGTATTTACATATTCAAAAGATTTTGTACAAAATCAAAATCCATGTCAAATTCTAAAGAACTTAGGCTGGAAGGGGTTGACAAAGAGGCTGAACATGATGTTGTGGTGGACAATGAATTATACATACTATCCACTGAAGTCTGATCATTTGGCAAATTTCCAGTCATTAGGAAATCTAAAATATCTTTTTGATCATTGAAGCATGGAAGAGGTTGGAAATCATCAAACAATGAAGATGTTGTATTCAAAAATGAATCATTATGAGAAAGAGATTCTGATGATGAGCCCAAGTATTCCATAGATTCTGGTGGTGAATTGAATGAAGTTTCATATTGATGTTCAATATTCACATAAGTAGATTCATTAAGACTATTTGGGGATGCTATATTAGATGTGTTATACTCTAACTTGAGGTTTGGAATAGTCAAAGTCTCCAAGGGTTCCTGTTTGACACTAGGCATTTCAGGGCTGGCCAAGAATAAAGGTAAATTATCAGAAACTTGATTGCATTGCTGGGTAGAGACTGAACTGCTTCGTAATTTGGTATAGTCTTTTGGTCCTTTGGTGGCATCTTTCTTGCTCTTCATGCGACGGTTTTGGAACCAAATCTTTACTTGACGTTCCGTTAAATCCAAGCGGTCGGCAATTTCAATGCGACGAGGACGACATAAATATTTATTAATATGAAATTCACGTTCCAATTCAATCAATTGTTTGCTTGTGAAAGCTGTACGTATGCGTTTAGCTTTGCATGTACCTTTCGATTCAATAGACGGTGAGGGTGAAATAGGAGATATTGTTGTTAAGTAACTGTGGGTAGGTGATGGTGACATTGATGGCAATGGTGAGTGAGGAAAATTATCTATAATCTGCAATAAGAAAAATTATTTAATTAATATAATGTAAATAATTACACGTGTAAAGAAATATATGTATACTTACATTAGGACCATTTTCATATTGCAAAGATTGTGACAAATATTCGTCAAAATTCAGGTTTAAAAATTCCATTTTTAATTTTCAAGTTTAAAAATTCCAATATCTATGTAAAGTGCTGATGATGTTGTTTGTTTAAATGGATATGATTGAGTGTGCTAAATATTTGCTTAACCAAAGTATTTATATGAAACTCTAAATTACAAAATATAATTTGATACCTGAATTGCACACAGGACTATTTGCTTGTTGGATTTATTGTCAAGGACTTGTTTTTACATATAGGAATTAGTTGTGATCACTCTACCTGCTACTTCTGTTCTGAGGTTTGCTTGTGTGTATGCTTGAGGATCGTGACAATAAGCTTAAGCAGCCAGACCGGCGTTTCAATATGCGTAATAGCATTTCGACTAGTCATATTCACTCTGCTTACTGGCTAATCGACAATATATGTATGTAGTTATTTATTTAGTTGGGTTTAGTTGAGTTATCTAAATATTTTAGTTTATGACAATTGGCTTGTCACCAAAAGATTTTGTTTTTGATAATTAAAATGATACATAAAATGTATGGTTGAATTCTATTATATAGCATACTCTTACGTACAATATATAAAACATTTTTATGTGATGAGTCATTATAAGTGGGATGATTTAAAATAAAAACGGAAGTGAAATTTTTAAGGAATTTCCTAATAAAAACCTAGGTGATATAAGTACAAAATTTTTAAGTGATTTGTTAACAAGACTTCTTACTTAAAGTAAATGATTTTCCAATAAAACCTTGTTTAAAACTATTTAGAAAAGTAATAAAATTCATTCTTACTATAAATTAAATAAAATAATTGACCTCAAATTCAAATTCTAAACACCGAAACATTTTCATATAATAAACATTAGAAATTCAAAATTCCATCATTTAAATTTTGATAGAAATCAAATTAGAATTACCTTTTATATACAAAAATATTAAAATTTTTAAATTTACAATCAGTTTAAGCAATTACGACTACAAATTATATAGTCTTCTTGCAGGAATCTTATATTTCATATGATTTAAATTTTAGTTCAATCAGAAATGGGTATATAGTAATTTTATCTTCCCTGGTAGCTATTCAGAAACAAATACTACTTTTCTCAAGTACCATCACATATTAATTTTATTTTTGACAAAAAATGGAAGAAAAATTAATCCTCTAGTGGTCAAGGCACCCTTAGGGCATCTTTTCTTATTATTATTATTATTTTTTTTTTAAATATTTATATTTCAACTTCATTTCGTATTCTAAACATTTGGTTAATTAGTAGACATAATAAACTAAGTATGCAGACATAAAATGTTCCTATTAAATTTACTGCACCCGAAAATATCGACACTATTTTTAATTCGTAAAACAACTTTGGTGTTGCTTCACAAAAACCCTAAAAAAGAGTGTAATTTATATCAGGACCTCAAACGGGTGCAAGCGTCTTGGCAAAAAAAGATTTAACCCAGCTATGAAATAAAGGAAAGGTAAAGGAATGGACAAATTTTGAACAAGCTATCGTTTAGTCAAAAAAAAAAAAAAATGCATTTGCTCTCGAATATTCGGTTAATCAATTAATTTATTTTTAACGGTTTAATAAAATAGTTTTTAAATTTCCTTGAGGACATCAAATAACAATTTTCAAAAAAAAAAAATCGAAAACGAGATATTGTTAAAAAATCGTTTTGAGGGTGGTTCCTGCACTAAAGGTCTAGTAGCTCGCTAAATTTTAAGTCAGTATAAGATTTTTCAATTGTGAATAATTCTTTATATATTTTAAGACAAAGAATTTTTTATGTTTTTTATTTGGTGATTGCTTTTTTAGGAAAAAATGATAAATATTCGAAAAGTTTTAGTAAGTTATTCTAGACAAAATCAAATAAATTCCATAGTCTATGTTCAATTTGAAAATAGAAAATCTTGATATGTGTACAACGAAAATGTCTTTAAAATTTATTGTATCGTTGTATATAGGCTTTTATATAAAAAATCTGTAACATATTGCAGTTCAACTTGAAAATTTATGAAAAATTTATTTTGCTAAATGCTAAATGACCAAATGAAAAAGGATATATACGGTTGAAAAGCTTGATTTTGATACTTCCCAAAAGAGTTTAAAAATAAAAAATGAACAAAAGAATTGCAAGATAAGGGAAGCGTTTATAAAGGTATTTTAAATTTTTAAAACTGATTTATAATATCTTGAAGAAGTCTTATTACGTATGCTATATTATTTTTTGAGTGATTTTTCAGTGTAACAGAGTGCTACTTTTAAGCCTAATTGTTACAAGGATTTTAAGGTTTTATACGACCCATATTACATATTCTAAAAATTTTAGCATCTGCATATTATCCCAAATTGTTACTTTATTTTTCGATTTCATCAGAGCTGAAATTCGACTCATATAAGAAAGGAAATTGAATAATTTTCTCGATTCCGGTTAACATTCGTTTAACCAATAATTATTGGCTATTCATTAATTAGTTATAAGAAAAACTTTAAACATCATAGTAGAGACAACTTTTCGTGACTGCTCTAGATAATTTAAAACTGACAATTTCGATTTGCCTGATAAGGAACATACCGGACAGATGAAAAACTTTGTGAATGAAGAATTGGATCGCTTTTCGGCGATTTTTCATGTCTGAAATACTATTTCAGCACTACAAAATTATGTTTTTTTTTTGTATCGAATTTTTATAAGCGATAAAAATTTGATCCATTATGTTAATCCAAAATTCAAAATATCTTATTTGAAGCCTGGACAACCATGAAAAACGACACCAAAGCAGAAGTTATCCCTATGTCGCCAAGATTATGCTCTGTGTTTGGAGCGATTTGAGCTATAAAACCGAATGAAACAATCACGGGAAACCTGTACCGAACACAATTGATCCGTTTGAATAGAGTATTGAAAAAATTTCCCTCATGTAGTGTTCGACTTTATGTTGTTGCGTGACCTGTTCAAAACTAAAGCACTAAAAAGCCAATACATTGCCTCTGAATTATTGTTTTGTTGTTAAATTCAATTTTTGTCTTTTCATACAAATTTTTCTTCTATTCTTAAGTGTTTTTGAATAAATGAAGTGCAATCCATTATTAGAATGACACATAAACTTCAGTATATGAAGTATTGCAATATATATATATATATATATATATATATATATATATATATATATATATATATATACATATCAAATTCGATCATTTAATAAACTACACAATACATTTTTAATATTTTCGGAGAGGGTGTCTTTCATGAGACCGTTAAATATTATTGTTATGCTATCATTTATATGGGACTTATGTTCAAGTGTTAATTGTGAGGATGGCTTATATGGGAGCCATGGTCAGTTTTCTACCGATCTTCGTGAAATTTGGTACATTGATTTATGATCAGAATTTTAATGAAATCGACATCAATATAAAGCTAATGCTAAAGATCTATTGCTACTATTATTATTCAAAATTATATAGAAGTAAGCACTTATTCTATTTTAAACTAGTTTTCTACCGCAAAATTTAACTGATAGATGCTTATTAAAACTTCTCAAATAGCGAAAGAACGATTAATTTTTATAATTTTGTTATGCACCCTTATACTCATCCATGCTTCAATTATATAACCTAAAAACTGCTTGAGAAGATATAGTTTCTGCAGTCGTCAGTGATTGGTGATCCGAAACATAGTTTCCTTTTTATTAGTGTTAACTTGTGTTATTAAATTTTCATCATTTCATTGCAAGTAAAACGTATGCAATTAAATTTAGACTGCTTTCTCTTACTTAAAGTTAGCTAAAAACATTAATGTGAGTTTTATAAAATTTCAATACGTAAATGTGCAAAAAGCAGTGTAAAACACCATAAAACCATTTTTCGACCATAGGACGAGACTACATCTATTGTAACAAACTCAAAAATATGTATATTAAAAATAACCCGTATATGCATACGATTGTCTATCGACATATTATGTATTCGAAATTACAAAAAAAAAACAGGATGTAAATACTAAATAGACAACTGACCTTAAGATTTGGCTAGTCGTCGCGTGCACAGACTTTTTCGTAAGCAAACATTTCAAACAAGTCAATTTCAAATAGCAAAAACACAATAGAAAATGCATAAACTTCAAGGACATCATGTCCAAATACTGAAGCAAATGTTTAAGAAATACTCTAAACTGTTTGTTGTTATAAATTACTTACAGTTTACATTAGTGTCGCGAATCAAGGCGAGCCTTTCATACTACGAGTATATAAGTTACTTGTACTTTCTCTCTTTCCCACTCTTATTCCTATCTGCAGCTATGTTAGCAGGATAATGTGATATTTTTGGCACATAACAATGCAAGTGTGAAAAGATGAATGTATTTTTCTAAAATTTGACTTTGGTGACACAAGATTCGTATTTAAAGATTTATTGAGCCTAACAACAAGACTCCTAACTGATGTTCGCCCATTGATTTTGGCTTCGACAATGTTTTGTTCATCTAATATGATACTGTTGTTTTGCATAATGATGTCTCTTTTCTGTTTTTGTTTGCTTTAAGGATTAGATAACCACAAATTACAGAAGCCGTCTTTAGGATCACAACATGGGGCAAGAGTCGGTCGAGAGAATGAGTTGAGACATTTACTTGTATATTTCCGGCTATCTTGATTATTAATAAAATATTCTTTAATAATTACTACAGATTAGTAGAATATCATTAGCGTCATATTGAACTTTCCAATAGAATTTTTACAGTTAAACAATATGGTTTCATTTTGGGTAGTAATCTGGAATCCCCACCTAAGACATAACTAAGTCCATTGATATCTGAAAAATCTCGCAATTAATTTCCAAAGAAATTAATTAGTTAATTGAATATGAATTAAAAGATTAGAACTTATGATTTCTAAAATAACCTTAGATATTTTATTAAAACGTGGTGTTACCAGTCGGAGGACACAAATTAGAAGGCCGGAAAATAGCTTGTTTCGTTTCAAGCGATTTTTGGGTTTTCGAATTTGCACTGAAGTTATTGTTCAGTGGTAATTAGTTAATTATAAATTCACAATATTTAAGAATAATTTAAAGCAAAATTCCCAATAGGTAAGATTTACAAATTACATTTGGTGTAAATAATTGGTAAATATATAAAAAATAAGTAGATAATACAATTCAAAGTAAATAATTATACAATAGTTAATACATTAATAAATCTGTAGTTTTTTTCAAACGTAGTTTGAACAATATCCATTAAAAAGTAATTTCGTTGTTAAAACAATATAACAATATGCCTCTTTTGGACCAAGCGTCATAAAGTACATAACGATAATACCATACTTAACTAGAAAATAATATAGACTTAAAATCGTTCAATACGAAATTTATATGGTTTTAAAAATGTTTTTGGTAGGTTCATGTATAAATGTACGTTTATCTCTTGCAGTTATTATATTCAATTGTTTTACAAAGTAAAAGAATTAGAGATTTCAGCCATATAAATTTAATTTTGTCTTGCTCAAATATTAGTAGAAATTTTTTATATAACATTAAGAAGAATTAAATTTTACCATAATTTGTCGAGTTTAACTGCAATTTATTTCACATTTGTATATAAAGCCTATACAACTATGTTGCGATTTATATATTTAACAAGATTAATTTTTTACAAATTAGACAAAAACTGTAGAACTAACTAAGTACTTAATCTTTCCACACATTTTAAAATTTTCTCCTGAAAGTATGCTTCAAATAAAATGGATAAACTTTAGAAAATATTTAATGATTGTTTCAGTTTTTAATTAACCTTAATAATTAATATATCGTTTTATTTTTAAAACGAAAATAATTTAAACAATTAGGAGTTTATATTTGGTTTGGTCGGGTCTTATTATAGCCACCATCTGCAAGTTTTTGTAAAATTTCAACTTTTCAAGTTTATATAGATCCTTGAAATATTTGTACAAATTTATGATGGCGTACGTGTTTTTGTTTAAGAGATATCGAAGGAAAGTTTGAACTGGGGTTAGGACAGTCACAAACTTTTTCTAGTATCTGGCATATAACCTCTTTTGTTTATGAACTGATTTTTCACATTTTCAATACAAACAAATTTATATTTCGTTCTCCTAGGTGGTCTGCTCTGACCCTTATCCTGCTTTCAACAGACGGACGGATATAGATCGACTCAGAGCAATTCGAATATTTCTACATGCACGAAATGACAAACACAATATACCCCCATGATACGTATAAAAATATTGAATAAATGATCCCTTATTTTTATAAAAGATTTTAGTACATTTGAAAAAACTGGATACTCTTCTGTTTTCTAATGAAATTTGAATTTCTAAAATTGACATAAAATATGGGTAGAAATATGATTCCTATGCAGACAAAAAATTTTTGGAAATGTACCCCCCTAAAATTAAAGATAGGTATGTTTTAAGCTAGTTTCCAAAATATTTCTGTTTCAACTATTTCGTTCACGTGAGCTGTACCATTTTTAAAACACCTCAAAAAATATGGTTTTCGTTCAGCAGTGTACATAATTATTAACTTAAAAAAGAAATGCAGTATATGATAGACAAATGACGTTTAATATATAATGAGTAAAGAAAAATTTATATTAGTTTTCATTCTCGCGAAATTAAAACTTTTGTAAAATTTTCTAACATTTTATTTTAAATACTTTTTATTAAAGGTTTAATATTTTGGACATTTCCCATCGTAATTTATATTGTAGGGCATCATTGCAAAGGTCTCATTCAATACTATTGATATATGGAACACTTTAGTTGCACAAGTAATATTTTGGGATTTCCTGGCCATAATTAATTAAGTTAATTTTTGTGTCAAATAAATTGTTAGTTAAGGAAATAAATGTCACCAAAAGCATAAATTTGTCATAAAAACTATAAATTCGTGTAAAATAGTGACTAAATTAAAAAAAAATCTCTTTAAATCGAATATTATCGTGGTTTTAAAGGAATAAATACTTCCATGTAACCAGAGTTTGAGGTTTCCTAGGAATTCCCGCGATTTCCGAGATATTGAATTTTTCATATTTAAAAACTTAAATTATAAGAAAAAAGTACTGATTTCTTAAAAAAAATATTAAACAACATTATAAATCAAAATTATTTAACAACAAATAAAATAATATTAAAGTATGATGCATTTTTTAAAATTTAAACAATTTTAAATACTTGATGCAAATAAAATAAGTACCTATTGTAAGTTATATCAAAAATTCTACATCTCAGATTTTTAGATTAATTAATTTTTCATGCCAAAAATTAAAGAAAATAAATCATAATCTATAGAACTATAAATAATTTTCAATACAAATATTTTCGATATATATATATATATATATATATATATATATATATGTATATATTTATTTATTTTTTTATATACAGTTTCATTGCTTATATAAAACATGTGTCTGAAAAGAACTGAAACATGTTGCGTTTTCAGTGTGAAAGCTCTCAACTTGGTAACTTTTTTTAACAGTGAATATTTTCGAAGCTTAACTTATTTAATATTCATTTCCACAAAAAATTAAAAAATCAAAAATTTAACACCCCGCGAATTTTTTATATAAACTAATAATTTCAAATATAGTTTTTGTGAAGAATAAATATTTGAGTTTTATCAAAGAATACTGTTTTTTTCCAACATGAAATCTTTCTTTTTGACATTGAACTTACAATTATATACACGAATTTTTTTTGCATATAATGAAGTTTAATAAACATTTTTTATTAATTTGCTTAAAATTTTTATTATTTTAGCAATTTTACGTAATTTTCTTAAAAAAATTAAATAATATAGTTAATTACAAAATTGTTTTCACAACATTCTTTATAATTTCTAGTTAAAAAAAAAACACAATTCTATGGAAAATATCATATAATTTTATATTAGAAAAAAATCTAAACATCAGCATTTCTTTCTACCTCTTTCAGTATCCTTCGCAAAAAAGGTTTAACTGAATAGTTATAATACCTGGCCCTTAAAAATAAAATATTGTACCGTGGATTTATTTTATAGTGGATGGTTATATAAAATGTGTATTTTATTGTGCTACAACACAAGATTGAAAGAGAAAAGTTCTGGTTTTTCCTGGGGTTTTCCAACAAAATTATGAATACTTTTATTTAAGTGGCTACCTGAATTTACTAGATACTATTGTAGTTGCTACATACACACAATAAGCTAATATAGCCGACCCTATAATAAAATATACATAACATTTGCACATAGTTCGTTAGTTTGAAATAATCACACCCAATAAAACGAAATCCCTTAAAATATTTTGTTTAAACTATAAACTATAGTTTAGGAATCTATAAAACTAAATCCGCACATGTAAATATGTAATTGTATCTGTGAGTTTTTTGCTTGGATTTTCCCAGTTGTTCAATCGTTCACAAATTCTTCTATAGTCGTTAGAAATTCTTAAACGCTATACTTATTAGAATCAGAGTGCTTAATTTGATCTCAATTCTAAAGGTTTGTTTTATCAAATCCTTTGATTAAAAATTCCAAGTGTTTTATTTATGTGTAAGCTTTATGAGTGACTAAGCTTAAAGAAAATATATAAGAATTTAAAAATCTCTTTAAAAAGATTTCATAATTCTAAATTTTTAAGAATTTTTCAAGAATTAAGGAAGCAGTAATAGATGATCTAGTATATTCGTTGGAAATTCGGAATATACTTAGATTGTGAGGAAAAAAAGTGATCAATAATTTCCATGTTAGTTACAGCATGAGGTATTACGTGTCAACATATACACCTGGAAATTTTCATATATTTGAATGTTTTAACATATTTTATAGCCAATCAATAAAAACTCCACATGTATGTGGTATTTTTGTAGAACCATTTTTATTAGTTTTTTTTTTCTCTCATAAGATTATAACTTGACATAAACACAAACGTCATACGATGATCGAAACATAGTACATAACGGCCATTTATCAAGGCTACCATATTTTTGTTTTTTTTTTATATTTCTGAGAAAAAATTAAGAAATAATATTCCAATTATTTGGTTTAATAGTTGACATAATAAACTAAATATCAAAATATTAAATCTTCTAAAAATTTTCTACTAATTATATTTTTAATTGCATTAAAATCTGTAAATTGATTTTATAAAATATTACTCTAACCATTAGAAGAATATATAGTACGATAGCTAAAAAAATGTTAGTAATATCTGGGCATTTTAGGAAGTATTCCTAAAATTATGTACAAAATAATAATATTCAAATACTTTTACTATTGTTAGTACAACGGGTAAACTAAAGTCTGATAAGTCATGGGTTACATATTTATGAATTTGAAGAAGATTCGATTTTTTTTTTAGACAATGAGTTCACCGATTCTTCACATACTGCTTATCATAATTTTACTTATGTTCAAATTTTTCAACTATTTCTATATTTATTAAAAATTAAATAAAATGCATAAACTACGTATTTGATTTTATTTCTGTAATTGATAAACGACATTGAACTTTAATTTCACATTATATTTCAAGCATAGACTCGGTTCTTTTTACTTAATAAAGTTTTCTAATATAATTCCAAATTATGATGTCACTCGGCAACATACTACATAATTTATATTTTGGCCATGCCATACAAATTTTTTAATAATAGTTTTAATGTAAAATTAAAAAATAATTCTAAATGACTTCTTTTTTTATATAGTTAAATTAATAATTTTTAAAAGAGAATAAACAAATTTTATACACTCAAAAAAGTTTCAAATTTACTGACTATAGTTCTGGTAAATAATTTCTCCAAATTGTGCTAAATAAAATATAAAGTTCATGTTCCTTTACAGTTGATATTGCTTGGTCAGAGATGTTGCTTTGAAGAAGAAAAATTGACAGAAAATTCTTTAAATAATTTTTAATGACTTTTTTTTATAGTTAAATTAATAATTTTTAAAAACTAATAAACAAAATATATTACTTTGGTAAGTAATTTTTTATAGTTTAAAATAAATGAAAAAAAAAAACATTAGATATTACTGATTTGGTGTGTTATATAATGTTAGTAAAAATAACAGATAAATAATTAATTTTTAATGTTTTTTAGTTAAAAAAAAACAACATTCACAAATAATTGAAACTTTAATTTGTTTCAAATGAAATTAAATTATGTACATAAATGTGTTAAATTTATAATATAATTTTTTGAGTGTATGAGATCATTGTTTCTGGAGATCTTTTCCTTCACTTTGTACTTCCGTCCAATGACGAGACTGTGTTACACAACACGATCTCGTGACATTTTTGTAATAATTCACTTATAATGTATTTAATGAAAATTTAAAGTTTTTTTTTAACATCCTAAATTTTTTACATGCTAAAATTAATATAATAATTACTTTCAGTGCACAACTTCAAAAGAATGAATGAATGAGTAAACATAAAAAAAAAACATTTTTCAATGATAAGCATAAGTAATGATTTACCTTTTTTGTTGGGTACTTAAGAAAGGAAATTTTTTATATATTTTATAATTATTCGTTTAATTGCCATATTTTACGCAAATAAATTCTTGCACGAAATTGTTAATTTTAATTTAGACAAACAATTATTTGCTTTTAAATTGTCGATTAATTGAAGAAGCATTATTTGAATGAATACCCTAATTAAAACCCATGCTCCATTTTACCCTGTTCTTCTCTTCATAACATTTAAAAAATTTAAATTATGTATACAATTTTAATTACGATAATCATCTAAAAACCATAATTTAATAATAAATGTTTTTTCTTATATTTGTATTACTTAAGTTTTTTACCAATGAAAATTTGTATTTAATTATAAATACTCAAATTAAATTAAAATTAAACTCAAATACAAATTAAAACCCTAAAATTACGTTAAATTTTTAAATAACAAGTGCATGAGGCAATGCAGTTCTTTGAATACAATACAAATTAATACTGGCAACATTATATTATAGTTATTTAGTACTGCTTTACCAACAAGAGTTAACGTGACTTGTTTTCCTAAAGACTTAAGTCTATTATTCTATCGTAAACGTAAATGTAAACAAAACGTAAATATTTTTACGTTGATAGTTACTTACCGACTTATTTCAAGTAAACATTGTTGCACAAAGTTTTTTTTACAACAACAATTTTATAATTGCTACACAGAAAGAAAATCAAGTTTAATTTTCGCAAAAATCGTACTTAAAAATTTAAGTACGATTCGTAAACTTTTACAACACAATGAACGATTCTAAGGGGAGTTACGGTCAAAATTCAAAAGTCGGTAAATTTTGGTGCAGTCTAATGAACATCCATACAGATAACATGCTTCAAAATACGCAGAAAAAGAAAAAATTTCTCCTTCGAAACAAATGACTTTCTTTGTGTTTTTTTAAGAAAACCACATCATTGATTAAGAAATTATGTCTTAATTTAAGTACAATTTCTACTTACATATTTATACTTATAAATTTACAAATACTTTGTAATTTTTTATATTAGTATGGGGTTAACAGAAGGGAGAAGGGTGTAGCAAATTTAAGCCTACTCTCTTTGAGATTTTTTTCGCATTGTACATACATGTACAATTATGTGATTAGGAATTGTGCTTAAATCAAGACACAATTTCTTAATCAATGAATTAGTTCCCTTAAAAAAAGTCATTTGTTTCCACATATTTCGAAAAATTAAACTGAAAATTTGTAAAATTTGTGAAAATGCTATAAATATGTCTGATTATAATAAATTGTATTTGTTTCAATTTCTTAACTTCATAATATATTTTGGCATCGATGAGGATACTATTTAGATCGACTCTAAAGTTGAAAAATGATTGAAGGGCGATTTTAGAGGAAAACATATTTTGCATAGGGTGAATATTCAATATAGTGAGGCTTTAATGATGAAAATTTAATATAAACTTAATAAAACTAAATAAACTTGAAAAAAAATTATATGTATTTCAATTTAGGTTTATATATAAAGTAAGTCTGAACATTTTAAAAACAAGCGCATTATTGTTCAATTTAAGTAAAAATTTATCACAATTAGGATTGATTCAAGATCTATATTTCTTAAATCAAGTGCATTTTGGGAGTAATTGTAATCCCATTCTTTTGAAATCAATCCTATTTATACTCAATTTAAGTATGAACTTAGACTAAAATCAAGCCAATATGTCTAGAGACAAGAGAAATTTTAGATTAATTCAATCCAAAAGAAATGCAAATAGAGCTAAAATTAAGAATTTGTCGCCATTTTTGATACAAGTAATTTACACATGGTTCAAGAAAATACGGATTGATTTAAGTTCGGATTACTCAACTTTTTTTTAATATATATAATTATTTGATTTCGATTTTAAATTTGAAATCAATTTTTTTCAAATGTATATGATTTGATATTTATAGCATTCTCAACAAAAAGTTAATTTTTTTTTCAAATTTTAAAGAAGATTCATAGTAAAGTTTGAATTTAACTTGATATAAAAAGACAAAAAATTTGAAATATGATGACATTGTGTTTGATTGGTAATATAAATATACTATAAAACTTTGAATTTTTATACTTAAGACGTATTTAACTCTCATTATGTTTAAATATGTTTTTAGGTGGTTGGGGTATTATGCTTTTGTGCTGGTGAGCGATCGACTAGAATGGCTGATTGTCTGTATATTAGAGTGTATCGTTCAATAAAGTTTGTGGGATAAGTTAATAAAATACAATGCGTATTAATGGGAATACATGAAAAATATTTTAAAAATTTCTCTTCAGTTTGTTATTTTATAATCGAGAAATAAAAATAAAAAATTATCGTTATTTTCTAATCAAAACAAATATAATAATAATTAAATTGAGATTTTTATAATATTGTTTATAATCATTAGGATCCCTGATTTTTGAGGAATTTTTTCCAAAAATTTACGATTTTGCATCAAATTTAAAGAGCCTTATATGCGTTTTTTTTGCAGCGTATATGAAATAAATCTTTAAGTAAGTTTTGGTCTTAGATTTTGACTTATTTGCAAGCAGCAGTTTTTAAAAACAAAATGCACGACTTTGTTTACCTTCGGAAGCCCCTAGTAAAATTGAACGAATAAAACTTCTATATAAAATTTTAAATACTGCATTCAACTTAGAAACTTCTTGTGACTTGACGCAAATAAAAGCTTTTTTCCGAAAATTTTGTTCAGATATATGGGATGCATTTTTTATCATATTTCCTTTAGTTAAGCAACTTCTCCGTGCCTATTCAAAACTATGCATACATTTTTTTACAAGAACATTTTTCATACTAAATAAAATATTTTTCCTTGATAATAATTTATAATAGTGGGGCGATGGCGAAAATTGGATTATTAGTGAAATTTTAATCTATTTTCGAATATCTGGATTAGTTCCGGTAATCAAAAGGATTAAAAAGAAATTATTTTTTCCCCTCCTGCAAAGTTGTTGAAAAACTCATAGATAGGTATTTTCGTCTGCAAGCCGATGGCATATGAATAAAGTATAAATAATTTTATTTAAACCTTCTTGCTTTTATTTCATTAGAAGAAGTATTAGCAATTTTCATATTTAGGAAATTATTTTTAAAAACTGTACTTATGATCTTATATGATCTAACTTTTAAGACAATTTTAGATTATCTGATCGATTTAGAAAGCAGAAGAACGTAGGTTTTTAATTTTATTAATATTTTCTTTTTCTTATTTAAAATTTTAACTCTGCTGTACATTTTTTGGATTATTTTTTTTTTTTTTTTTTTTTGAGACTGAAACACGCACAAAGTTTCAAATACAATTTTGTTTAAAATAAAATTAATAAAATATTATGAAAAAATCTTCTTCCAAAATAAAATATTTTATTCGATGTTCGATTTGTATAGGCTTTATAGAAAAAATTGTATATGCAATTAAGTTGTGTAAAAATTGTAGTTAAATTTTGTACAAATTTTACTTTTAGTAAAAGAAAAAAAAGAAAAAATCAACAAAAGTAACACAACTAGGGATACATTTATACAGTAACCTAAAATGCATTTAATATGATATAGTTCTACTATATAAAGAATCATAATTTTATGCTTTTGTTTGTATTTCCAAAAGTAGAAAAGTAAATTAATATAGCGTATTTTGGTTAAAAGAAACATAAAAAATGTACAGTTCTGAAATTATATATAAAAATATATTCTAAAGTTTGTTATATTGGCTAAATAAACATAATCGTGCTTATAAATTCGAATTTTTCAAAATAATAAAAATAATTTACCCTCGCTCCTCAAATGCTTTGACTGGATTAGCGACGGATAAAAACAGGTTTAGAATGATTCCTATAAAGTTGTAATAAAATATTACATATAAATATTTTTTCGGCTTATTCAAAACTACAATAAAAGAAAATTTCAATAGTTCATAAAACGAAAAGTTAACAATTAGACCCAAGACCTTTGAAGGTTTAACTACATTAAATAAATACTATCATCAATTGTCGTTGGAATGGTCCACCCACAATTTTGCTATTATAATGTGTTGAGTATTTAGTTATTTTAAAACTGTGAAGTTAAACTTATTTAAAGGCAGAAAGTTTATAGGCTTAACTTCAGTTATATTGTAAAGGTCCCACACAATTAGCAGATTATAAAACTTTTTTTTTGTGTTGTTATATTTTATGTATTATCTATTATTAATTAATGTTGTATTAATAATGTTGGTTTTATACGATACATTATAACTTATTGTAATTTATAATTATTTTTCTTAAATTAAAACCTAAAATATTGATAAATTTTAAGATATTTATGCAAAACTTAATACTAAAAATGCCTTTTAAGGCTAATTCACATGGAATAGATTGGGTAAAAAATTTATGTAAATTAATTATCGTCAATTAAAGTGACGTATTACTTAAGATAGGAATAACACAAAGTTTTTCAAGGAATTTCAATATCATTTAGTTATTGCTGTTATTGTAGTTGTAATACATTCCAGTAGGATTAATATGAGTACGATTTACTTTTATTGTCTTAGAAACAGGTTCACCCCAAGTTAAATTCATAGATGGGGTAGGCGTAGCACTAGGAACATTTGGTGTCCATTGTATACGTTGTTGAGGATGTGTTAATAAATCATTAGTAGAGGCGCTGGCGGTATTCATGTGATTATTGCCATTATTTACATTTCCAACTGAACTTCTCGACCAGGCCTGAGCTGATAATTCTAAATCTTGTTTGATCGATTGCAAAACCATGTCCAAATTATATGAAGAATATGTAGATGTATTCAAGGATGACGAAGAAGAATTTTGACTACTTGTAGGAGAATTTTCCGAGAGATGATCCAGAATTTCACTAAGATCTGGAGTAAACGATTGATTATGAGTGGGAGTTATTTTGGTGGTTTGTAATTCCTTAGGGACACTAACTTTAGCATGATGAACTTTGGTTTTTGAATTTGTAGTTGGAGCCACTGGAAAAGCGGTGCTGTAGGAACGTTTCTGAGCTGTTTGCGAACTGGGATCTTGTGAATATGACATTAGACGCTGCACAATGCCCTTGTGAACATTTTGTTCTGTCATAGGCTGTATAGCTTTAGCAGCGGCTTTAGTTTCTTGAGGTCCTTGTATATCCTTTTTATATTTCATACGACGATTTTGAAACCAAATTTTCACTTGTCTCTCACAAAGAGAAAGACGTTGGGCAATTTCAATACGACGAGTACGATACAAATACATATTCCGTTTGAATTCGCTTTCCAACTGTACAAGTTGGGAACTGGTAAAAGCTGTGCGGGAACGCTTTAGTTTAGTACGTGCTGGTTCAGATTGTGGTATGCTTTCGTCAGAAGAATTACGTTGCATTTCAACATCGTTAGACGATGAAGGAGCAGCTGTTGGATGACACGATTGTTCCATAGGTGTTGGATGTATCTGTTGATTTGGAGTGTATATCATCTGTAAAATTAAAAACAAGATTTTCTAAAAAAATCCATTTTATATAATTTTTAAACATACTTACATTATTGTAATTAACCACTGGTGTTTGGTATACCGTCACCTTGGATGATTGGTGCATTGGATAGTAATGCATTATCGAAGACATTTTACAAAATATATTTCGTTGTGTTTAGGTGAAAATCTAAGCAGATACTGATGATCTCTTGTTGAATTGTAGTATCTTATATAGTTCATTTACAGTTTTGACACAAGTACCTGTCGCGTTCTTTGCAAAATTTGCCTAAATACTCGCGCTCAGTGCAATAAATACTTTTGGTGACGAGCTGCTTTGGCACCGTCAAGACGAGCCATCAGCGTAACGTGAGCATTTTGTGGTAATTATCAGGTAGATAGACATCATACGTACATACATGTTATAACAAACAAAAAATATTATTTTCTATAGATTTTAAAGATTGAGTTTCAGTTATTATAGCAACTTTTAAATCTTTTATATAAGTATAAGGAACATTTTAAAATGTTTTTTTTTTAAGAAACTATTAAATAAATATAAAGTTTTTATTTAGCATTAGGATATTGTATTAATTTGTATCTGAATGTGACCTCTAACGTTCCGCAACAAAACAGAATCCAGTTAAAATGTGACCACGGCTTGCAATAACTTTAATATACAACTTTGATAATTTTGTCGAAAATTCGATACTACATATTACAATTTTTGTACATATTGCCAAAGCTTGCTCGCGATTATGTGGTTTCAAAATAGGTTAAACTTGATACATATTTTTTTCATCGTTTATAATTGTCGTATACTCATAATTATCGTATACAATATGTTCAAAATATACAGTATTTATAAAATCTTATGTGTTATTTTATTCCTCTCTCAATGTTTGCACTCAATAGACTCAAATAATCATAGTCATTAATTTGAGATAAAAAATTACTAGAACCAACGTAGCGGATGTAGTTTTCTTCTTAGAACCCCGAATAGGTATCCAAAGTCGTCACAATATTATGTAGACGAAATTTTGTACAACAGAATTCTTTCAAAAACTATTGACGACAATAATCTGAAGAGACGAAGCGTAAAAAGAATGACCGACAATATTCTTTCGACTTACAACGTCTCAGAAATTCAAGTTGTTGTCGACAACTTGGTCGACATCGATGCAGTTGCCGTCATCCTGCAACAATATAAAATTTAAGTACATTATATGCAAGTCTAGTCGAAGATTTCAACCAACTACAACGATTAATTCCGCACACAGGACACAAGATTCAAGCTATTGTATTGTTGTAATGTATAGACATATCAATGCCATTGGGCATTGTTCATAATCCAATAATACCCAGTACACTGAAATACATTATTTTGGTGATCTTACACCTGTTAAGACAGGATGCAGAATACAACGTTTTGTGGTGACGTTATATTCTGTCAATAGAAATGAGAAAATATTAAAAAAAATATATATATAATATATATATTCTTCCTTCCAATACTAAATTTGAGACAGATATTGCCAAAAATGAAAGTGAACGGAAACTATTACTCTCAAGTCTTAGATCGTCGTTCTAAATATCTCAAATACTTACATGATGTTTGTATGTATTATTTTCTGATTAAATATCACTGCTCTAAAGCTGCGAAAAAGGATATTTACTTTGGCATGTATGTGTTTGTGTATATTTTTAAGGTTTTATGTTCGTTTTCACAGTTATATGACACGGTATAAATATTTTCTTTTTGTCTTGCTTTGTTATGTTTTGTTTAAGTCCTTCAGAGGCGCCTTGCATTTTTTGTTTCTTTCGATATTAAATGCAGCACAAGAAAAAGGCAAGAGATTCCTTCGAATTGTAGGTATATTCCTTCCTTCAAAACACCAAATTAATACGTATCTAAAATTAACTGTGTTTACTCGTATGTGCATAAGGATATTTGAATAAACACTGAATATTATATTTAGTACAAATATCTTTTACTATTGTTTTTAGTTTTTATTTTAAATAAAAATAAAACTTTATGGCTGGCGCTAGGACGGATTCAGTGTTGTTTCTGAGAATTTTATTTCTTACTCCAAAGGACAATAAAAAAGTCAAGTAAAGAGAACAATAGCCTTAAAATTCGAGGAGAGATTTTTCATTTGTTATGGTAGATTTGAGTTAGAAATGTTTTTAAAACCGCTCAATTATATAAAAGTATTAAGGACTAAATTAAATTGCATTTTTTTTAATTTCAAAAGTAACAAATACAATATAAATTATTAGATATATTAGTATAAGGAAAAAATATTAAAGATAAAACTGTTTCGTACAGTCAAATCAATCTTACGTATTTTGTTGTCATTACAACTTTTTTAGAGTATAAAATTTCCAACAATTTTGCTGAAGTACATTTTTATTTACCATCATTAGTTTTGGAGTTATAGAGAATCTTATTTTCGATTTAATGTTTTTTAATATCTGTTATATTTAAGGCCGATATAATAAAATTGTAAGAATAATTACACCAATCATTATCTAATGATATTTAATTATCTTTTTTTCACATATTATCGAAAAATCGTTTTATGCTCCATGGTTCATGCTTGAAGTTATACATTGGAATTAGGCTACATGCTAAAATTACAATCGCAAACTGAAAGAACTTCAGCACATAAATTAGCAACTAGGAGGACTGAACGCTACAAATTTTTATTGACTAAAATCATAACTTTTCTATATTTTCCTTATATCACTTATATGGGTGCTAGATGAAAATATGGTCCGATTTTAATAAAAATGTTTGGGGATAGTCCCCATATTTGCTAAATTATGTCACACCCTAAATTTTTCACATGTTTTTGCAGATACTTTAAGGAATATGTTGGAGAAAAATTATAAAAATGAATGATATGTTTTTTTAAATACACTTGATACAAGGACGAATATTGATTTCATTATCCATTTATTTTTAAAAATTACATTTTTACTAAAATTAGAAACTAGATTTAGGAAGCATCAATTTGAACCTAAGTCTATTTAAATCGGACAACTATGTTCGTAGATTTTAGAGTGTACATATTAATCGGTTAATAAATTAATTGCAAATTATTATTATTATTAACCATATAGTCTAACGAATACATAAAAACCATATAAATAACACTAATTATAGTATTTAAAACATTATATATATCAAAATATATCTAATGGTGATCAAACTTTTTCGCAAAGGGTTCATCTTATCAGTTCTTTCGTCTATTTATAAGAAAAAATTGAATTTATTTTTGACTTAAAACCACAAATAATTCTAAATCAGCTTTATTTAATAAGTCAGTATTTTTGTCATAAAAGTCAAAATTAATATCGATGTTCTCACGTATATTTGGTTGATGAAAATTAAAACTTGTATGAGAAGGAAGTCATGCAAAATTATAAAGAACATGCAAATTCTTTTGTCTTTGCGCAAAGAAATTAGTTTTAAATTTTATATAAGCCATCATATTTTTTAATAAAGAAAACTATTGTTTATCATTTTTTTAAAACAATTCTTTTTAGTAACAATTACATATATACATTTTCATTAGAATTTTTTGCATACGAATCTATTTTAATCTTTGGATGCTCTTTGCATTACTTCTTAAGCACAAGAAAACATACACTTACTGATACCTTAGAAGCAATAAAAAAGTACTTTCCAAAAAATTGCTCTTAATTATGTTTGCTGGGATATAACAGACATATTAAAAAATATGTATTTGGCATAAATTTTACTTTAAAATAAAAAAGAAAAAATCTAAATTTATAACTTATTCGTTATTCGAAAATACACCATTTTAAGTTATTCGAACAGTTAATCGATCTTAATTAATCGGACAACCGAATAATGATTAATCGATTGAATACCCTGGTAGATTTTTATATGAATTTTAATTTATTGTATTAAAAAAAATCAGAAAAAATAGAACTTTCAACCGTGATAAAAATTAAACTATAAAAAATTTTTGGAGAGCTTAAAATTTTATATTGACGTAAAGAGTGTGTAAGCAAAATTTTATCGAAATCGAAGATGGCGTCGAAAATGTTTATTTTCTCTCAACTCCAATTGATCTTCCTGGATCCGAAATTTAAAATATCGTTTATTTTGCTTATAGTTAATGCATATCCCAGGTCTTAATTTTATTTCTAAAGCAAATTAAATTGAATTGCTAAAAAACAAAAAAAAAAATAATTGAGTAAACATTATAATGGATAAAATTGGAAAATTGCAAATTTCGAATACATTCGGAACTGTCTGGAATTTTCTGCATAGCCATTGTACTTGAAACAAATATGAATAAGCCGAAAGGAAACATTTTTATCCTCCGATCCAGCTCTCTAAAGAGTAACGAGACGAAGACTAAAATTTTACACTACTAAAATTAAAATTAAATTGGAGTGAATCCGTACCAAAACGGACAGAAAACAGTCGTTTTCACATTTGACACCTCCGATTTCAATGAAATTCACTACAGACATTGTCTATTGGAAGTATTTTTTAAATCATAAACCTTTAGACACAGAAGCCTTTCTGATCCAAAAATATAAGGATTTGAAAAATCAAAAATAGTTAAATACAGAGGTGTATTTTTTTAAATACTAATAATTTTTAAACTATACATGGTAGATATGTAGTTTTGGTTCTATAATAAAGGCAAAGATATTACCTATATAACGATATGCATAAAGTTTATTTATATCAAAAGTACAAAGTTGGACATATGGAAATCAAACCATTACCATTATATATATATATGAAAATTTTATAAAAATTTTCGCACTTGATTTCTAAATTTAAGACTATCTACTCTACTGAATAAAATTGTGTATAGAAATATTTAAGTGGATGCTGGTGTTGGATAATTTAACAAATTTATTAAATTGATATCTACATTTGGACATGTAGACAATATGTGAATGTTAAGTAAATGTAGATAATTTGTCTTGTATTATAATTACCCCAATATAATTATAATTTTAGGTTAGAGTTTTATATAATGAAATAAAACAAATTTAAATAGATTGATTAGAGAAATCTATACGTTTATTTCAAAAATAGATGTTCACCGTTGAAGATAAAGTGGGAAAACTTTTATTATAAATTATTTGCAGTTAAGTTATTTTTTTTTTTTTTTTTTTTGACAATAACTTGTTGGAAATGCATTTTTAACACAGGAATATTTCTGACAACTTAAAAAAGTAATAGAACTAACCGTTAGTATTTAAATTCAAAATGCAATTTGTGGATAATAAAAACCATTACATTTGGCATTAAATACAACAAAATTCAATAATTATAAATTAAAAATATAAAGCATTGTACACTAAAAAATAACATTTTAACCAAAAATAGTAGTGTTCAAACCATGTGTAAAATACGCACATATATAACAAGTATTAATCCCTATTTCAAAATTCCGTTGAGGGACGTACAGACCCGCCCAAAAAACCAAAAATTTAAAAATTTTAAAAATTAAAATTTAGCTGGACCATTTTCAATACTTTTTTCAAAATTTTCGTTAAAAGAAGATTAACTTCAAATTGCAATAGAGGCACACTAAGGCCTGAAATATCCCACAGTATTAAGACTTATTAACGTTTTTTGTCATATTTTCTTTATTCAAACATATAATTTCATATATTTTTGAAATTTTTGAACATAAATTGGGTTTTAATGCACCATTGGAATGGTTTATCGTGATTGAAGATTACGCGTAATTAAACCTTTAACAGCAAGAGGATCAATTTTATGCATTTTGTTTGCAAAAGGTAAGTTAGCAATTTGGCAAATAAGTCACATGGAAGTATTTATTATACTTGAATATAGATGAAATTATGAAATATATAATAAGTTCCTTTAAAACCGAGATAATAAGCGATTTATAGTGATCCTTGAAATTTAGTCTCTATTATATATATATATATATATATATATATGTTGTGATTTCATTATTTGTACCCATAGATACCTATTGTATATAATTTTGTCGAATGATTTTTTACATAAAGAAAATTATTAAAGGTTTAGCAATAGCAGTGGTGAATTTGAACGAGTAAACAAATCAAAGAAAAGCAAAGAAATCAACAAGATTTTTCAAGTTTTGGTAAAAATTATTATTGGAAAATGTTAAAAACTATAATATAATGATGTAATAAATCAAGATCTTTTATTCTTACATATAGACTAAAAGACATGAAATCTACATATAATATAAATTTTAGATATATATTTACATTCTATTAAATTTCACGTTTTTCTATATTATTTCAAAAAATATTCTACAAACATTGATATTTTTGGAATTATTATCTACCTGATAATAATCTCACAAAGATTATCTATGCAAAAGTGATCATGTTTCTTCTAGTTTGGCATAACTTGATACCTCATAATTGTATAAGAGCTTTCGACCGAAATAACGCGACCAGTTTCAATTGTTATTTTGATTGAATCAAGAGCTTAACATAATTTTTTCGAAATATACGATATTATTTGACGCTCGATAACGCAATTATGTTCAAATATCCCATGATTTTAGTTATGGAGCAAATTCTAATGCAGGGAAAACTATTATGAATTTTACATATTTTTGACACTGTTCCTATGTAAAATAATTAAAATTACATCTTTTGTGATTATTGGAATGTTAAACTTTTTTACTATTTGAGATTAGTATTTAATGGAATAAGTCTACCGAGACAGTCTAAATTCGAAATATATGCGATTATAGTCAAATTAATTAAAGTTATCGTAATAGGCTTTAAATTCCATTATACAGTACTCGTTAAAATATTAAAGATAATGGCTCCAAGATACTGATTTTAATGAATAATATGTGGTATATTAGAAAGGTTTCTCGTTACCATATTATCATGATTTAATAAACTATCGGTGGATGTAATACCTTTAAATAGCCACATGTGTTCATTCGTGTAATATAAAATATATACTGTTATATGACTTGTATTAATTTTTACAGTGTTTTTTATATTTTTAATATCCTTTGTAGTTAAGTTTGTATGTGTAGTGGTAGTAATTGACGGTAATGCGATTAAATTATATTTTCACTATTTTTCAATAATTATTTTAATCAAATTTTAAAAAACTCCGCTGATTTTTTTTTTTTTTTTTTTGAGTTGCATTTTTTTGCTAGCATTAATTTACAACTTTTTGAACAATTTGGAACAAAATGACTACAAGAGGTGGCTAAAACTGCAAAGAATAAAATCCTTTGACAATATAATAGAAACAAATGTAAAAATACTAATAGCTTCCAATATTTGGAAATTTTCTCTGGACAAATTAACTTTGTAATAATATGAAATTTATTTTAATATAATATTTGGTGGAACCAGTCTCATTTCGTATTACTACAACACATCCGGAACCCATAGAATTCAAAATTTTGTAGAAGATTCTTGGGGATCTCCTTGGATCATTCCCAAAAATACAGACAATTGGTGCTTTATACGATTCAGATCAAATCACTTCGTTTGCCACTCCATTATCCTCATCATATTCTAGACGGTGGATCATTATTCTTAATAAATTTCCGTATTATTGGAATTTTCGTCCCTAGTTTGTCGAAGAAGTATATTTCATAAAATTTTCGCCATCAAGTTAATACTTTGAAATGTCAACCTATTTTATTTTAAGAATTTTAAATATAACTTTTTTCAAGACGTAATGGTTTGGTTTGATTTATATATAATATCTCTATCTTTAAAATGAAACTAAAACAAAGATTTTGCTTTGTATAGTTCAGAAGTTATTAACAACTGAACGGGTATACCTTTGTAAAATTTTTAGTTTTTTTTTTTCTTTTTTCAATCCATTATATTTTTGGACCAGAAAGGGCTTTGATTCTAATAAAATAATTTCTAAATCTAAATCTAGTCTTTTTATTTCGCATTTATCCTCAAAATTTTCGTTTTAGCTTCTAACTTTTTTCGAGCCTTTTTTCATTTTTAAATTTGCTTTAAAAATGCTAAGATCTTAGCATTTGAATAACAAAGAAAATAATTTGTTATTTGATATTACTAATTTTAGTTTTACCGAATCATCCATTAAAGCATTTTTGTATATTTATTTGCACAAAAAAATCTAGATTATTTATATTTAACAAAAAATTTTGCTTGCTGCGCTTCATTTTCAAAATGAAAAATAACTTAATTGATTTTATGGACTTACTAAATCGATTATAATAATTATTTTTGAATATGCTTCATTAAGCATAGAAACTATTTATGAATATAATTAAAAACAAATCGTATAAAATCATACAACATTTTGGAAATGCCTCATCAAAAAGGAATTATAGCTCAAGAATGACAAAAAATCACCTCAAATCATTGGGTTATTTTTCATATGAAATACATTTATCCCAAGTTTGAATTAAATTTTTTTGCGCAATTTTTGTTGGATCATTTTGCTGGCAGTCATTCTATGTTTTATTTATAAATGTATTACTATACCTTTAAAAATTATTAAAATAATGAGAACAAGAAAAAGTGCAGAAAGGTTTTAAATTTTCGACCTATTTTCGACATATTGGCTTATACGCCAATAAGTGATATTTGAGCTAATCTGTACATCGTAGTTTTAAAGGTAACTTGATGTAATTTCGTACCTAGCAGTAAGTTTACATGTGAAAATTAGTTATGATCGAACAACTATTTCACTTAGCCCCCATATGAAACTGTTCCCGCTACAAATGTTATATTTAAGTGTAAATCCCACACCCAATTTTTATTATTATGGGTCCATGATTGATTAATGTCCATTCGCAAATGCAAATTGAATGCTGCAAGGGTATCATATACGAATAATTGACCAAGTGGAAGTTTTTGCATCTCTTATTAAATGAAACAAAAATAAATAAATAAATAATATAAAAGTTTCAAGAACTTACTTACTTTCTTTTTGTAATTTCTACTCATATTTGTAATTAATGAAACTATTGAATATGTCTTCATAACGTTCTCTTATAATTTAAAGTCCTTATTCCGAGCTTCTTGTGCTTCCTCTGATAATTTACCAATAGGCAATAATGCATGAGAAATTATCTGTGCACCATGAATTAGAATTTATGCAATGTTGGAGACATATTGTACTATTGATTTTTTTAAATAAAATATCTTGCGGTATCGAGGGAAATTTCCTCGATAAATTTTTTCAATATTTACATCATGACCACATGAAACAACAATTAATCGCCTTTTAAACTGCCAAATCCTGGTCTACATTCAATTCAGTTTTCTGTCTAAACTCATTTTGAATCCTTAATTTAGTCCCATGTACATTTTTTTATCGGAATCAGATCTTGCTTATCATTTTTTTTATTGGAAGTTTGTATGATAAGTGAATATAGAATAGATAATTTTCCATCTATCATTACTAACAGCAGTTTATGGTTTACTTTAACTATGTTTTCTCCGCAAGTAATAACGGAATGCTCAAGTGATTCTATTTCCTTTTCCACTCTTTCTTTCTCAAGCTTTGCTATAATGGATGCTTTTTTTTTTGACGACTTTAATTTTAAGTGGTGATGGACGAGGATTTTCCCAACTAATTTTTTCCATGAATATTAATTTTAGTGGTACAAGTGATGTTATAAAAATTGAAGAATCATTAGCAGCAGGACCATGGAATGCCTATATATTCTGTCAAAGCCTCACTTTGCATATAATTTCACGTTACTCATTTCTTCGTCTGTTAAGCTTTGAATGGTTGTTGTAATGAAATTATATGCTCAACTGTCTGATTGAAAAGTGTTGTATACTTACTACTGTCAAGGTTTCCAAAACTTTTATAAAATCGCTTTTAGGATAGCACTTTTTTGTGCTTTTTAAATATTTATGTAGAGGAAAATTTTTCAAGAACAATCCTTCAAAAAACATTGTACTGATAATAAGATAATTTTGCTTCGATTAACATAGAAAGGGCGTCTTCTGCAGTTAATTATTTTTGCTCAACACGTTATTTTTATGTTTTTGTTGGAGAGCTCATTATTTCTTTAACTATTTTAGATGCATCATTTGGACCGAAAGCTCTTAAGCTCGTGTGAGTTGTATGAGCTAAAAGAGGGAAAGGATTCCGGTCTCTTAAATCTTTACATTTCTTGGCTTTTGTCTTTTCGTTACATTCTACAAATGAAATTTACTCTCTATCTCGTTTTGTTGGCGGAGGAAGAAAAGTTATTGAAGAATGAAAATTATTTTTAAGAAATATATCATCCCTTCCATAACTTTTTGCCCATCAAGTCTTAAAATCGGTTATAAAGCTATAAAAGCTTTGCATGAAGTCTATCAAATTAAGTGATTCAAATTGTTTAATCATTTCTCTTTTCAAAAAATTAATTTTATGGATCATTTTAAGAGAATATGCATTTGTCATTACATTTAAAAGTTCTCTATGGAAAATGAAAATAGTTTGTGGTTTTGTTCCTAAAATGGTAATTTGCAAAATTTAAATAATCGCACATTTTATTAATGTACCAAATACCGAGTAATATAAAAACAGATCACTTTAAAAAAATTGACACAGTTAACACAACAATGCATTATTTATATAGAGATGAGTACGTGATTCGCCTTAGATTAACATATAATTGAAACTTGGTAATTAATATAAAACTTTTCATCGATAGAAAAATTTGCCATTATATATATATATATATTTTTTTAATTCAAAATCGCATTATATCATTACATAAAAACTATTTTTAAGCTACATTATTTAAATGTATTTATAATCAATTTTCATAATATTAATCAACATATAAAGATTTAACCTCTTAAAAACATATTTTTTCATGAAATAAATTATTAAAAATTGAACTTAAACTTTTAATTATATACATTTATAATTATAATATTTACTCACGCGACCATCTCTAATAATAACAAGATCAAAAATAAAAAAGAAAGCAATTATTATTAACAACACACCAACCCCACATTCTTTTGTTTTTGTACACAAAACAAATTTTTTTTTTTTTTTACACTGGAGTATTTTTACAAATTATTATTTTTTTCTTGCAAATCGCAAAAAATCCACAATTTTTTTCTGATGTATATACTAGACATATCACATAAAAATACAATATTTTTATCCAAGTTCAACTAACGGCTTTTTGAATTTCCATATAAACCTCAAAACCCCATTTTTTAGACCTATTTTTGAAAAAAAAAACATATTAAAAATACTTCTACAACATTTTTTTTTAAATATTATACACAAATACATATATTTTTAAATACCTGAAGTTGAAGTTATAAGAGAAGCAATTTTATAATGCTTTTGAAGGAAGAGGTGATGGTCCAGCTCACAAACACGAAAACGTTCAGATGTAATATTTTGGAAATCGTATAAAACAATCCAATCTTCATTTCTAGGATCGTATATTTGCAACTTTTATCGTGAGGCACTTTTATGTACAGTAGACTATTATGTTGGAAAAATGTTGTAGGATGACCCCTCAAACAATGCATATTGATGAGCAGAATGTAGGAAATTTAATAAAAATTTTTTCTAAATAGATCTTCAATTCATTCAATCATCTATTTGATTGATTTAATAAATTTTGTAATTGGACAAATTTTTCTGGTTTTAACTTTTATAGTTTTTAGTAATTGGTATAATCATTTTGGTGAGAGGTGCAAATTTAAAAAAGTTTTTAATTGAATGAATTATTCGATGATTGGTGACTTTTTTCTGTGAATATAAGACATTCATGCAATGATTTTTTATAAATTTCTATGTAGATTAATAGAAGAACAGTATATTTTTTAAATTTAGTCAAATTTTAGTAATGAAGCTCCATATATGACCACCTTATATCGCTAGCACGCGGAATTCAATAATGGACGCATTTAGAAACAATTGTTTTGCTAAAAAAAAAAACACTGATGCTGTTCATGTACTGATTATGCAACACCGACGTATGATATGTCGTAAAATTGAGAAATTCCTGAGTATTAATGCCACCAAAAATTATTCAACATTGCATACATTGCGTCCGGAACAGTTTTTCTCTTTTAACCCCATATTATTTAAAAATCGTTAAAATACTCGTGTTTATTTTTACAAAGAAACGAAGAAAACATTTGGCCTATGTTCTTGAAAACGCGTTTATAAGATTTTTACAGATGACGAAATCTGGATCTATGCATATCCTTCGGAAAAAAAAGAATAGCTTATAGTTTTAATCCTTCAACGTTTGCCCAAAATTAAATGGTCGTTCGTTTCTTTGAAATCCGGACAGTTTGCTAGTGTACGTTTAAAGTATCAAAATACTGCTAGTTGTGAATAGTACGCAATCATTTGTTTGCAAAAATCGTCCAAGATGCAATGAAAATGAACTTCCGGACTTCTCTACTATAACAATTCTAGCTTTTAAACATTGTTAAAAAAAAAAAAACAATCAATATTATTAACGCAAACAAAACATTGAATTGTTGGGTTATCTACCATACAATCCTACTTTGTTATCCAATAACTTAAAAATAAATTGTGTGGCTTACTTTTTTCGACATCTGAAAAATCGGTTGTTGAAACAAAAATAGATGTTTTTAAAGTGCTTCAAACAAAACGGAAAAATTGCCCTAAGATTTGGTTCAAACGTATTAGAAATGTATTGACTGTCATGAATACTACTCTAGGTTTTCCCCAAAATATAGAAGGCACCCCTCGTAATACATTTGCTGTAATACATTTTATCAAAAAAGTGTCAAACTTTATGAAAAATATATTAAAAATTTAAATTCTCAAAAATTTTGATCAATGAGCGGGTCATTTTAGTACATTATGTACTTAATAAAATATTCGAAATATATATCTTTTTTTTGCAAACAGTATAAAAACTAAAATATTACCCCCCCTCCAAAAATTCATTAGACCCGTGATACTTAATCGCTAGTGTAGAACTGAACACAACTTTTAAAATACCTTTATATATTTTTCATGTATTCAGGTCATTAATACCAGTCGATTCAGTGGTGGAAAATATGATACTATAGTACTTTTTTTGATACCATTTAACATTCAAAAGCAGCAAAGTACTCCCTGGAATCATTTGATACTGTCAAACGAATAGCATGATATTCCACTACTCCAATTAAAATTTTTTGAATGAAAATATATTTTGAAGATATATAATTTTCCAATAGAAACCTATTTATTTTTTCTTAACACCTTTGATTTGAATTTACAATTTGTGTTCAAAAGTAATAATGAAATTGTAAAGAACACTATCTCTGATTAAATGCAGGTTCTTCGAGTTCCTAAAAAATTTAACACGTAATTAGGACAATTCGAATAAGTTTATAGAGCAAGCAAATTGCATTATAGAAACATTTGAGTTGTAGGTTTAATTTATAAAATTGTAAACTCTAAACTATATGTACAATTATTAATTAATAAAAGCAGCAAGTTTCTATGCTCTGAAAATCAAATTGAAGTGAAAATGTTCCAAATTTCAAAGACATCAGATAATGAATTATATTTTAACAAAACTAAAGCTGAAGTGCTCGATTTAAGGTATTGATTTTGGACGACTTTTTTTCTTTCAATAGTGCCACAATTTATTAAGATCTTCATAATTTACTATAATATTTAACCTGAATAAAATCATTTAATGATTTGGTATCGTATTAAATCCTTCGTTTTAGATATAAAAATAACATTCTTTTAGTTTTGCAGTAAATAAAAAATAAATAACTGTCAAAAATTTCAATTTTAGTATACTTAAGGTGAAGAAAGTACTATTTGAAAAATATTCGAAAAATATTTTCATTTTCCATTCCTGATCAGAAACGCAAAAAAGGAAGGTCTGGGGACAATCAAATGTACACATACATATCGGTCATTTGCGATAAAAGGTTAATAGCCTTTTTATAGGCCAAAAGCTTTAGATTTCTTCAATGAAATGAACTGACTAAATAAAAAATATGTGTACATAAATAATTTTGATCTAGGCTATTGAAATTTTTATACTATATATATATATATATATATATATATATATATATATAAACAAAAATTTTATATATTCCGGACATTTTTCAACATATATTGGGTTTTAAGGTTTTAAGTATCAGAATAGGAAAGGCCTATTCTGATACTGTTGAAAATCATAGATAACCCTTTACAGACAATAGGGTAAATTTTATACATTATCTTCATAAAAAGTTAAATTGTCAATTTTTGCAAATAAGTTGTATGAAAAATATAATAAATTCTTTTAAAATCGAGGACGAAATCGAATAAAAAAGTCTTATTTTACACGAATATGTAGTTTTTGGACAAGTTTATGATTTTTGTGATATTTATTTTCTTAAATAACCATTTATTTTCTATAAAAATTAAATTATGGACAAATTATTACTTTTGTTACTAAAGAGTTAAATGAATACATATGTCAATAGTATCCTAATGATACTCTGAAGTCTAAATTACGGTGGAAAATTACCAAATTATTCAAACTTTAATAAAACAGTATTAAAAAAAATCATAGAAAATTTACTAAAATTTTCTTTTCTAAAACTAAACTAAATTTATAAATCTTTTAGCGGATTACGTATTGATCGACATGTTTCTATTGCATATTGTAATTAATTAATTACTTTTTTTTAAAGTTAAAAATTATATATACTGTTTATCGAAAACCATATTTTTGGAGGTATTTTAAAAATGGTGCAGCTTACTTGCACGAAATAACTGAATCGAAATATTTTGGAGATAAGTTTATAACATATCAATCTTTAATTTTAGGGTGGTACAATTTTTTGTCTTCATACAAATCGATGCACTTTAATATGGAGCCGCATCCGAACACTCAACGTTGTGATCCAAAGCTCCAACATACATTTACAATATATCAGCTAGTAATGACTGTGTTTTCATCCAAACTTATCCATACAAATTTGTTTTTTTTTAATGATTTTATTTCCTCAAATTGAATATCGTTTCTTTAAATGGATGTCTGCAGATATAAAGGCTTCTCATATTTGGATCCAAGTTGAAATTATTTGTTTGCGAATTTATGGTTAAAAAAGATTATGAAGCTTTCTGATTGCTTTTCGAGTCCAATTCTTGGTGTTTTTTACTATTTACGTGCTAATGAATAATATTGCAAATTTTGTACTTTACCTTCAGTTTTAAAAATTAGTTTAAACTCCAACACGTATTTATTTAAAACTACAGTTTTTCGCTTACTTACTCTCGGCTTGAGAATATCCACTAAATGAAAGCCAAAAATCGATGGAACACCTGTTATGTACGTTTACCTCAAAATGTAATATAGAAAAATAAAATTTTAACAAAAAATTAAAAAGGTGAAAAAATTGAAAAACATGCAAATTAATATGGATTTTTAAGAAAAATATGTCATTTTTAGTAAAATGTCTGATTAGAATAGATAAATACAGAAAAAAACATTAATTTTTGGGGCTAGATTTAGCCCGTTTTTAATAGCTCAAAACGCGAAAAATATTTTTAGCCCGAAACTAAAAAAACGCGCAAATTTTTTTTGCTCTTTTTTAATTTTTTTTAAATGGAAAATTATTTTAATAGGGTAACGTTAATTTCTTTTAATTTTTTGAAAAGAGTAGTACCCAAATTTATCCAGAGATCCTAACAATTTGTAAAGAAATTTTTTTATTAAAAAAAAAAAAACTGTCTTCAAAAATTAAAATTGTTTGAGTGGAAAAGTATTGTAAGAAATGAACAATTTTGGATCGATGTTCTTAAAAATAGAATCTCCATAACCTGCATTTTAATTTACCCAGTTTGATATTAATATTTGGAGATGTTAAAGATGTAGATGATTAATGGCAAAACTATTGCTTATATGTTTGTTTTTACTTTGAAAAATAAATTTTAATTTTAGTCCATTTTTGCAATTTTTCACAAAACTTGTGTTGATTGCACCACAAAACTGTAGTATTTTTAATTTTAGTCCTTTTTAGCACATTTTTTTTAATATTTATATATATATATATATTATTGTTTATATTGGTAATAGTTGGTATCACTGCATATTTGCATTATTTTTAACTTAAAAAACTAAAACTACGATTTTTAATTAAATGTTTGGAAATGAAACTATATTAATGTTAACAAAAAATCTTAAGCCTCTTCTCATTTTCTTGCAAAATTATGTTTTCATTGATTTTAATAGTGAACTTTAACGAAAACTTTTCTCAACCAAATTTTGACTCAACTTTACTATATAGTATCGATACATATTAAAATTGAACCTAAGATTTTATTATTAAACTTAAAAACATTTTGATCAAATGTAAATATACCTATTATTCATACTTTTTTCTTAGTTTTAAATTATATATTATTTATAAGATATAATCAATAAATATGTACTGTATGTACTCGTATTAACTATCTTTTTTCCTGTCATTTTATTGTTGTTAGACGTGGGTACATTGTAAAAATAGGAAAAGTCATTAAAGGCGTTAGTCTATTTTTAATTTGCAATTTCCAACTTTTAGTTATTGTTACTAAAACCAAAAGTTATTTGGATTATCATCATAAATATTTCACATCATTTCAATTCATATCATATTATGGAAATTCCCAATTTTATATCAAAGAAACAAAACATACTCTCATCGAATGCTATTAAATTAGTGAAAACCTTAAACGAGCCTACCTAACTAGAACAAAATTCGAATACTCTTTAAAACATCTACATATTTCGCCAGGTAACCGAATATGTTTGCAAAAAAAGAAACATACTCATATGTGATCATAAAATAAAGAGAGATTAACAAGAATGTTTTAGTGGTATTATAAAACGATTTTAAAGATTAGCGGAAAATTCTTGCTAAAACAGGTAAATTAAAATGCACATAAGATAGAAATTTTAAATTCATAAGATTTTCGGAAAACCCAAAAATGTATATGAAAGAATCATAAAATCTTGCAAAAAGTATGAAAATATATAAATTTTATTAGTAAGATTTTATGATATAGAGGTATAGTACGTGAAAAACACACGTGTTTGAAAATGACGATTTTTTAGGATCTGATGTTATTTCTAATCAGGTACTTATTTTTGTATATGTATTTGTTAAAAATATTTAAAATGTTTAAAATCTGTTTTTTTTTTGCAAATTTAATAACAATTATTATCAAATTTATTTTACTAAAAACGTTTTAATATTTTAATAAATAATTAAGTTAAACATTTTATTGGATACATAGTGAATTGAAGAAGCTAGTCACTACTGAAGAATAAAGTGCCCCGATTTACGTGAGGACAAAAAATTAAAGACTGATATGTTATATACCAAATTTTTCTGTTCAGTTATTATGTTTTTGTGAGCTGTACCATTTTTAAAATGGCTTCAAAAATATTGTAATATTGTAATAGTAATAAAAAAATGATAAAAAAAATAAAATACAACATATAACAGACACATGTCGATTAATACAGGATGAGCTAAAAACTTTTTAAAATTAAGTAGTTTTCATACTTGCTAAATTAGTATTTTAGTAAAATTTTCTATGAATTCTTTTTTAAATAGTATTTATTAAAATTTTAATATTTCGGACATTTCCAATGCAATTTAGAAAGGGTTTATTCCATAATATTGATATATGCATTAATTCAACTCTTTAGTAACAAAAGTAATATGCGATGACCGACCTGTTCGTAATAGATTAAGTTAATTTGTATGACAAATAAAATCGATGGACAAAAAATAAAAAAAGTTTAAATTTATCAAATATAAATTAAAAAGATATAAATTCGTTAAAATATCACCTAAATTTCAAAGACTTTCTTTAATTCCATTTTTTTCTCTTTTTTTAAGAATTTATTATATTTTTCATAAATTCATTGATGTTAAAGAGGACAGAAAATAATCATTATTTTTGGAATTTTAAACAAAAAAATCAGATACAGCGAAAGATCGGATAAGAGTATTAAATACAAAGATGTAGTAGTCAGTGCAAGTTCAATCGAAATCCGAAATGATTTTTATGTTTTGATTTTTATTTGAAAAAATTAATTTTAATGACTATTTTAAAATTTTTTTTTATTTTTGATTTTTATTTTTTCACTTAACTTATAATGCTTATTTTGTGAGTTTTATTTTTTGCTCACAAAATAAAACTTAAACTTACGAAATGATTTTTATTAAAAAAAATACTTTTCTTTTCTATAATTTTGTGTAAACATCAGTAAAAATCTAAATTTTTATTAGAAATCAAAAATTTTATAAAAATTATAATTTCCTCATAAAAACAGATTTTTTTTTACAAAAAATCTAATTTTTTGTAAAAAATCTGCTTTTTAGTAAAAATTTTGATTTTTAATAAAAATTTTAATTTTTAATAAAAATCTTAATTTTTAGTAAAAATTTTGATTTTTAGTAAAAATTTTGATTTTTAATTAAAATTTTGATTTACTTGATTTTACCTGTTTTTTTTTTTTTTTTTTTTTGTAAAAAAATTGATTTTCAGTAAAATTTTGATTTTTAGTAAAAATTTTGATTTTTAATACAAATTTTGATTTTTAGGAAAAATCTTATGATTATAAGATTTTTGTTAAAAAATCTGAATTTTAGTGTTGTAGAGTTTATAACAAGGAAAAAATCATTATAAATTGAGTGAAAAACTAAAAAAAAATAAAAAAATAAAAATAAAATCAAAGTTAATCATTATAAGTTGAGAAAAATAATAATAATAATAACAATAAAACTCAAAAATAATCATATTTATTGAGTTTTATTTTAAAACTCTCAATCATTACGGTTCTTGATATTTAAGTATAATAAATACTTCTTCAATACAACTTATTTGGAAAAATTGTTGATTTAATATTTTGAGAACCAAATGCATAAAACTGAAACTTTTGCCGCTAAAGGATTAATTACTTGTGATCTTGAACAGTATCAGGGTACACCTTTCCAATGGTACCTTTAAATCCAATATTTCATATAATGGACTCATATTGTAAAAAAAAAATATATCTTGTGAGTTTTAATGCATCAATGTAAGAACAATTAAAAGGGCGTATACATCCATAATTTTAATAATATAAAAAGATGATCTTTTGTTAATAATTTCAACAAATTTATTTGAGAAAAAAAAAAATAAAAAATATGTTGTCGGTCAGATCCGACTATTTAATTTTTATTTTTTGTAGAGGGGGTCTTTCATGGGACCTATGATCAATTTCTGTAAAACATATATATATGTAAGAATATTGTGATATTACCATTTAAATTACATTTATAATGCGTAGTAGATTTTATATGGGAGCTATGGTTAATTATGGACCGACTGCGGACAACTTTGCTCTAGTTTTTCTATGCTAGCAATTATATTGGAATTATGCACTTTAAAATTATCTTAGGAAGATAGGCTTATATGAAAGCCATCTTCACGAAATTTGGCATACTGATTTCTGCTTATATACAGCTCACTTGGGTTTTGCACTTTTATAATATTCAATGTATATAAATAAAATAACGATATAGAGGGGTTTGAATTGTAAAAATATATTTAGTTACAATTTAATATGTGATTTTTAAATTTTTTTAAATAATAAATCTTAATTATCACATATCTAAGAAACTATTGCAGTGAAAATCTGAAGATTTTGAGGAATCATTTTCTTGTCAAGTTCCACAACTGATATGAAAATAGGTAGGGTAACTTTACAGGGGGTAGTAGCCTCATACAAAGTGAATATTTATTATTGTATATCTAAAGAACCATTCAAACGATTTAAATTTTTACACAGATTCATATTCAGCATTTATAAATTAGTCAGAATTGGTATATATTATATTTAAATTGTCCAAAAATAAAATAATTTCTAAGATAGATAGAGGATTTTGAATACAGGACCTCGATATATTACATTTTGAAGTTATTTTCATATAACGAAAATTCTGATAATGATATTGAAAAAAGAATCCATATTTTTATAGGCGTTTTAAACGGTCCAGCTCACGGAAATTAAAATATTCAGATGTAATATTTTAGGAATCATATATATCATTAATATTGAAGATAGCCGCGCATTCTGTTCTAATCACTAAGCAGTTAAAATTTGGTCAAGATATTAAATATATATATATATATATATATATATATATATATATATATATATATATATATATATATATATATATATATATATAATATCCCCTTTCACCTGCGATACCTTTTGGATACTTTCGTACAATATTGGAGCACCCTATTGAAGCTACAAACTATTTTATAAAGATATCGAGGGGTTTCGGAAAAGGCGATCATCAGCCAATACTTTTAGAGTTACAAAATTCTAAATTTTTTTTTTGCGAATTTTTAATAAATTTAAAATTTTTAAGAGATTTACGAAAATGCTTAAAAATGTTGGAATAATATCAATGTATGAGTAAATGTTTAATAAGTAATAACACAATATGGCTAAATATTGTGTCAATATCCACAAAACTGTGGGATCAAATTAGATCTGATTTTCTTTTCTCACATTTACAATACTGTTATAAATATGCTAATGCAAAGATTCATATCCTATTTGAGTCTCAGTTATTCAACTAACGAGTGTAGTGATAGTTATAGTTTTCAATCCGGGATCACAGGAAGTCGAAAAATTTTTCCCGTTGTCCCGAGAAATCAAAAAGTTCGGAAAATTGCGATCCCTACATATAACTTTATTGTTATAATTTTTTAGAAATAAACCGAAACACAAAAATATTTTAATAAATGAGCAAATTTGTAAGTATTTTTTAGAAAAAAAAAAATAATAATAATAAATTAAAAATAGTACAGCTTCTCGTCACAAAAAAAAAAAAAAATAATAATAAAGAAAACGTAAATTGAATTGTTTAGTCAATATATAAAACATCGAAATGCATTTGCTTTATACATTCATTTAAAAAAATGATTTATTCTTTTAAATATGATATTAAAATAGGAATTAATTGCCGTTCTAATGATTTTTAAATCAATGAAATCGGACTTAAACTTCAAAAGATATATACAATTAAAACTACATAAAAAGTGAAATATTTTCATTTTTAAAAAATTAAAAACGTGAAGAAAATCGTTACTGTCTTTAAACTTAAAAAAATTAAAATATACACGTCAATGTGGTTTTACAAAGCATGCCAGTGCTAAATATTAACCAAATCTGAGACCTAAAGTATTTTTCGTATGTGATGTCTCATGGAATTCATGATATACAACTAGATATTTTTTATGATTTTTCAAACATTAGCTTAATAAAACAATTTTGATAAGACCATTTCAAATTCAACCATTATAAACGAAAATATTTTTGATGTTTATTAAATCTTTGTTTTTTTTTTTGTGTTAAAAACGATTTTAGAAATCATGAACAATAAACTATTCGTTTATGGAAACAATTGAGAAATAAAATTAGAACTCAAATTAAGCTAGATTTCACTAAAAATTTAAATATATCACAATGTCAATTATATTCTTCTATTAATTTCTTATAACTAGTAGCATAAAACATTTTTTAAAATATATTTTACAATGCATTTTGTTTAGAATAATCGAATATCAGTTACATTTTAATGTTGGTACAAGATGTTTTACAATAAAAACGGAAGCCAGCATTGAGATGAAAATAATTGACACCACTTAAGATGACAAAGCTTGGATTCTTCACAGGTTCCCTCTTCGTTTCGAAAAGATTTCGAAAAGGGAACAAAGAATTCATTTTGCCCCTTTTCTTGGAAAAGAGAATTGGGTGTTTTAAGAAAAATCTTTTGTATTGAAAAATACTCCATAAGAATATTTGTTGTTTAAATGTTCACTCTGATATTAAAAACATTTTATAATCTCTACGATATTAAGTTTTAAATAAGAGTAACATTTTACATTTAGTTCGAATGACAGTTTAAAGATTTTCTCAATTAATTTGCAAATCATTTACTGGCTACCAGGGAACATCTTATAGAAGCAATAAAACGTTAAAATCTTAAATCTAATAAAGAATTAAATTAAAATTAGGATAAGGAAAAACTACAGTAAAATATATTCGAGCCCATACATTCATCTCATGCAATGTTGCCAAAACATGGGCTCTGGAATTGGCCGCATTGCTAGATGAATAACGAACATAAATTAGTACAGTTTTTATAGACTTAATAACTTACTTAATAAGCTAAATATAAAATCTTAAAAAATACTTATAATAAACGTATAATTAATAATATTAAAAATCGATTACTTTGTAAACAAAATGCAGTTGCTAAAATAATTTTAAATATGTTTCGTATACGAATTGTGGAGGGCAAGTCTGTCATAAAAAACTTAAATTTTAAATTAGATTATATTATTATTAATAATTTTTATATAATTTGGAGAAAAAAAACAAACAAAAAAGTATATAACAATTTATAATATTGACTTTATACAATCAGGGAACAACATATTTGGTTAGTACATTAATTGATTAAATTCGTTAACAACACTACACTACAGATCTGATCAGTTAAAGCAGTAGGTAGCAAATTGTTGTGTGTTTGTTGAAGTAGTACGATGATTGTTATACGTGTGCATTAGCGTATCCATCGTACACTGATAGTTCGGATCATTTGTATCGGATGCCATTTTTGGAAATTTCGAAAATGCGCCAGTACAATCTTCCATAATGTTAATGGTTGAGGTACCAGAACTCCCACTGCCAATTAGATTACCATTGCTACAAGTGTCGTCATTACCATTAATATTATTGGTTACAAGCACCTAAAAATTAACAACAAACAACCTTTTAATTTATATTGAATAAATTTAATAAATTAAAATAACAGAAATATACACATGATTACGATTACGTAAATAATGACACGCTGCTACTGTGAAAAATCACTTGAAAAATGATATATCGTGTGTTATAGGCCTTCATGAGGAAATTATTAATCAGTTTTAGGAATTTGCCGTACACCCCCAAAATTTTGAGTAATGCTAAAAGGTTTTTTTGATAGGTCCCCGTATAAATGCCTCCGTAATTCTGTTTTTTTTTTAACTTTTAGGGAAGCAAAAGGGTCTGATCAAATATTAAAAACTATTTTTTAAATATAGAGAAAAAAATCAATTTTCACACAATTTTTCGAGTTTAACTGCTTTTTATTACAATTTTTTCTATAGAAGCTTATGCAATGATGCATTAATTTTATTTTCAAATTAAACAAAAAACTGTAGAAATAATTCGATTTTATATAGAATAACTTATTGAAACTTTCCATACGAGTTATTCCATATCAAAACGGACAGAAAGCAGCCACTTTCGGATTTTGCATCTCCGATTTCAATGAAATTCATTACAGACATATTGGCGAACATAAACTGTTAGACTCATGGCACTTTCTGGTCCAAAAACATGACGTTTTGAATAAAGAAAAAAGGTAAAAACTTCGCAAACTATGCACCATAGATCTCTGATTTTACTTTCGTGTTAAAGACAAAGTTTATTTATGTCAAAAGTTCACAGGTTTGATGTATATCTTCTAAACTAAAGGAGTGTTCTACATGAAATTTTGCACGAGTATGGAAAAGAGGTATGTTAACATTATATACTTTTTTAAGAATTTTAAAAAATCGATTTTGGAGATATAATGGTTCAATTTTTATAAATCTAATTTTGACCTTTGAACTTTCGAAATAAATTAACTTTCTACATACAAAGTTAAGAAGAGATATGTCAACATTTTATAATCTTTTAAGTATTTTAAAAATACTGTATTTTTCAGATATAATGGTTTAAATTGTATATGTCCAACTATGACCTTTGAACTTTTTATATAAAGAAAATTTATTTATATATATATATATATATATATATATATATATCGTTATAAAGGTAATATCGTTGTTTTTATGAAAGTAAGATTTGAGATCTTCCATGTATAGTTTAGAAGTTATTAACAATTAAACAAGTACACCTTTGCGAAGTTTTTAGCTTTTATCGCTTTTCAAAACATCATACCATGAGTCTAAAAGTTTATGATTTCAGAAGCACTTCTTAAAGCCAACGTCTGTATTGAATTTCTTTGAAATCGCAAATGTCAAATCCGATTGCTGGCCGTTTTGACATGGAATCACTCTCACATTTCCTTTAAAAATAAGCTCCAAATAAAAACTATAAACAAAAACTTTGTCTTAAAATACTTGTATTCATTTAAGTTTAGAAAACGTTTCTTAAACTGTAGGGATGTTTTTATTTATTTATTTTTTTAATGTAGATCTTTTTCGAGTGAAAATAAAAAGTGTTTATAGCAGCGTGTGAATTATAAATTTTATTCAGGACAACAAACATCAAAACTTGGATAATTATAGACCAATCTTTATAGAATTTCGTTCCATGACGTATTTAATTACGTTAAAACAGTTTCAGAGAAAAGGCCTCATAGGGTCGAGTATAGACCGAAAATACATTTTTAATTTCATATTTTTTATTAAATATTGTAACTTAAAATACAGAATTAGAAATAAGAGTTACAGTGATTAACCAAAAATATATTTTATATGGGAGGGAACTGATATTTTAACATTGATCAGCATTTAATTTTAAATATAGATTTCTGCTTGCATTAAATCAAATTATGCATAATTTTGTATCTATGCTGGAATCTGTAAGAGCTTAATGAACTTTGATTTTTGATGTAGACCTTATATAGAAGTTACAGATAGTTTTTGATTTATCTTTTAATAAGAATTATCTTATTTAAAAAAATCCATTTTAATTTAAATAATTTTACAACTTACCCGTAATTTTGTTTTAGTTTCATTCAAATCCTCAGGGGCATCTATATTTCCGCCGCCTACGCCATTACAAAGACTAGAATTTTCGTCATTTTTTGGTGTTAAAGGTTCATAAACTTCAGAATTCGGAGACATTTCAGTCGATGGTTGTACTGCAGTTGTAGCTGAATTACCAGACAACGATGACGGCATTCGCATGTAGTACGGGTTGTTAAAGTTGAAATCGGGATCTTCTTTAATGGATGTATTTTGTGGTTTGTGTTGAATCTGAAACTGATGAGAATGTGAAGGAGCATTATATTGCTGCTGATGTTGATGCTGTTGCAAACTGCCAGGTGGCGGTGGGGGAGGATAGTATTGGGTTCCGGCTGAAGCATATGGATGTGTCAATGAGGCATGTGTATGATGATGACTTTGGTGATGGTGATGTGGTGGATGCGAAGCATGATGATTGCTGTAATAGTAGGGATTGAAGGCAGACTCCCCATAGTGTTCCATGAGATTTGCGGTCGGTGTCGTCGGGGTCGGAGAGGGTGTTAATGCATTTGGTGTTGATCCACCACTACCATTCAGACTCAAAGACTGCAAGCTCGGTAGTCCACCAGACGTTGCTGATGAGCCACTACTGTTACTGCCGCAACTACTGGCACTTCCATGTGTCTCCGATTTTACAGAATTCGACACAGTGGGCGACAATGGCATACCGTCACATGAAAATTCTTTCTGTTGATCCGATTGAATTTTATGACGTCGTCTACGATTCTTAAACCAAATTTTCACCTGAGCGGTGCCAAGTGCAAGTTTTGCTGAGAGTTCAGCAAGTCGAGATGACGTTAAATATCTGCCTTGTAAAAAATGTTGTTCCAATTCAGCAATTTGAGAACTAGTAAAAGTTGTTCTGGTTCGTCTGGGTCGTCGCATAACCAACGAATCGGAGAGGTCATCTGTTAGAAGTTTTTTCTTATAAGTTTGTAACTTATTTAATAAATGTATTTATTCTCACCTGGCTTTGGTAATTGATTTGGTATATAAGGACGTATATAATTATAGTTGATTGCACCAGTACGTTCGTCAAAAAGCTTAAATAGAGACAAAATGAAAAATGTATTTCTTAAATTCTGAATTTGCTAAAAATGTAATACATAGTATCAATAGTTTGTACCCAGCAGAAAAAAGTAGAAAATTTTTACCACTTCAAAACTATAATTAAGTGCATATTTTGTGCTTTTTTGAAAGTTATTAATAAAAAAAATGTGAATATAAATGTATTTTTACCAGGAAAAAATGTTAATAACACAGTGTGACAGTGAAAATATACTTTTGAAATGACTTAGTGTACCACATTGAGTAGATAATTATGCCATTCATAAAATTTTCGATTCACCCTCAAAATATGAATCGATAAAAAAACATTTTTTACGACTTCACTGAAGAAAAAAAAATTTTTAATTCTTTTCTTCATCAATTTTTTTAACGGCTTTAGATAGAAGAGAATTCAAGCTTTCTTATTATATACACATTAGTTTGCATTATATGAACTATTGCAGAAATATTGTAAAAAATATTTGCAATTTTAATTTTTTTATACCCTTCACCACAGGTGTAAAGTTTATCATTCCGTTTGTAATTTTCACAATTTTCGTCGGAGATGAAAAAAGTTGATATTTTCTGGATCCTTATAAGAAACGATGTGTATGGGATATCATTATATATATATATATATATATATATATATATATATATATATATATATATATATATATATATACTACTTTGCTATTGAAATTCAGCACGATCGATTCACAAATGGCGAAAATATATGCAAGAAACCTTTTTTTTTGGGGGGGGGGGGGGGTGGTTACGACCTAAAATGGTTTAAATGGCATTTGTGAAACCTCCCGGTAACATAGGTATATGATACATATCAAAAAAGACCTGGAATTTTTTCCAGATCTTTTCTATCGAAACTGGGAAAAACATGATTCAAAAATAGCGCAGATATTAAAAAACCCGATTTTTAAACCGCATTTCGATTTTCTGAAGCCCATATATATGCTATGGACTTCGTTTTTTCAAAAAAATCAGACAATTTTTTCTGAATTTTTCCGCTAAAGAAATGAACTTAGTCGGTCCATTAGTTAGAGATATCGGCAAAAACGCTTTTTTAACCGATATCCAAGTCGTAAATAAGTTACGAGCTTGGTTCTTATATAGATCGATCACAAATATTTTTCTTGAATTTCGGCTTTTTGAATCAACCAAATTTAATTTAATTTACTTAATGTTTGCTTCCTTTATATTTATTATCATGGGTAGTGAAAAACAACAACCGCATAAACTAAGGCATATTTGGTTTTTTAAACTTTTTGAAGCACCTATGTAAGCTAGAAACTTCATTCTTTCACAGAAAAATCGGTAATTTTTTTTTAAGAATTATTATGCTAAAAAATGAACTAAGTAGATCCAGTTAGTTATCGTTACGAATTTTTAAAAAGTGTCCAAAAAAGAGTATTTCAAAATATAAAATCGCCAAAAAAGGGGATTTAAAAAAAGGACCAACTGCTTCTTTACTTAAGAAACTCATCAAAATGTGTTTATTTGATAAAAACAAAACCAAAAGATGTTGTATTTTGAGAAAAACTTCTAAAATAAATTTTATTTATTTAATAACAAAATAATTTATTTATAATAATTGTTGTTGTAGAAAAAAGGATTTATTCATTAAAATAGTTAACATAAAATTCTCTTTTTATTAATTAAAATTCCGTAATTTTGTACGAGGTCTTCACTCGAACTCCAGTCTTACAAATACCCGTCTAACAAATTTAGGAATGAAAGCATGGATTCACAAGTGTTGACTTTTAGTCTGTTAGACTATTTATTTTTCATTCGTGATAATTTAAAAAAAAGATATTCCGCGAAGCACTGCTATGAGCCAAAGCAAAAATATAAATTAGGATATAAATACTCATCAAATTTATTTTTTTATTTACACAATACGGTCCAAAGAGATTCGGCATTTGATGTTTTGAATAATTGTTCATAAAATTTATCGTTAGCTTTACTTTTTAACAGTTTCAGTTTATTTATACATTCTTCGGGGTATTTTTTACATCACTATAATGTGAATTAATATATTATGGGTCGAGATATTTCAAACAACTTAGTTTCTCGTCATTTACCACATAGTACTAAAAAGTCGTCATAGTTCCATTTTAAAAAAGGGGCCAAAAAGGTTGACAGGTGGTTGAAAAAGTGCCAAATGGTGACTAAAGTCGACAAATGGTAACTCTGGATCCACTAACATATAAGGTATAGGCCTCAGTCTTGCATAAATATATCACAAATATTTTTTTCGAATTTCGCGATCAAATATTCATAATAGTTTGACTTAGTTTGATAATTCATAATTGTATGAGAGCTTTGAACCGAAATAACGCAACCAGTTTTGATCGTAATTGTGATGGAATCAACTGCTAAATATAATTTTTTCACAGTGATACGATATTGTTTAATGCCCGATAATATAATAATGTTCAAATATCCCTTGATTTTGGTTTTGGTCTGTTGAACTTCTCTACTATTGGTATTAATATTTAAGGAAATATGTCTATCGAGACAGTCTAAATTCGAAATATATGCGTTTAGAGTCAAATTAATTCAAGTTGTCATAATAGGACCTCATTTCCATTAAACAGCACTCGTTAGAATAATAAATGACCTGCCTCCAAAAGTAAAGTTGCTAGTTTGATTTTAGTAAATAATATGTGGTATGTTAGAAGGGTTTCACATTACCATATTAATATCATTAAATCAAATTGGTAGTCGCAGTAGCTTTAAATGACCACATGTGTGCATTCCAGTAATATCAAATATCTACTGTTCCATGACTTTTATCAATTTTTTCATGCATGATCGTTTCAATATTGTGTATCTAAGATATTTTTTAAGAATCCACATATTATAACTATAATCAATATTATTTCAGTATCATCATAATGGTATTATAAAATATTCCTAAAATCTTAAAAAGAATGGAGAAAGAGTGTTTTTTTAATATCATGAATATATTTTGTATCTAATATGACCTTAACTTTGTGTATATTGATAGTAATTGATGGTAATGCAATCAAATTATAGTTTTCAGCATTTTATCAAAATTTAAAAAATTCTGTTGATTTCTTTGGAGTTGCATGTTTTTTGCTCGCACTAATTTATAACCGTTTTAACAAAATTTATAATAACTATTCCTATAAATAACAATTTGGAACAAAATATATACGATAGTTGGTTAACACCACAAAAAATAAAATCACAAAAAATTTACTAATTTAATAATTTAATAATCAATGCGATCAAACATCATATAGCATGTCATTGTATTTTTTACGCCCGATACTGTATATCAATAAATCGGTTTTCGATTTTCTGAAGGCTTTATATAAGCTAGGGACTTCTTTTTTTCAAAGAAGATTTGAAGAAGTTTTTTCCATAGATCGGTCATAAATATTTTTATAAAATTTCGGTTTTTTGAATCAACCAAATTGATTCATAAACAAAATATTTATGGGCCAAAAACTGAAAAAATCTGTTTATATTAAGCATTGCAATGACTATTTATTGTTGCTTTTTAACAACAGCTCTATTATAATGATTATTGGTGTTGTTATATTAACTTAATAATAGACCGACAATATAAAATTAATGTAATTTTTATTAATTTCTTTTCAATTTAAAATTTCATTTTCTTAAAAAAGCATTAAAATACAGAACACCAAATTCTTTATGTTGACGATTTCAAGTGGTCGATTTTTTAACAAATTTATCTGGCAACTATGATTGCAATGACATTAGTGTTGTTATTGTCGTTGTTGTTTTTTGTATTTTTTGTGAAGGGTATAAAAATTTCGGCACAGACGAATATAGCGCTCCAACTTGTTTAATTTAATATTGTCTTACATTTATAAAATATATTTTCTGCACCAAGTGATTATGTCTTCCTTAAATATGTGCGAACTTTTGTAAAATTTCAAAGTATTAAATTTTTTATTTATTAGCTTTTACGGGTGCGCTTCGCTATCGTATTTGATGCGACAACTAACATTTACTTTATACGGGATCTACTACTCCCCATGGACCTATTCTCCCTATTCAAAATTTGATATGAAAATTAGTTTTAAATTTTTTAAAACTTTCACTTTCACATAATCCTTTAGATGAGAAAATTTATATTTTCTTTGTACGGGGGCTACCTCTCTCCTGGACCTATTCGTCCTATTTTAACTTCATCTATGGAATATGATAGGATTAACGCTCTTACGAAATTTGAGGGCTCTCACTGTAAAAGTTCCTTAGGTATGCCATAATGAATATTTGCTTTATATGGGGGGTACTACATAGGTTTTTATAGTTGGAACAAAAAGTCGACTTTTCGACTTTTTTAAATTTTTAAAGAATCGATTTTTCAACTTTTTTAAATTTTGGAATAGTCGATTATTCTCGACTTTTGCGGATTATTTTCGGCCCGTTCCAACTTTACGACAATTTTCGACTTTTTCCGACTTTTCGACTATCTGCCAACAAAAAAGTCGATTTTTCAATAATTTTCTAACCAAAAAGTCGATTTGACTTTTCGACTTTTTTCAAAAAAAAGTCGGTTGTTTAATTATTTGAAAGTCGATTTGATGAACCCTAGTAGTACACCCTCTGCTCTGACTTTAAGATAATTGGTTCATCCGTTTGAGAGTTTTAAAAAAGTGGGCATAAAATATGGGCGTGGCATCCGATCAAGATTCAATATAACCTATAACATTCTACAATGAAAGCACTATATTTGCGTCATATTTCATGTAAATAAATGTGGGTGTGATATCCAATCGGGATCTAACAAAGTCTATAACCATCTCTGGAACGGTCTAAACGGTTCAGCCGTTTAGACGTGATTGATACTCAAACAAGCAAAAGAATAAACAAACAAACTTACATCTCATTTTTATAATATATATATAAGGAAAGAGGATTTATAAAACCTTGATTCTATTTCAACTTTATATGAAAATGCAAATTATTTTAATTTTGCATAGATATTGTATAGGTAAATATTTTTGTAATTTCATCCCAGCAAAAAAGCTGAAAATGAAATGATTTTATCATTGTTAAAATTGTGTTTTGGAAGGAAGTACTTAGTGCTGAAAAAGAGCTGCAGAAGTTGTGTATTCAAAATGCTGACATTTTCAGACAACTGGTATTCGAGTTATTAGAAAAGTTGCCTTTTTAGAAAAACGGGTTACGAATACGGTTGCCCCTAAAACCGATTTTTATTAAAAATACAAATATATTAAAAATTATTATTTTTACTAAAGAAAGTACACTTATAATCAGTGTTACCAGGAGATGAGAAAAAGGAGGCTAAATTGAGATTTCAAAAAGGTGAAAAAGGCTAAGTTCTTTCATTTAAATTTTTCATTCAAAAGAAGTTGTAATAAATTTATAAATAAAACCCAGCAAATGACTCAATCGTCCAAAAAAATTCCCATTCAAATTTGGGTTATACTTCATATAAAAAATTTCCCAATGTTTTGAAGTGATTTTGCGTTATTTTTTATTTATAATTCTTTTTTGATTAAACATTTCTAAATTTTTGCGTAACTTGCTGCACGAATTTTCGTTTTAAAGAGGGAGAGAGTAGTTTCAGATATTGGACAGACAACATCAACTCAGCGCATATGTTTCATATTCAATAAATATTATATTATTATTTCAATAAAAATAAAAGCGTTTTCATTAAAAAAAAAACTACATTTTGGGGGCTCAACCGGGATGTGCTAAGAGTTTAATGTTTGAAAGTTGGTGAAGTTAGCTGAGTGCTAAAAAAATATGAAATTCTGGGTGAATTTCAGGAAGAAAAGTGGAAGAAGTGAAAAAATATGAGTGAGTTGAGACGCTAAAGTAAAAAACTCTTTGAAAAATTCTGAGTGAATTGTGTGTTTAAATTCAAGTTAAAAGTCGTTGTTCTGAGTGAATTGAAACTGTAAGAAATTTAAATTCATTAAAATGTAAAATATCTGTTTTACGTAAAGAAACTGATAGAAGTCGCAAAAATTTAAAAGTGAAAATTAATTGTCATATGAGTAAATTACAAAAACTCATACTGAAAAAATCTGTATGAAAAAAGAAGAAAGAAAGAAAATTTAAATTCAATAAAATTTAAATGTAATTGTTATTTTATATTTGTTAATGTGTGTGTTAAGGGCTTAGCAGACAGAAAAGAAAAACGTGCATTCTGAGTGATCGAAATAAAGAGAATTCATAGATTGGTTAAAATTCAACAAAGAAAAAAAAAAACTAGAAAATAAAATAAGAGTGAGAATAATTTTGTCCTAGTGCTTGAATGCTTAAGAGGAAAAAAGCTGAATGTAAAAGAACTGAACTTATGTACTTCTTAAATTCAATAAAGTTTAATATTACAGTGTCGTTACAGTCCGTCTAGACATAACATAATATGTAAAATTTTTGTGTCAGAGAGTGTCAAATTCGCTCTCTGAGAGAATTTTTTCACGTGTAGATTCAAATATTAGTATTATAAGATGTATTATGAGAGTGTTGTGAAGAGATTTCTCTACACAACCATCTTATAAGATGAACTGTCAAAAAAAAAAAAAACACATATACGAAAGTTTGTTTGTGTGTGTGCACGTGTATTTTGGAAATTACTGAAAAACAATGTTTTTTGTAAAATTGTTTCCTTTTAGTGTTTGTTTTACATGTTAAAAAACATTTTTATAAAAATTGTACTAAAAAAGTGTGAATTGCTTAAATAAAAAAAGACATGTTTACTCTGTGACTGATTGAAAATAATGATATCTTATAGAATTTATTAGAATACGTGTACCACTTATTTAAGATTTAACATAATATAAACAAAGTTGTTACCCTCCTCTGCCGGCGTTATCTCACATATTATATCAGCGTTAATATCAGTTGTAGACCTGGGGTTAATTTACAAGATAACAGTGATTGAGAAAACTAAAGTGAAATAAAAGAAAAAAAGGGAAACTGTAAGACAAAATAAAAAGTCTATAAAATTATCTAAGTAGGTGTAAAACTACAACAACCATAGTAAAAAGACGTTATTTTAAAAGGTGAGAGAAACAATATATGAGAGTGTATTGTAAGCAGAACAACGAATGTAGAAAATTCTAGTCGTTACGTAAAGTGAAAAAGAAGAGAAAAAAACAACGTAGCAACGAAAGAAAAAAGTCCACCAAGCAACATTATATTTGTATGTGAAAATAAGGGTTGAAATGGTGCAGAGCTGAATGCTGACAAGTTTTTTGCTTTTATGATAAGAGAAAGGCGGAGTTATATTTGAATTAGGGATCCCTTACTGATAAGTTGCATTTATTTATATGAAAATTTAAAGAGTATAGGGAGTAAATTTAATTTTGAAATTATCTTTGAAAGTCAAATTGGAATTTGTCTCTTTTTAATAGCTTTGGATGATTTTATTTAATTGAATTTTTAAATGAGAGATTGTAACGTAAATTTAAGTTGTCAGTTGGAATTTTGTTTATTTTTGTTTAATGTAATTTGATCTTGAACTGAGAAATTTTTAACGTAAATTTTAGTTACAAATTGGAATTTTTCGAAGTGTATATATTAATGTTTTAATGTGCATTTTTTTAAATTAACTTGAATTTATTTTCTTAAATAATTAATATTTTTGTTTTAATTAGAAGTTAATACATTATATATATATATATATATATATATATTATATGATCTTGAACTGAGAAATTTTTAACGTAAATTTTAGTTACCAATTGGAATTTTTCGAAGTGTGTATATTAATGTTTTAATGTGAATTTTTTTAAATTAACTTGAATTTATTTTCTTAGATTATTAATATTTTTGTTTTAATTAGAAGTTAACACATTAATATATGTATATATATATATATATATATATATATATATATATATATATATATTTTAGTTTTAAGATTTTATAATCAGACATTTTTTGTATTATTATTTTTTTGGATATTTTATAAATATAACTATTATTTAGACCATGGATCGTCAGACAATTTTAGGTTTGAACGTGGAGGGTTTAAAACTTAAACTAGGTGAGTTAGGTTTAAGTACAGCTGGGCGAAAAGATGAACTCAAAAATATACTCATTGAACACTTTGGTTTGAACGCAGGGGATTCCGGCTCGGAGTACGATGACGTTGGATCTCAGCAATGTGCTGCTGCTAATTTTGGTAGACATATGTTCACATTAAAAGATATAGAAGATTCACTTTCGACCTTTTGTGGTACGGGTAGTTTAGAGATTTATAATTGGATCGAGGACTTTGAAGACAATGCTGAAGCGGTTAGGTTGACAGAACTCCGGAAGTTTATATATGGTAAGCAATTGTTGAAAAGAGCTGCAAAAATGTTCATCCGTAGCCAAAATGGTATCAAAACATGGGGTTTGCTTAAGGAATCACTAACTAGAGAATTTGTTACCAAACTACCATCTTGTGAAATACTTAAAATGCTAAAAAACCGCAGGAAGAAGCCCAACGAATCATATAGGGAATACCTATATACATTCATGGAAATAGGAAAACCTATTCGTTTGGATGACGAAAGTTTGATGCAGTACTTTCTCGACGGATTCCTGATTCTAAATTTGGCAAGAGTATTCTTTATCAGGCAAAGGATGTGAACGATTTGAAAGATATATTAAAAACGTATGAAAAGATTCGGGGAAATGTTCAACAGGCATCAACCTCTAAAACAGCATCCGAGTCTGTGAAGGTTGAACAGTCGAAACAAGACAGCAAGGCAAAAAGGAAATGTGGTGAAGAAAATCACCTCGCCAAGGACTGTAACTCTTTAGGGGTAAAATGTTTTAAATGTGGGAAGGTGAATTACAAATCTTTTAATTGCAAGGGCAGACCAATACTAATACGAATGTGAAAACCGAGGGTAACAATTCACGTATGGTGACCAATTTCACTACATCATCGGCACATCGAAATTTTAAAGATCGTTATTAATGAAATGAAGATTTCGGCAATAATTGATTCAGGAAGTTATATTTCTATAATTAGGCTGGACATTTTTAGTACGTTAAGGGATATTAATTTTGTGAGTGATCGTCAAATTTTCATTAAGGCTGGGGATTTCAGGTTGATTTGCATAGGATATTTTGAAAAAGTTATAAGTATCGATGGTAGCGACTTTGATTTGAAGTTTTATGTGGCAAAAAATTTTGTTTATGCGGATGCAATTTAACGATAGTTTAGAGCAGGCTGATATAACAATGTCTTCAAATGGTGCAAAAGTTGTGCCCAAGATAGTTGCAAAGAAGAAAAGGAAAATAAAGTGTGTTGTTCCGGTGGAAGTTTGTGATGAGTTTATCCCAACTATCATCATTCAAATAGCACACCGCCAAGATCATTATGGCAGTAAAAAAACTCGTGAGTTGGTGGAGAGGGAGTTTTGTATACCTAGCATCACAGCAAAAGTGGAGAACGTTTTTCGTAGCTGTATGGAGTGCATTATTAATGACGCAAAAACGGGAAAAACGAGGGCTTATTAAATCCTATAGACAAATCGGATACACCATTAAAGACATACCATATTGACCATGTCGGCCCAATGGATCAGACGCCAAAACGATATAATCATATACTGGTAGTAGTTGATGCATTTTCGAAATTCGTGTGGTATGATAGATAGGCTGAAGAGGCAATCTGTAGTTTTTGGAAATCCAGAGAGCATAATTTCTAACAGGGGAACTGCCTTCACTTTAAACGCGTTTAAAGAATATTGTGAGCAGCAGAATATAAAACATCTTCTAATTGTCAAGTTGAGCGGTTAAATAGGACGGTTGTTTCACTTCTTTCCAAATTGAGTGCCAAAAATCTTCAGCAGTGGTACCGATATGTGGAGAGAATTTAACAATGTATTAATAATACTCCATCCCGAGGCACCAAAGTTTCTCCGTTTAAAATTCTTACAAGTTTAGACATGCGTATCAAAGAACATGAAAATATCCGAAAATTAATCGAGGAATTTGCAGTAAAAGAACTAGATGAAGAAAGAGGTGAAGTTCGTGAACTTGCCAGGGAGAATATATTTAGAATATAGGAGGAGAATAGAAATACCTTCAACAGGAGCAGAACAAAGGCGCCTTTGCTATTTATAGTGGGAATGATTTGGTAGCAATCAAACGAACCCAATATGGAACAGGTCTTAAATTGAAATCGAAATTTTTCGGTCCATATAAAGTGATAAGAAGACTGAACCACGATAGATACGAAGTTGAGAAAATCGGCGAAGGTGAAGGTCCGAGAAGAACACATACAGTAGCAGAATACATGTAGAAATGGAATTCGTCACCCGGGTCGGATGACCGTGCAGGACGGCCGAATATCGGATCAGGTGGCAACGTCCGAATCACTAGAAGTAGTCGAATATTTGATGATACAACTCTGGGGAATTTTATACTGACGAGATGAAAGTAACTAGAATTAGGGTGTCGCAGTGACGAGTGATTTGTTGCACGAATTTTAGTTTTAAAGAGGGAGAGAGTAGTTTCAGACATTGGACAGACAACATCAACTCCAGCGCATAAGTTTCATATTCAATATATATTATATTATTATTTCAATAAAAATAAAATATAAATATAAGTATAAATATAAAAATAAAAATAAATATAAATATAAATATAAATATAAATATAAATATAAATATAAATATAAATTAAATATAAATAGATATAACCTCGATTTTTTTATGCGAATAAATACACAGAAATGCTTAAACGCATGATTCTGTAAGGCAATTTTAAGAACAAAAACAGGCTAAAAAAAAGCTTAAAAGTAAAATAAAAAGGATAGATTTAGCCTTACAAGGCTAACCTGGCAACAGTGCTTATAATACATGTCATTTGTAATGACAAGTAATATAAAAATAAAGGACTTCCGATCCAACTCTACCTATGTACCTCTTTATTGAAGTTAATTTTATTATTGTGACAAACGATAAAACTAAAAGTGACTCCTTACCTAGACTTTGTTAATAAAACTTAGCTTAAATCTATTCAAAAAAATATAAAAATTTCAGTTCTCAGTACGTCTGGTGTTACTCAAATCTCAAATTAGAAATTAAAAGAAAAACTAGACTTAAAGCTTTATTAGTCCATAATGAAAATGGAAAATTTCTTGAAATAATTAAGGGCTTGATTCAGTACAACAAGATAATTTTGTAAAAATAAAATGTGTATGAAAACTACTCAAAACATTTTTAATTTTCAGACAAATTTAATTTTTGAACAATTTTATACTTTTAATGCATCAGGTCATAAATAAGGTTCAATTAATTTGGCAAAAAATAAAGAAGGAACATTTCATAAAAAACCGGTTATCCGACTGAAAATAACCTGCCTGTCGAATTATTCAAAAATAAAAATTATTCGAAACCGGTCGGTTTTTTTAAAAGTAAAAACCGGTCAACCGGCGTCCGGTCTCAGTTTTTGTATACACTATGCAGAAGTTCTTTTTTAGTCGATGGTTGTTATTGGTAGGATGTTCTTTTATGTCTTCTGTTTATTGCTTTTGAAATACTTCTCTCAAAACTATATTTCTAAAAATTTTCATAAAAATATGGTTTTAGCTTTCTTAATAGGTAATAAAAAATACTTTTAAACTTCTATTTTCTTAGAAATTATTCACCTTTTTTCCTGCTAAAAATACATTTATTTTCAATTTTTTCGAAGTAATTTTTAATAACTTCCAAAAAAGTGCAAAATATGTATTTAGATCTGATTTGGAAGTGGTGCAAAAGTTATCTTTTGAATGCACTTGCTCGTTGCTTTGCTAAGATCCAATATAAGGTTTTTCACTTTCATATAACACATCTCAAAACGGCTGAAGGGTATATAAGATCCAACACAGCCGAATATAGCACTCTAACTTGTTTTTTTTTTAATATTTTCAACTTCCGCGATATTGTTATCTATTATTTTATATGAAACCCTATTTTTCTGCAATACTTAACGAATAGTACAAGCCCTCATTTCTTAAAATCTATTAAGAATTAATGAAGTTACAATTTTTTACCTTGTTCATACGAAATATTTACTCGAACAAAATATAAAATAGAAAATAATAAAATAGTTCTAAAATTATTATTTAAAAATTATTCAGGCTTGAGTTTAATTGTAATAATTGGAAGAATACTCTGAAAAGTTTATTGGACACTAGGCAGAATGGAATGCATTTTCTAGTCAGCCATGACGGTCATCAGCACTCTTCAGTGTTCCAAAGTGTTCTCTGTAACTCACAACTTTTCGGAAGTGGAATCTGTGACTTTTTTCCCTATATGTTATTAAACTAGACGAATGATTTACGATAAAGCTTTTACAATTGCTTTGTATTCTTCTTTAAAAAATTTAAAATTAATAAGAAAAAATAATTTTTAAAAATTTGTTAATTCCGTCAAGTCGTAAAAAATTGTTTTTTATAGATAACTTAAGATTTTTAGAGTAATATAATATATATAAAAATTATTTTTTTACGCTAAGAATTTTCTATTTTTTCATTTTAAAAGCCACACAAAATTCCATACAAAAAATCTATTTTCGATTTTTTTGATAAATATTGCACTGAATTTCAATTGATTGTAATGCTTTTACCGTATATGGATATAATGTGTGATTTACGACAATCCGGAATCAGTTTAACAATACACAAAATTCGTATAAATTGCAGCAAGAAAAATGGCACATTTACTGTAGAAAATTACAATGCCAAAATGTTACCTGTCAGATTGCGCAAAGTCTAAGTCAACGCCGTCTATCGGATTTTGGCTGAGAACTTTCCATTTTTTCATTTGGAAAGGCATTAAGGGATAATTGCACACAAAATTTCATACAAAAATTCAATTTTCGATTTTTCCAATTTTCCGCATTTCGCATTTTCCGCAATTTTCCATGATTTACACTAAGAACTTTCTATTGTTTGTTTTGGAAAGCCATTAAGGAATAATTTCGCACAAAATTTGATACAGAAACTCGATTTTCGATTTTTCCAATTTTCCGACTTTTCCGGAGGGATTTACAAAATTTTCTTCCGTAAAAACCTTTTACAGAAATCGGTCCAAGCGATCTCATTTTATGAATTACTATACATTTTTTACACCATTTATATATATATATATATATATATATATATATATATATAGATTTGTAACATAGTTTTAAGTGAAGTACTTTAAATGCAATGAAGAAGAATCATAAAAGAAAAACATCCTACCAATGACAACCATGGGTTAAAACAAGAACTTCTGCAGCTCTTTTTCCGCACTAATTACTTCCTTCCAATGACTACACAATGTTACAATTTCGTAAAATTTCGATTAAAAATTAAAAAAAAACTAACTTTGCAAAAGAACCAAAACTATTTTTGTGTAATCGTATTCATAATGAATTTATAATGTAATATGATATAATACAATGTAATATAATATAATAATATATCAAGGTCAAAACCACATACAACATTTTTGCTTCAACTGCAACTGACAGCTGCAGTAAAATACACTCATATTATTAAACTTCTGCGTAAAAAAATTTAAAGATGAAAATTGTACAACTTTGATAAAATTTGACAGTTGTTTTTCTCTTTTTTTTTCGTTGAGTCGGAAAGTTTAATAATGGTGTTAATAGAACTCTTTATTTCTATTAGCACCATAATTTAATTTTTACATTTTATTATATAAATTTTTAATAATAAATAATGCAACGAGTGGGTTAATATGATTTTAGCATTGCTTTGCTGTCCTTTAGATTTGAAGCGAAAGTATTTCATGTGGATAATGGGCCTTCATACTTTCGATATCGCACTGTGGTAATCCTGGAATATGAGCTGATTGTAAATATTTTTTTAAAATGTTTGAAATTTGATAAAATTTTATTTTATATTAAAGTCGTGGATCATTATGTGAAATATTGTGAAATTCTAACTAGTTTAACTGTCTTAAAATGTTGACCAAATGTATTTAAACAAAATATTTTTTACATGTTAATCTTAATCGCATCTTAATCCTAAACTGTCAAAATTTTAAATACCTTTTAGATAAATAATTGTGTGTATATTTAGCTGAAAAATAAAACACCCAGACTTTAAAATTTATTACAGATTGCATGCAAGATATTTTGGATGAAGAACTAAATTTTAATGGAATACATATTTTGTGTTCCTTTTACAGCTTCACTTAAACTCTATACATACGTTAGTTACTGACCGGCTGATTCAACATCGCCCAGCCCAAAATACAAAATATAGAGATATGAAACTTAGACTTTAGGTTTGTCCCCCACTGTAGACATATACTAAGGAGGGATTTCGAGAAACTCGAATGTTTAGGGTGTAAAAACTAAAGTAGATACAAATAAAATTTAATATACACCGTTATTCATTTAAAAAATAAGTAGATGAGTTTTTGGTACTTTTTTAAGTTCAGCCTTTCTATGGAGAAAACGGGTGAAAACTGAATTTTGGTACTTCTTTGGCACCCATATATATCTTTTAAACCACTAAACAGAAATAAAATGTATATCATATGCGTAACTTAACGAAAAATGAAAAATACGAATTTGACACTTTTTGGAAATTCGAATGTTTAGAGGGTAAAATTCATACCTAATTTAGCTACTTTTTTAAGAGACCATTTTTTTTATATTTATTGACATATGGACCATTATCAAATATTTTTAACCTGACTGAAACTGACTTTAATATTTAATAAGTTCTGTGGGAATACTATTTGAAACAAACGGTTAAAGATCTGAAGTAACAACTCTTGAAACAAATAGCGTGCAAAATTTTAGTACCATAGGTTTAACTTTATAACCGTGATTGTTATTCAAAGTTCAAAAACTTAGAAAAAGGGTTAATAATTACTAAATTATTTCCCATTTTTCAAAAATTTTTTTCGCGTCTGTGTGCCCCTCAACGAAATACAAATTTTGAAATAGGGATTGATACTTGCTGTAAAAATCAGATTTATTTAATAAATCAGTATTTTTTTTTTTTTTTGTCATAGAAGTAAAAATTAATATTGATGTTTTTATGAATGTTTTGTTGATGAAATTTAAAACTTTTGTAAGATGGAAGTTATGTTCAAGATGTCAAGCAAAATTGTATAGAACATCCAAATTATTTTTTCTTGGCGCAAAGAAATTAGTTTTAAATTTTACATAAATCAACTTACTTTTAATAAAAAAAAACTATTGTTTATCATTTGTTTAAAATAGTTTTTTTATACATTTTCATTTTTTTATACATTTTTTTATACTTTTTCATTATATGCATTTTCATTTTGCATTCGAATCTATTTTAATCTTTGGATGCTCTTTGTATTACTTCTTAAGCCCAAGAAAACGTACACTTATTGATAGTTTAGAAGTAATGAAAAAGCACTTCCCAAAAAATTACTCTTAATTATGTTTGTTGGGATATAACAGACATATAAAAAAAATATAAATAAAAAAATAAAAAATATAAATTTTTCTTTAAAATAAAAAATTTCTAATTTAATAACTCCAAGAAACTAAATTCCGATTAATCGGTTATTCGACACAAATTATTCGATTTATTCGTCATTCGAAAATAAGCAATTTTAAATTGTTCGAATAGTTAATTGATCTAAATTAATCGGATAACCAAATGACGGTTAGTCATTTACTAGCATACCCTAGTACTGACCCAAACTTCATCTATACAAAAAATTTCATATTCATACCTATAATATATATAATATTAACAAAAATCAAAAGAATATAACAACAAAATTCATAAACAAAACAGTCGTAAAATTGTGTACCATATAAGAAAAATTTACTTTGAAGAGTGTTTTACACTTAATTTATTTTTGCTTTAAGTGAACGATTGAAAAATTTTATTTAATTGCTTAATTTTGAAGCAAACAATTAAAAATTTTGGTTACGGCCTTGGCATTTTCATGTTCCTTTGCTTCTGCTGTAAAAAATTAAAAAGTAAGATATATGAACGGCAATAAATATAATTCATCGGGACCATACATTTAAGTCAAATGTCGTTGATAGTTGAAAACGGGACACTTTTCTCAAAACAGATTTTGCTAAGACACATCAGATGGACAGCCCGAAATTGACCATAATAGTTGAAGTTTGTAATGTTTAATGGAAATGTAGAAGTGCATCGAAAAATTTCGAAAGATAAAAATTTTATGGAGCAAAAAAAAAAAAAACACGGGTTAAAAAAGTATCACAATATTAAATAGCATTTCATTGTAATGAACTGTAATAAAATATATCTTCGCATAATATATGGAGAAATAACTTATATTCGATCCACATTTTTCGCAAAATTTTTAAATATCGCGATTTTTTAGTATAATGATTTTTTTAATTTTACTAGGAAACCCAAAATATGCCAGACTAATACTATCAAACACTGAAAATATCATATATTTTATTAAAATATTCAAATTTATTCGGTAGGTTTGTAAAAATGTTTATATGTTCAACTTAACTTTCGTGTCCCCTGCACGAAATTATAAATAACGAAATAATTATTTCGTTCACGTGATCTGGATCATTTTTAAAATACATTCCTAAATATAGTTTTTGATCAACGGTGTACATAATTTTTAACTTTTTGTAAAAAATTACAACATATAATAGACAAATGACATTTAATTTTATTTTAAGTACTATTTTATTAAAGTTATAATATTTTCGACATTTTCCATTACAATTTATATTTTAGGAAATCATTGGAAAGGTCTCATTCAATACTATTATATATATTCATTTAACCCTTTGATAATATTTTGGGATTTCCGTTTCATAATTAGTTAATTTTTATGTCAAATAAATGGTTAGTTAAGAAAATAAATGTCACCAAAAGCACATATTTATCATAAGTAGTGACTAAATTTCAAAACTCAATAATAATCGAAAAACCAACAAATTTTTAAAAATTTGTTTTTGGCGATTTTTATCATATTAGCAATGAAAAGCAAAAAAATCAAAACTATTTTTAACTGAAATCATCAGTATATATATATATATATATATATATATGTATATACCCATTATGTTCAGTTTGTTTTGTCGCACTTTATTAACAGTTGCGTCAATACTTTATTAAAATTTTGTTTTTGTATAGACATGAAAAATGTTACAATTTATATGCTTTTATTTAGAGCGGAAAACTACCTTTTTTTAAGTATTATTACTCTGCCCATACGAAGACAATCTTCTAAATATAGAATTTGTTCTTGTAAATTTCTTTAATTCTGCCTTTGGTATTATTTGGAGAACAATTTTTAAATATTTCTCGGACACGAGGTTAAAAATTTTAATTTATAATGCCAATATTTCGTCACTCATCGAGTGACATCTTCAATGCTATTTTGATGAATAATTAGTTAATACAAATATTAACATGACATAACATTTAACATATACAAAACATCATAAGACATAAACAATTATCAGTCATGACAAAAAATATACTTATGACAAAAATATTGATAAATAAACGAACATAAATATTATCTACTCCTTGTCCAATATTGCACTGATCATCTTCAAATACTTGCATTTGTCATATTTTTTTGAGCTCCTGTCGCCAAATTGTTAATCAGAAATCGCCAAAAATTGCCAAATTAAAATTAATTGAAAATTATAAATAAAAGGAACGTTATTTATGTATATTAAACAATAACTCGATTGAATATATACTCCAATCATAAATTAAATCCATTTTAGCACGATTTTAAATGTTTTTCTTCTTTTTTTTTTTTTTTTTTTTTGTTTGAAAAGTTGCTCATTGGTAACACTTATTAGCTTATTTACAGAATTATAGTAATATTTTTTGGTAGTTTAAAGTTTTGTTTATTAGCGTTTAATTTATATTTGATAATAAGAATTCATTATTATACACTTCAATGTAATCTTAATTCATATTCACAAACCAATTTTCAATTTAAAATACATTTTAGAGACAAAAAGTTGTTTGTGAATACGGGAGTAAATTATTAAATTTAAGCTAAAAAACTTAATTTTCCTAAACTCTTTTTTAGCCTTTCAAAATGAAATATCTCAAAAACGAGAGCTTTTAAAAATGGTTAACACTACTAAATTCAGCATCGTCGATTTAGTTTAACCCAACGGTTGCCCACATTGTTAAAAAAATTAGTCTCATTTTCGAACACAGAGTAATTGAATAAAAAAAAAAAAAAAATACAACTTAAAATATAACTTTCATTAACTTTTAAAATTTATTGGATTTTATTATATTTTTTAAAAGAATAATTTTAACATTATATAATAATATTGGTACTATTAAACTTATAAATTGTTGCAAAGAACTAATTTATTTATGAAGCTATTTGAAGCCATTTACAAATTAAGGCTCCAAAAGCAATTAAAAATCGCCACATCTGACAGCTCTGGTTATGAGCACAATTTTCAGTGTCTGTAATGTATTCTTTTGTTCGTAGGTACTCGTATGTTAATGATATTCAGCATCTCTGGTATGTACTCTCTAGATAGTATGGTCACTCTCTCAAAGTCTGAAAAATTATTGGCACTGGCACAGTGGGCCGCCAGTGCAGTTTTTTTGTGTCAAATTATTATTTCTTACTTTTAAGTCAGATCTATGTCCTGCTAATATAGTCTTCAATTTGTTTTTAGTTGTTCCAATGTAAATCTGTCCACATTTTTCTATGTTATTTCCATTATAGGTTATTTTGTACATAACATTTGATCTTTCCAAGTGGTTTATTTTGCCTTTAGTCATGCTAAAAAGATATCCCACCTTTAAACCAGTTTCATGTGTAATTCTGTAATTCCTATCGTTAATACATTCCGAATTTCTCAGTATATATGTACATGATATATATGGTATATATGTGCATGATTTATATATTATCGGTTCGTCCGGTTTCTATTTTTATTCATAGGTTCATGTTTCCGTAGTCCAGTAGTAACTCCTCTATAAGTCTGATAGGAAAATTGATGTCCAACAAAATATTAAGAATCTTAATTATATTATTTGAATGGAAAGCATCGTCATTTACCCTTAAAACTCTCTTAATAAAATTATTAGCAGTATTAATGATTATCCTCTTTGGGTGTTTGTAATAGTAATTTATGATCCTTCCCGAAGAAGTGGGTTTCATGTACCAATCAATTTTAAGACTACTGTTCTATTCCTACGATATCCAGATATGGATAATATTATTGTGGTAACTGCTCAGGTTAGTTATTATATTATTTATTGCACTTTCTCTTGCGATACAAAACCAATCGTCCACATAGTTGGTCAAAATTTTTGGTTTTTCGTCAAGTCTCTACATGGTTTCATCCAACAATCTCTCCATAACAATACTTGCCATAATAGGTGAGGCTGAAACCCCCATTGGTAAACATTTCTTTTGCCTGCAAAATTTATCATTAAATTTAAAATATCTATTGTCATTAATGCAAAAACGTAATATCCTAAAAAATAAATCCTTATCAATATTTGTGTGTGCAGATATTTCATTCCATTTTCTTTCAATCGTCTCCAAAGCTAGATCAACAGAAGTAGTGAGACAACAACAACCGAAAACAGTCTCTCGTCGTCATTTATTGTCAAGTTTTCAACTTATCCCTAAATTGCAATGAATACCTAATATTATATTTTGAATTGTTTGTAATTTTCCTAACAATATTTATTATATATATATATATATATATATATATATTTACATAAACTATATGAAAGTGAATTAAATGGGTCTTAATGGGTTTTATAGATTTTCGGAAGTCCATAAGTCCTAGGTGCAGTAGTCACATCCGTTTTCATCCTTCTCCTTTCTACTTCACTTATATTTCCATTTTTGTATAGCTCCTTTTTCAAATCGTTGTTGGTTCTCTGAAGGATATTCGTAGGATCCATCATGTCTTTGGTGCGTTGTCCTATAATGTTTATTATTCTGATTATATAATCATCGTTATTCATTGCCACAGTTTTATTACCGTTTAGTTTTCGAATATCTCTATTCTTATCAAGAAATCTCCGAGTTCTTTCCACTACCTCCATCGTGAATTTTTTCCTGCTGTCTAGTCTCATCTTTTTCAAATAATTGTCTACCATCGTCGTATGTCCAGGACAAAATTTACGTTAGCAGACTTGCGGGACTCCTACATAGACCAGATATAAACTTGGACGCTTTTTTATTTAGAAAAAAATAAATGTATTAATACAAATTATTTTCAATAAAATAAAAATAAGAAAAGATGTCCAGAGGCAGCCGTTGACCGTTAGAATGTTAAGAACCGTTTGGCTTTTGTTACAAAAATTTCAGCGAATACCACAAAATATTTCTTTTAATGAGTAAATCAATAGTTTTTGGGGTTTTAAAGGGTTTTGATATTAATAATAATAATTTACTTGTAATTTTCGAATTGAAATTCTATCGAATACTGTTAAATTTTACAGAATTTCTGATAATAACAGGATTAAGAAAAACTTCGTGTGTTTTATTCAATATTAAAAAAATTAGACTGTATCATAATTTTCAATGAACTAGTTTTTTTTATTAATAATAAAGTAAAATTGCAAACTAAAACGCAACAAGTGCACACAAATTTAGTGCATAAAAATTGCATAGCAAATAATGTGTTTTATTAACTGACAAAGTCTTGTGTACGAGTTTTTTTATATTTCACGCAGGATCGCGTTTTGTCCAAATTTAATAATCTACTGTATATATATATATATATATATATATATATATATATATATATATATATATATATATATATATATATATGTATGTATATATATGTATATTAAGTTGTTTAGATTGTTAAAATAAAAAGTTTCCTTACCAAACGCGTTGAAATTTTCAAATTATGCATTTTGGTATTCTTAAAGTGTCTGAATTATTTTATATAATAAATAGGTTGTTTGGGATCTTACTTATATGGTATTCATTGCAAATATTTTTTCATATGAAAAAGGACGTTAATGCAAAAATCTTTTATTTTAATGCAAATAAAATCTTTGTTAAATCATATATTTTAAGAATGTTTTTGCCAAGTGATTACATATTAAAAAAAGTTTCTATTCTATTCTGCGATTTAAATGCAAATTTGAAGCGTTTTTAAACTTGACTTGATCTGTAAATTTAAGAGCTAATTTTAGAGTCTTTATTCGAATATTGTATGTTCGAATAATCGACATATTAAATTTTTTGTAAGAAACAAATTGTAGGATTTTAAAATTGATTTGGAAAATCGTATTGTTGGTTCTACGAGTGATAGTGCAACTGATAATGTGTATATATGGATTAAGTTTATATACCAATAGATTCTCTGTCTGTTGTAGAGGATATGATGATGGAATGGATAAAGGGATATAGAAGGAATTTTGGCTTAAAATTGAGTTAAGCAAGTATACTTATACTTTATGTTTAGAATCGCTAATCGCTATCAGATTTGTTAACCAAGTTTATGCTATACTCTTAGGCCTATTTGTTTAACCATAAAATAATTTAGTAAATATAACGAAACAATAGCTTTATGAAAACAAAACCGAAAAATGTACACAAATTTTAATTAAATATTTTCCCAATTTCCAACCTCTGTTGTATATCGTAAATTAATTTGTTTTAAATTAATTTGTTTTTGCTTTCAAAAATTTAGCATGAAAAATATTTACGACATACATCGATACAACAATACGACAGAGGTTCTGAATTAGGCAATTATTTTGAAAATACTATTTCAGAAAAGTTATTTAAGTGTTTTTTGTAAATTAAGTGATGTCAATTAATGTAGTCATATTTTTAATGCTTTAAGCTATTTTTATATTTTATTTAAATTAATATTTAATATTGTTTTTTTTTTCTTTTTTAATAAAACACTAAAACAACGCAGAATGATTGTTTTATTTTTTATAAGCATTGAAAAAACAAGTAAAATTTTTAGTTATAATTTACTCGAATAACTTGATTGATTTAAAAGATTCATTTGATTATTCGAGTAATTTAAAAACTGCATTTTCGGGTTATTTGATTAATCTAATAATGAAAAGGTCGAGAAAACTGAATACCCTAGTTAATATTATCCAATAAATTAAAATATATATTTAGCATTACACGAAATATTAAAAACATTGCAATTTTTGCATACAATCATAGTTAATACACAAAAATTTTTAAAACCTAAAAATTTTCGAGCAAAAAAATTCTTGAAAAGTTTTAGAAATTGCATTCGTTGTGGAGAGTTTTTGTCATACATTAAAGATTTTAATATAAATAAAATATAAATAAAAGCATATTAGAAGGTAATCTTTTAATTTAAAATACTTATTTTTACATATTTATTTCCGAGACATTTGTATGTTTGCTAAGTGAAATAGTGAACCAATTGTAACCAATTTCTACTAAAGTAATACTATGTACCAAATATCATATATTTAAAATTAGGACCTGTAGTTTTTGCTTAAACTTCTATGAAGAAATAAACCAATGAGACGTCCAGATAGATAAGTATCTTTAAATCGATTCAAAAAGTTATTTTAGGTCTTTTAGATAACGAAAAATAATACATAGGCCAAGGTTTTAATCGTTTTACTAAATCAGAGCCGTTAAAAAAGTAGAGATTTTAAAGTTTGATATAGACATGTGATATATAACTAAAAATGGGTGTGATTTTAACGGCTGAAATGTAAATAATTTGTATAAAAGTACCATATAAACAAAATTTCTATCTATGTAGATGCGGACCAACATTTTACCACAAGTTTTGAAATTCTTTTTAAAAGTCATAAAAAAAATATATCGTCACCTAAAATGGAAAAAAGTCTATAACCACTGGATTATAATGTACAAATCCAAACTATATCAACCAAAAAAAAAAAAAAAAATCATATCTTCAAAAATGACATTAACATTAAAACGCCGTAAGATAAATTTCATAAAGGAAGCAGTCGTAAAATTTGTTCCATTTAAGAAAAATTTAATTTGAAGAGTGTTTTATGCTTTATGTAATTTTGCTTTAAGTGAACGATTAAAAAATTTGACTTAATTGCTGAATTTTAAAGCAAAAAATTAAAAATTGTGGTTACGGCCTTTTACATTATAGGTGACGATATGTATTTTTCAAATACTAAAGATACCGTATAAACTCTAATCCTGATTATCCAATTTTCTGAGTTATCGTCTTTTATTAATAAACTATTAAAATATAGAGGTTATTTATCATCTGAAAAAGAAATTCAGATTTTCATCCAATGCCAGTCCATAATTCAAGTTTTTCAACAATTTTGACGTTTCACTAAATGAACACGAAGGAGTTTACCATAATAGCATTTTAAGAATAATAAAATTTAAATAAATAAAAAATATATTTTTTAATCAATTCGGATTACAGAGTTGAAAACAACAGCTGGAGTTTTGAAGTTCCTTAAAAACGGTTAACCGTTTTTTTTTTCTCTTTTTTTCAGAAGTTAATATTTCCATTAAAACTTAATAAAGGTAAAAAAACAATCATCAAAAATGAGACAAAGTTTTATATATTATGTTCCAAAACTATGAACATGAAAAACATGTCCGAATATTTTCGAAATCGATTTTTCTAATACAAATTTAAAAATTAAATAAGATATTATTACAAATATTGCATTAAAAAAACCCTAAAATATTTCAATTATTTGTAAGAATGTTACAGATGTTATAACAGAAAAAAAAATATAATTTCATTGATATATTTTTATTCAAGATAATTAATTATTACTTAAATATTTGCTTAAACTTATAGAATTAATTTCAATTTAAGCTTAAACTATACTTATAAAATATAACAAAAAATTATACTTTATGAATATTAATCAGTTAAAATTTTTCTCCTAAATTTCCATTCAAATATTAGTACATATCACATATTTACTTCAAGAACGTTATAGCTCCAAAAATAAGTTTATTAAGTTAATGATGTAAAATACCGTTATATCAAGATTTATCTTCTGTTAAAATATAATGTACATATCTTTTATGGTCATCGATTGAGAAGAGAATATGTCATTAATTTTTTTATTAAGTTAAATGGCATTTGCAAACTTTGAATGTGCTTTCTGTAAAACTAGTTTTTTTTTTGAGTTATGACGTTCTTGAAGTAAATGAGCGATGTTTTTTTTATTTAATAAAATATCATCCTTAATACCGGTTTTTTGTGTTTAAAAACCGACTTATTCAACATTAGAAAAATTAACATTTTAAAAAACCGGTTGGAAAACCGAATCGATCTCCCTAGTTTGGAAAAGCCCTCTGCAAAACGGAATAATCAAATATCAATTGAAATTGAAATTATTCAGCCAACAAACTATATTTATTACATGACTCTATTTATTACATGGTGTAATTTAATATCTTGTAGAAAAGGCATGTCTTTCCAGCAAAACAAATCTAGGCTCTATTTTTTGAAGCAGTATATTCCTTTTTATATTACTTCTTTCCGTCATAGAAATGTATTCAATTTAATTGATAAAACATTGAGTTTCTCAAATTTTAAAAATCTAATTTTAAATATTGTAAATAAGCCCAGAAAAATATTATATATTACGATGACATCTTAAAAGTTCTATATTTACAATTATTTCTAAATCGTTTTACGTTGTTGTATGATGTTTTATATTTTCTATGGGTTTAATGTAATCAATCGAAAAATTAAATTATTTTTTATATAAATTTGAAGTTTTTGGTACATACCAAATCAAAAGGATTCCGAAACTGTGGTGGCAATTGCAACTGTGGATGCGGATGAGCATGAGGATGCGGGTGTGGATGATAAAAATTTTGTTGATCTGGCGGCGGTTGCGCCATTTTCATAAAAAACGTCGAAACGTTCTCTCTTTGTCACGTCTGTTTTTTCGATTTCGTTTTGAAATAAATTCAATCGATTACATTTAACATTCGACAAAAAGAATTACACAAAAACAAACAATAAAAGTTTTATAAAGGAGAATTTAAACACAAAAATTAGTTATTTAATTTATTTTTTTTTTTTTTTTTGTATTTACATTTTGTTTATTTTTTGCACTTGTATATAGAAGATTGTATATTAAAATACGAACAGCATAATTTTTTTATTTCTCTTGTTATTTAGTATTTATCATTTCTTTTTGTTATTTTCGTTATCTTATTTCTTTTTATAAAATAATTGATCTTAGTTTGTTACAATTTTATTATTTATATTATTTAGGTTAGATTGAAGAGCTGCCGTTACAAGAGAAAGAGAACCGTAGCGATGATAAAGTTTAGTGTCAAAGCAATTGGAAAAAATAACTTAACTAATGATATTTCGATCATAAGTTTGGTGTTGCCATATATGTTGCTATTTTTATTATATTTGCTCATACTCCAGGTCTACAATTGAGAAGAGAGTAATTATTTTGTTTACATTATGTTAAATCTTAAGTAAGGAGTACACGTACTAATAACTACTATAAGATATCATTATTTTCATTCAGTCACAAGGTAAGCATGTCGTTTTTATTTAAGAAATACCGACTTTTTTAGCAAAATTTTTATAAAAAATATTTTTTTAATGTAAAATAACTATTAAGGCGAAACAATTTTACAAAAAACATTGTTTTTGAAGTAAATTCCAAAATACACCTGCACACACAGAAACAAACTTCTGTATGTGTATTTTTTTTTTTGATAGCTCATCTTATAACATAGTGAACAATTTTTTATCAAGACAAGCGTCAAAATTAAACCGAATTTATGCAAGGTGGTAACAGCTGCACAAAAACAACAATAAGACGAATTCAACGTAACATAATATTTACTCAATTAGAGAATTAATTTACGAGTAGATTCAAATATTAGTATTATAAGATGTATTATGATACTACTGTGATGAAATTTCCCTACACAACTATATTATAAGATTATAAGAACTGTCAAAAAGATACACATATACGAAAATTTGTTTGTGTGTGTGCATGTGTATTTTGGTAAATACTAAAAAAAAAGTTTTTTTTTTTTTGTTAATTTGTATTCTTTTATTGACTGTTTTACATTTTAAAAAATATTTTTATAAAAATTGTGCTAAAAAGTGCGAATTTCTTAAATAAAAAGACATGTTTGCTCTGGGACTGATTGAAAGTAATAATATCTTATAGGATTTGTTAGAATACATGTACCCCTTATTTACTATTTAACATAATACATATAAACATTCACATATTATATCAGCGTTAATCTCAGTTTTAAACCTGGGGTTATGTGCAGATGGGCTGATATGAAATTGAAATGTATTTATATATCTTTAAACTGAAATATTTTTCAAAAATATACCACAAAACACTTGTACACATGTAATACACAAAGTTGTGTTATTTGGTGGGACAGGTTCTAGACAGTATGTCCGACGTCCTCATAATACAGGATACAAATCACAGTATACCAAAAAACTGTTAAACATGGTGGTGCAAAAGTCATGATATGGGGATGTTTTTCCTACAGTGGAGTTGGTCCGAAACACCAAATAAAAGGCATAATTTATAAGAATGTTTATGTCAAGATATTGGATGAAGTGATGCTTCCATATTCAGAATGAATTATGACACTTAAATGGGTATTCCAACAAGATAATGACCCGAAACACACGAGTAAATTTGCAAAGGATTGGGGTTATGTCGTGGCCGACTCAGTCTCCTGACCTTAACCCTATTGAGCATTTGTGGGGAGACGTCAAAAAATATGTTGCAGAAAAATCGCAGTCCAATGCAAACGATTTATGGGTCGTAGTTAAAGAAGCGTGAGAGCAAATTTCCCTTAAAGTGATGTCAGGACCTTGTTGATCCTACGCCTCGAAGATGTGCCACGGTTATTAAAACAGAGATTAATCAACAAAGTATTGAAAAAAAAATATTGTTTCCTTAAGAAATAAGAACTTTTTATCCGAAAATATTTCGCCGTGCGATAATACTCTTATTATTTTGAGCAATGAATTTTTTAAAATTTTTAAAATTTTGATATGAAAAAAATTAATGTTTTTTCTTATTGCAAAGCACTCCTATTTTTTGAACACAACTGTATATATATATATATATATATATATATATATATATAAATTTAAATCTCTGATTCACTTCCGATTTTTTTTATCAATGATTGGTATGGTAAAAATATTGATGGAAGTTATTGAAAAAATACATTTTACTCAGAAACTCATTTGATTTTTTATTTTTGTTATTAAAAGATTTGGCAAAAAAGAAAAATTATGTTAGCGAAGTCGCTTTTGGATATACCACAAAGTTAAAAATCCATCTCTTAAGAAAACATTTTTTGAACAAAAAGATTTTTATTACACAGGAGAAACGATAATATATTTAATTAATTTAACTTTTATAGAAAATTATTATATCTTGTTACTTAAATCTTTAGAATCGGTTACATAGAACAGAAAATAGTTATTTTTTAAGTTAGTTAGGGGATCTTAATGAGATCCAAAAAATTAATTTACTCCTTCACACTATGGATCGAAATTGAAATATAAGAGGACAAAACAATTTGAATGAAATCTTTATATAGATTTGGGAACCCGAATTCAAAAGTCGCATTGAAAAATCTCTGCCGTAACTATATATAAAAAATATATTATAAAATGAAATTTACTTGTTATTATAAAATAAATAGTTTATAGTTGGTAAAACATAATTTGCAAGATATATAACGTAGTAAAAAATTCATTTAATAAAATGTCGTAAATAAAAATGCCCATACATTCTCAGGAATATGTTCTAAATAATTACCATAATATCATAATATCTAAGAATACAGTTAACGAAATCTAATGTTAATATCTATTGAATTGTTATTCATTAAGGAAAATAACTGTTACATATTTAGTGAATGCATTGAGCCAAAAAATAATTTGTATTATTTTTAAATCAGTATATCTTTGTAACAATTGAAGCTTTTAAGTTGAAATAAAATCTTATTAAAGCTCAAATTAATTAGCTTTCTATGAGTTATGTTTAATTTGTTTAACAACTTTAGTTTAAAAGCAGATATTATAACAAAAAACTTAATTTTTCAGAAAAAAAAAGATGTACACTTACGCTGGTAACATTTTAAACTAATTTAAGTACTCAAGTAAAATTTATGAACTTTTTGAAAATTGTTATTATCATTATTATTTTTTTTTTTTTAATTTGTGAAAAACTGATAATTTGCCATATTTATTATATTTTCTATTAAAAAAGTGTAAAAAGTGATAATAAAAATTGAAAAGTAGAATATAAAAAAAAGATTATTGAGCAGTACGATATACAACATAAAAAAGAATTAAAATTATAAAAAAGCTGAAATAATAATAATAATAATAATAATAATAATAATAATAATAATATATATATATATATATATATATATATATACCTTCGTGAAGAAATCAAACCGACAAGTGGCAACTCCAACAAACTTTTTGCACGTGTATATTATATTTTATACAAAAAAAAAAAGTTAAAAGTAAGAACAAAATTTAAGACATTTTAATTAAGAAAAAATAACTATATTTTTCGATGGGCGTGAAAATAAAAATAAGAGTTTCAGGAACCAAAAAATATTATTGCTTTATAACCTATTTTCATTTTCAATATATTTTTATTTATTTTTTTGTATATATATATATACATAAATATATTATATATATTCTAATAAAAATAGTTTTATAATAAATTATATTATTTTTAGCAAAAAAGTAATAAAAAATCCTTTTTTTTTACAACAAAAACAAAAGTTAAAGAAAATAAAAATATTTTATAATTATATATATATACACATATATTAAAACTAGTTTTATTATAAACTTTGTATATTATTTTTAGCAAAAAAAAGTAATAAAACAAGAAATTCTTTTTTTTACAATAAAAACAAAAGTTAAAGAAAATAAAAATATTTTATAAACTTTAAAGCTAACTTACTTATTTTATTAACTAAACTATATATAACATAATGAATTAACAAAATCCTAAACCAATAAAGAATGTTTTCCTGTCTTCTTTAAATTCAAACCCCAGGCTAAATAAAAAAGCACATATTTTAAGGTGTTGACATATTTACAAAATGGCAACTTTAAATGTGTTTTTACGTGGTACTATTTTAAGCAACTATTAATTGGAACAGTTGAAAATTGTTAATGTTCATAATATAGTAATTCCTATACAACACGAGATGGCGCAGCATATTCTGGGTTTGTGTCTCAACTAAGCTAATATAAGTTAATTCATTCACATACTATTAGTATCGTTTTTGGACAATATACAGGGTGTAAATTGTTGTACTCCTACTAGAATTCTCTCTTTTTAAGAATTAACATTTGCTACTATATTACATAAAGGTGGCAAACATATTCACAAATTTTTGCAACAAAATTTTTACTCAAGAAGTGAAATACACGGCGAAAGTGGATGTTAAATTTGTTATAGTTATAAAAAGAGTTTGAGTTTCGTTAAATTAATTAATTAATTCATTATTAATTAATATTAATTTATATATATATATATATATATATATATATATATATATCAAATAATACTTAATACAATATTATTTTTTAAAATTTTGCCCAATCTTAACAAACCAAATTATAACAGTGATAACGAAGACTTTTGATAAAACAATTTAATTCTAATTTTAAAATTTTTAAGAAAGCTAAAAATCTTTTTACAAAATCAAGATATACTATGGAAAAGTAATTTTTATTGAGCTATATCTTCAAAGCTTTGAATACTACAAAGATAACGATTAGTATAATGATGACTCCTTAAAATGTATGTTATATAATTAGAAAACTTTCAAATTGCCTTATCTCGACTTAAGATATTTTGCTAAAAGGCCGCAGATAACCAAACTTCAGAGCTAAATTCTTTTTCCAGGGATACATATATAGAGAATTTTATGGACTATCTCTCAACAAGAGAGTTCGTTCAAATCTCTACAGTTTAGAACAATATTAATATTTTTTTTTTAAATAACTTTTATCAACATAATGTCAAGAAAAGCTAATTAAAAAATTATGAACTTCATCGCCTGCATAAATGCTTATTTCATATCGATTTTATAGAACATATGAACATATTTGGTTTCATTTTATTCAATATAGTAACCGTCATATTTGGTATAAACTTTTTCCGGTGCGCTTCGCTACCGCATTTGATGCAATAACTAATTTATTATTCGAAATGTAATATACAAATTTATTTTATAATTTTATATATGTATATATATACATACATATATATATACATATATATATATATATGTATATATATATACAACTTTTTAAGACTCACTGTAATTCTCCTTTAAATATGCGAAAATTAATATTTGCTTTGTATGGAGGCTATCTCTCCCCTTGGACCTATCCATCCTATTTTCATTTTATCAATGCGATATGATAAGATCACATATTTCTCATTATAATAGTTCCTTAGATATGCCATAATGAATATTTACTTTGTATGGGAGGTACCACTCCTCCTGCTCCGATCGAAAAATAAATTGCCATATTTGAATTTAAGGACACACAGTATGATGCTGTGCAAATCTTAAGCAAATCGGTGGGCCGTTTGAGAAATTTCAAAAAGTGGCCGTAAAATTTGGGCGTGGTGCAATGAAAATCCAACATAGGCCATAGCATTCTCTAGCACTACCACTATCTGTGTGTTAATTTTCATGTAAATAGCCTCATTAATAAAGTGCAAAATTGAAAAAACAGCTTTTTTAAAAGTAGGCATAAAATGCGTGCGTGAAATTCAATTGATATCTAACATAGCCTATAACCTTCTCCGGCCCTGGTACTACCTGTGAACCAAAATCAGTTCAGAGGTTTAGACGTTATTGATACAAAAACGTACAAACACACAAATAAACAAACTTTATAGTATAAAACATATCATATACATATATATCATTTCTTACTAATTTAAACATGCTGAACAACGTTACAACAAAGAAGATATTTTTCCTACCAAAGTGTTTTCCAAAAATTACCAAATCTTACCAAAATCTACCAACATTATTAATTTAAATAAACTTTTAGGGAAATAATTAGATACTTAAATAAATAAATAAATGGCTTATTAGTTTTCAACCAGTAAGCCATATAAATTTTGTAGTTTCACGTTTATGTAAATGTAAAAAGAATTCATAAAAAAAGATATTGTAAAAATTACAACCCAATAAAAATTACTTTTTCGTCATTAAAAAAAATGGAAATAAATATTTTCTTAGTGGAAAGAAAATTAAAAAATAAAATTTTCATTTCTTTAATTCTTGATAGATACTAATTATTTTTGAAATTTGTAAAAACCATCCTTCTCTTCTGACTAGATAAAGACTTCAAGGTTTATAAATTTTTAATTTGCTACTTTGATTATTGTAAAGAAAATTTTATTTTAAGATGATTCTATATTCATAAAATAAATACAATTTCTGTTTTCTTACTTATTAGAACTTATAAAAATGCATTACGTATAAATTTTTTAATTAATTATAACTTCTTATTATGTAAGCTATAGAATATTCTGCCACAATCATAAATAATTGAAACAAACCAACAAAACTACCGAACCTAAAAAGCGTAAAAAAGATCTACCAATTTTGGTCCAATCGGTTCAAAACGGTAACGATGATGCTGAATATAAAAATGGCCTATAATTTAAAATTTGTTAAATAACACGCTGCTATAGTGAAAAATCGCTCGAGAACGTTATACGTTATAGGCTTTCTTGAGGACATTATAAATCGGTTTTAAAAATTTGTAATACACCCACAAAATTTCGAGTTATTCGCAAAAAACTGTTGTTGGGTAGGTTCTTGTAAAAATTTATTCCTTATTGTATTATTCTTTTGTTGATTTTTCCTTTTTAAACTTCTTTGGAAAGTAGAAAAGTATAAAAAATTACTTTGTCTTAAAATATATGAAGAATTTTTAAATAAAGTTTAGAAAATGATTAATACTCTTTTGAGTTTTTAAGCGATTTTATATAGGTATATCACGATTTATTTTAAACAAAACAGCATTTCAAATTTTGTGAGCAAATATGTATATAGTTTTGAAGAAAAAAAATTAGAACAATTTATATCAGTCAAAAATAAATTTAAAAATGGTGAATAAATCATTATTTAATTTGAATGTATAGAAAATTGTAATACAGTTAAAAAGTTACGATCTTCTACTTTCTAATTCAATTTAAAAATATTCAATTGACTTAAAATGTATGAAGTTACGAGGTCTATAGTGCACGAACTACCTTGAAAACGTTTTTCGCAATATCTCGAAATTTAGATGTTTCGAAATTTTTTAAAATTCATTTGCGATGTCATTAAGAAGGTCTACAGCCCACATTACATCGTTTTCCGAGTTAATTATTTAGATAAACAATAATAAATATTTATTTGTTTGGCAGCTACTACCCCGTAGAGATATGCGATAATTATTACTTTGTATGGAAATAATATGTATTTTTTACAATGCAATTGGGTTTTTCATTATAATTTTTTTTATTATACACATTGAATATTTTAAAGGCACAAAATTCTCAATCTCTTTTTAAAATTGCAAACATTGCAAAATGTTAAAAATAAATTATAAGTAAGATTTAGTCGTAGTTTGAAAAAGTAAGAGATATAAAATTTTCGTTTCATAGGCATTGCAATAGACGCCATTTTATGGAATTTACTTCTTTATTACGTTACATAATGTTTCAAGTTTTATCCTCTGTAAGCCATTTATTTTATAATTATCACTTAATTTTAATCACAACGTAGAATACTAATATAAGAAATTTATTTTTTTAATGATATATATTAGTGCATAGTTTAAGGTATTATACTCCGGTAGTTATCATTTTAAAAGGACACATGATAAGCTGGGCTCCTCTAGTAAAATTCGACGTAGAAAAAATCTTAAAAACGGACTAGAAATGACTATTTATGATGCAAGATGGATCAATTAAAAACTTTAATGAAATATTTTCCGTAAAATGCTCTAAATATATATGCAAACAAAAATATAGCTCGGAAGTATATTTATATTATTATTTCTAATTATTTTAAACTACCATAATTTTACATACAAAAGTTTCTATAATATTTTGCTTCATAACTTCTAAACTAAATGAGTGTCCAGCTTGAAATTCAATGAGTAGAATGAAGTGTTATGTTAATATTACATAATATTTAAGAATTATAAAATATCGTTTTTTTTTTTGTGATATAAAGATTTGATTTTTATACATACGTCCAACTTTGATCTTTGAACTCTTGAAACTTGAAATAAATAATAATAAGTATCACTACAAAGACAATATCTTTATATTGAGTATGAAACCAAAAAGAAAGCTTTCCTCGAAATAAGCTTCAAAAAATTCATAATTTTTAGCTTGCTATGGAAAAAATATTGATCAATAAGCATCCTTTGATTGGTCTTCCTACAACATTTTTTTCAACGGAACATTTAAAATGTTTAAGTTTGTAAATTGTTAAACTATTTATTGTAAACAAGGGACAACATTGTATGCTTTTTAAATAAGTTATTTCAATATTTTTTTGGTTTCATTTTATAATCATAATTGTTTTCCAAAGTTCAAAAATTTAGAAAAAGGGATTAAAATTACTTAGTTTTTTCCGAAATGCAAAAAATATATTGATACTTGTTGAAATTATGCTATTTAGCAGTTTTTCGAAACATGGTATGGGCTTTTTGAAAATTACACAAAAATTGCGCTTTTTATATTTTTATATTGTAAAATGGAATTTCAACAAATTGATAGCTGAAAATGGAAACTTTTGTCAAAATAGATTTTGCTAAAACACATCGCATGGACAGCACGAAATTTACTATAATTGGCATAATTAGGTGATGTTAATTATGCTTACTGGAAATATAGAGGCGCATCAAAAAATTGCAAGAGATACAAATTTTATGGACCAAAAAAATACTTGGGTAAAAAAGGATCACAATATTAAATAGCATTTCCTTGTAATAAACTCTAATAAAATATATCTTCGTATAATATTTGGAGAAATAACATGTATTCGTACCCCATTTTTCGGTAAATGTTTTAAAAATTGCGATTTTTAGTATAAAGAAAAATTTTTAGTTTTTTACTACTTACTAGAAAAATCCTAAAATATGCACTAATACCATCAAACATTGAAAGTACCGTAAATTTTATTTGCATAACTCAGTCTAATTATGCGTTTAATATTGCGCTTAATTTTTACCAGAATTATACATATACTTCTAGTTTTTAAAAACTTTTATGAGATATATGTAGCATAAAGATGAAGCCTATTGAAATTGGCCTTCCCATATCTGCCGAAATAGGGATTTAACGCTTATAAACTAAAAAAAAAAGTAATTTCAACAAATGAAGTACGGTGAAAGAAGTTTGTTCTTTGATTCAACGTATGAACTTGAATTGTTTTTGTTTATTTTGATTTATTTATTTTATAATATTCCGTAACATATACTGTTGGCCATAATTTGTTAAAAATTTCTATTATTTAGTTAAATGTACTATAAATATTATATTTATAGCATCTATATTAATTGTATATGAGGTATTTATTTAGTTTTTACCTATATCAACTGAATGCAATATATATATATATATATATATATATATATATGTGACATAATTTTAAACGAAGTGAATACCAAAAGTGCAGAACAGGCATATTATTGTGGTACATTTTAATGTATAATTTCATTGCGTCAACGTATAAGTTCATTGAAATCAAGTTACATATTCCTTAAGTCAACGTAACCGTTTAATGAAATGCTTAAATTTTCAACGTCTAGATTTATTGTGATAATGTATAGGATCATTAAAACCAAGTTACAGGTTCTTTAATTCAACGAACTGTTTATTTAAATTATTTATTTTATTTAACGAACGTGTTCATTAAAACAAAATACGAATTAGTTGAATCAATGTACTTTTACGTTGAATTTAAATATGTTAAAATTAGAAAACTAATATACTATAATTATTTATCTATATATGTAGCTATAATTATTTATCTATATAGCTTGATAAAGTTCGGTATAGATAAACATATATATGAATGCCAAATATCACGAACATCGATAAAATATCGATTTTAGAAAAATCTGTTATGAAACGAATAAACACTACCCTCTCTTATTTATTTAATTATTACAAAATTTAGCATTAAATTATTTGCTTATAGATATGCATATAATTTGTAAAAATTCCATGTAAGGTATTCTAATCACGTTGCCATCATAACAGAAACGTTAAAATTCTCTTTTTTTAAGAGTACAGAAAACATAACATTGAGCCTATACTAGACAAATTTTTATCAAGATACACGTCAAAATAAGGGAAAATATATACAAGGTGACCTCAGTTCAAGAACTGATATTTTTTTGGTTGTTATAGCTATCAAACTGCATATGTAAAAAAACATTAATGAATTCGTTTTATTGTTGTTTTCGTACAGCTGTTGTCACCTTCCATGAATTCGCGTTGATATCGGCATTAGTCTTGATAAAAACTTGTCTAGTATAGACACCAAGTAAAAACAAGAGAATAAAATTTCAGCATCTGTTATTCGGTGACTTTATCAGTCACATTGTCTCAAACATTGAAATGATTGATTGTTACTTAAACCTGATTAATGAATGAGTAAATTATTTTGTTATTTTTTTCTGTTGTTCTCTACAACAACAAACAATTTCAATCGTTGACAAGATACAAATTCAATGAGTTGTGTAAAAAAAAAATCGCATTGAACAATTTCTGCTGCCATTTAATGGGTTAAAATATAATAATATTTTTCTGCTAAAAAATTAAGAAATTTATTAAATATTTGCTTGTACAGATACAAATATAATATTAAATTTCCGTAAAAATAATTAAAGAACATGATTATTTCTCTTTCCATTTGACTTAATAATTTCATTAGAAAAACTGCAAAAACAAAAAAGAAATAAAATCTGATTGTATTTAGTTTTGGTATAAAAGTATTTTGTAAATTAATAAATTAAATGTTAAATACGAACAACAACATGAACTTAATGTATTTAAGTTGTATGTGCATATGATTGTTTTTTTCGGCACTTTAGTTTGTACATTAGACTACCCATGTATACGAAATTTTTGATTTTGTATGCTCCACCGACAATTTCTGGTAGATGGGGTAAAACACATTATGTGTGTGCAAAAATTGAGTCGATCGGTCATAAACCGGCCAGTCGACTTTTTCTTTTGTTCTAAAAAAGTCTTAAAGCAACTAAAATCTTTATTGCACTATAACTCTTTAATTTAACATTTTGTGAAAAAAAAAAACTATATAAGCTTGTTTATTCAAACTACTTCTGATCCACACATATTACGCCTTCATCTTACATTGCACTGCTTCTTTTTTCTTTTTTAACGAATATTATAAAACATATGTAACAATATTAACATGTCAAATTTTATAATTTTTGATTAATCTATTTCATCCAGGAATAATTTAAAAGTACTCGCTATAATGATCCAAAAAGTCATGCTATACCCGGCAATATTTGTGTGTAAAGTGCAAAATCCATACCTCAAAAACAATAGGTCCATATTAAAACGAGGGCCTTTTTAAAATGTTAAATTAAAGAGCTTTTAGGAGAAAACACAAAGTCAACTGGCCGGTTTACGACCGATCTACACAATTTTTGTACACACTTTTCAAAGCTTTTGTAAATTCAATATATTTCATGGGTGGTCTATTATATATGAGCTTGGGCACAGTGATTTGTTGGTAATGTTTTAATGTCAGAAATTGATTGAATATTTTAATTAAGTGAACCGTAAAAAATATTCCACAACATGTTATAAAATGTGTTTATACGGCGAAAAAAGTTAACGGATTTAAATAAGAGGGGGTAGTGTTTATATTTCAAGTTTGAATACTGTTGTTAGTAGAGTAGGTAATTTATTTTTCATACATCAAATATGCATAGAAATTACCAAATTATTTTGTGTATACATTGGGGTGATCAATTATTTAACTTTTTGGAGAAACCGTTATTCGAATAGGTGGTATTTTGAAAAATAGTGTTGCAATTTTTGAAATTCCGAATAAACCGAATAAACAGTTTTTTATTTTTTTTTTTGCAGAAGTTAATATTTCTATCAAAAGATTATGTTTCTATAAAAAAATTCAATAAATCTTATAATATTCAAGCTATAATTTATAAAGTATAATTATTTTGAGAAGGCACTATTAATTAAGGTGAGAAAATAATCATCGAAAATGAGATTAAGTTTTATGTAGCATAACCAGAGACTATGGCTTAATATGGTAAAAGTGTGTCTCATTTTTTTTTTTTTTTTTTTTTTTTTTTTTTGAAATCGATTTTGCATGTAGACCTCTTTCAAATACAAAAAATAAGTTAGATATTATTACAAATATTGTATAAAAAAACAGTAAATTATTTAAATTATTTGTAGAAGATGTTACGGGTATTACAAGAGATAAAACGAATTCCGTTAATATGCTTATTTCATTCAAGATAATTATTACTTAATTATTTGTTTAAACGTAGGGAATTAATTTCAATTTTACCTTAAACTATTGGTATTTATAAAACATGTTTTCGAAATAAAATGTTATTTCTAAAACCGGGTTTTTGTGTTAAAAAACGTTTTATTCGACAATCGAAAAATGAATATCTTGAAAGATCTGATAGTACTTCAAATGAAAAAATCGTCTTCTAAACCGGCTGTAAAATCGAATCGACTACCCTAATATACATACCTTTCATTCTGGTACTTTAACTTGCTAATTTATTGCTATTCCGTTCTAAGTTCAGATGATTTAAAAGTTTTATACTCATTACTTTTATTTTGCGCTCTGCTTCACTGTGCCCTGTATGTTAAACACTCCTATAAAATAGTTATATACAAAAGCTTATATTCATTTGGTTTTATAATGAAATCTACAAGAAGATAGAAAAAATAAAGAAGAAAATAAAATAATGTGAAACTTACATACATACATAGATGTGTATGCATTCAACAAAACGAAATAAAGATAATAAAAAACACAAATAAATAAAAAAAATTTTAGTATTCAGTAGCAGTAGTAAATGCCAAAACTGATACTAAATGCAGTCATGCAACCAATTTAAACAACAAACAACCAGTCAGCCATAGAACCAACCAACTAAACGGCTGCCCATCCAGCCATCTAGCCGGTCATCCATCCGATTTCAACTATTCAGCCATCCAGTCAAACAGCATGCGTTCTTTCACATTCATGTCCTTTCATCGCACATCACATTGTTATATTGTCCTCCTGTATTGTGCAGCACAGTTCAGCTTGAATTCTGCTACGCTGCATCAGTAACCATCACCATCACTAACTCCAACATCCTTATAATCTTTATTCTGTGATAGTGATTGTGATAGGGTGATAGGGTGTATGTATGTATGTATGTATGTATGTATGTATGTATGTATGTATGTATGTTTCTTTGAATCCTTGATTGCTTCTTTTAATAGTACATATGTATGTACATATATTTACATTATACTTCTGTATTCAGTTGGTATTTTATACAAATGTGCAACACACAAATAGACAATGAGTCCATGACCATGGGAACGCAGCGGCTTGCAACCAAAAAGCGGATCTGAAACTGAAAATGTCAAATTTTATAATTTATTACTTGAATCCTGTTTCTGTTAGTGACTTTGGTATTATTGTCTATTCCTGCATCTTTATAAGCATGTGTGTATGTGTGAGTATTTTGTGTGCGTGTGCAATGTCAGTTTTATACACATCCATACAAAAGGCCATATCCAGCACAGGGTAGTTTAATGCTCCTGGTTGTTTTCTTCATCTCATATAAATACATTAATGTATGTGTATCTTTCTCAAATGGTCTCGTGTACATCTGTATTCTAACAGAATGCATGGAATATATATACTCGCACTCATATCGATTCGCTTATAAACGAAGCAACTCAAATACATTCTACATGTAGTGAGCTTGTGTATTTTTTGCTGATTAAAACTCAGTGGTGTTAACTTTAATAAAAATAAATCGCCAAGTTTAATTTTAATATTTTGAATCAATCAAATAGGTTCATAAACAACCGATATAAAATATATAATGGCGGTGATAAAGCTGAAAGTGTAGTTTAAAGTAAGGATTCTATTCGGAAAATATTAGTTCCTGGGAATTTTCAGGAAATATTTTCTATCAAATCCAGGGTAAAATTATCGGTTTAGATTCGGGGTAGTATATATTTTGGAACGGGAAGAGATAACGTAGTTTCTTTGATATTTTTAATAACATGAACCACGATAGGAGATGTAAAACGCATCATTTCAAAAAGTAATTACTGGGATATTTTTTCATTTGTTTTAATAAATTCTGCAGCTAAGAATTAAATAAATACCTTTCTGTAATTCACTTGATCAATAAATTAAACTAAAATAGACAAATATAAAAATTGCCAAATTGACCATATTGATGTTTTTAATTTTATAGGAGTATGTCTTAATATTTGTGTATACGTGTGAGTATTTTAAGGAGATTTCTATTAAAAGATTTCACAATTATTATGGCAAGTTTATGTGTCCTTTATATTTGAGTAAGTATCTATGTGTATGTAAGTATGTACAATGTGTATACCTGAATCTATTTGTATGTGTATCGAGACTTACATGTGTATATAGAGATATTTATATAGTGACTTTTAGTTGCCAGCAGTTAACATGCCACACAAAGTCTACACATAATCCAAATCTAAAGTCAAGAAGACAATGATGATCATTAGTAGTATTGAGTGAATATTAAAATAAACAAAAAACATAAAAACAAATAAAATTATTAAATTGTTTTTGTTTCAAGGATTTAAAGGATATTTATCTGTATGTTTTTTAGAATATGTGCGTGTATGTTTTTTTTGCAATCTTTACAAATGTTAATGAAGGTATTTAACACATCTAAGTTAGTAGAATCTGTAAAATATTTAAAAAAGAATGGAATTAATTTACATGCGATTATTTATAAACTAGGTATACATAGTTTAACTTAAAATTAACTAGAAGACATTTTAATATTATTATTCCCGCCTGACTGAATTTCGTTGTTAGCGAACATTCGCGAAAAATTCGAAAGTAGTAACCCATCTGACTACAAACTTCGACAAACCATTCTATAGCGACTATCGTTGGCGACTCGAATGTGAGCTCCTTGAACTCAGCCGTCGCTCACTTATTGGCAGCAAACCTTTCGATCTCTAAGGTTTGTTTATCGTATTAATAGTGAATCTTTAGCGATATCAATAGCGAAACTTAAAAATATTCATTAGAGATTCGTTTTCGTTATCAAAAAATTATGAATATTTCGAAAACTATAGTTTTCTATTTTGTTTCATTTCCATTTTCTTGCCAATTTATAATTAAAAGCTGATTTTATTTTTAAAGTTACGTATGTAATGAAAAATAAAATTAATAAAGATATTTACATAAGAATTGTAACATTTGAAGCATTTTGTCCAAATTTCAAATTCACCCAGGGGAGTCATTAATGTTCTTTCTCTCTATATTATTTATGTTTCAACATCTTTTAGTGCAAAATTTTCGGAATTAATCTGCTCTTTTGCAAACCTATTTTGTAGCAACATTACTTACTATTCCTTCTAAAATTTTGTTATATTATTTCTTATAAAAATTTCTGAAAATTTAACTAACATCTTCAAGTTTAAAGCGCTATATCTTACAACTGATCGCTATGAACTATGACTGAAGAATGATTCTACATTCTCCCTGTTTTTGTCTTTTGCATACACAAACAAGAAAATACGTTGATTTTTTATTTACATAAGAATTCGTCGAGATATTTCGAAGATCAAACAATTTATTGAAACATTTAGTTTCATTGAATATTCTATTTCGATATATATTTTTTTTTAAATTCTTCGTTATTAGCTAACGTTCACTAATAACGAAATTCAGGTCAGGCGGAATACTTTCTTGTATTTATATTACAATATAGTATTTATATTACAATATAGTCTGGCAGGAATCGGATACGCATTTAATTAAATAATTTTAAAAAGTGGATCTGCAGAAGTGCATGCCATTCACAATTTGCTCAATAATCTGTAGTTTTTTCTGATTTTCACTAAAATCGCATGAATGCAATTATAATTAAATGTAATTTTTAATTGAAATTTTCAGCTATTTTTTTTTCCGAACTTAATTTGTAATTGAAAATTTCAATTACATGTAAAGTAATTTAATTGAAAATGTTTTTGTCATCCCCTAACCCTAACGATGCGTAACTAACTAAGAGGAGCATCATATTTTGTGAAACAATGAGCAAACAAATTTAAATTGAAATTTACTAAATTAAAAAAGTTTAAGAACTTATAAAAATGAAATTCAAACTAACTTTACAAAACACCTTGAGGAAACATCAAAATTTGTTGCATAGTGATATCAGGTTTTTTTATAAACTAGAAACCAAATGAATTATCATGAACATTTGCTGCGATCTGGAAAACTTATGGCAATACGCTCATTTTAATAAGTAAATTTAACCTGTGTTTACTTGTCTGTTTATAAACATCTAATCTACTGGACTGCTATAAATTAAAATAGGAACAATGAGAAAGATTCCCTCTATACAAAGTAAATATGTATCAAGGAACTGTTATAGCGAAAATCTTAAGAGATTAAGATAATAATTTTCTTAGATGGATATTTCTAGAAGGAGTTAATAAATGTTAACTATTGCATATCTAAATATATAATTTTATTATCAAATTACATAATTGAGATGAATTGTAGATTCCAGAAGGAATGGCAGCTTCCATATAAAGTAAGTATTAATAGTAATATTAATAGCACTTCCCTGAACATGAATAAATCGAATAAATAGAATTTGACATGTTAAACACGAATTTGCTATCAGTTTTTTTCTATCTGGTCCCGATTTTTTTATTGATAACTCGGGAACTGTTTGTCCGATTGCGATGGATGAAACATCAAAAGACCAAAATTTTCTTAAGTCATCTTTACATTATTTTTTGACCTGATCAAGAGTTTTGGACTTGTTCAGAAATTAGTGTCGGGACAATTTTTTTCATTCAAAATTGAATATTTTTTTAATGAAATTTTCGCACCCGACATCATATTATTATAAAACAATTTATTGATTGAATGAAGAAGCGCGTAATAAATTTAATATGTCACCAATTGATTCATGACAGTTAATAATAATAGATAGGATAATTGATATTATATGCCTTTATAATAATAAAAAAATTAAAAAGTTTTCTGAAAAATACACCAAACCCTAATCATGTCAGTTTTTTTTTTTTTTTTTATTTGAAAATGGTAGACTTTTTTAGGTTTAGTGTTATTAGTTGGGTAAGAATAGGAAGGTATTCAAAGTTTGTACTATCTAGCATACAGTATATACTGTGGCGTAAGGCGACTGAGATAGAAAATTTAAATTATTTACCTTTCACCTGCACCAGATGTAGAGGTCATTTTTGTTTTGATTATTCATTCTTAATTCTTCTTTAATACATATAACGTGTTAGTTCGACATTTGTTGTTATTATATTTGCAATTATATTTCCTTCTCTGTCTGCCGCGATAGTCTAAAAAACTGATATTGTATGATCTGGCAGCAGATAGTAAAGGAAGTAATATTTTTAAAGTCACAATATCTCTGAAAGAAATTGTTGTTCCTTGTGCCTGCTTTAAGATATGATGACAATATTACAAGAGACGAAAGAAAACGACAGAACTGTCTTAATTAGTTCATAGAAAATTTGGAAAATCATACACTTGCTCAGAATACCTTACGATTCGTAGGAAGATGTTAATTTAGATTATATATGAAAAGTAACTCTGCAAAATATGATATCAGGAATAAGATTGTGCAGTAACTAATTACTTCCACAATATATTTATTTATAGCTTATTTATAGCTATCTTTGCCGACCCAAGTTGTAATGCCTCTAGTCGAACCTATTCTGAAATTAACAGGATTGAATTGGTCTTCTCTCATTGAGTTAGTTGACAAACTAAAAAAAAATGGATTACTTAACTAATTTACTAGGTGTGAAAATAGGCGTGAAATTCCACCCAAATTTTGATACCACAAAACTCGTTTTTCAGGTTTTACTCTCTTTGGATTTAGTAATGATAAAAGACTGGTTTCGTACAACCAAATGTACCAAAGAAGAATCAAAGTGTAGTCCTGATATCATCTATGCATTACGACAAATCTGTTGAACAGAAAAGTAGAAAGCCTGAAATTATATAGTTCTATAATTTAATTAAGGTTGATATGGATTCTTTAGACAAAAATATGCCAGTTATTGTTGATATAATATATGGCCTTTATCACAGATACACCGCGGCAAGAAGGAACAAAATAAATTATGGCGTTTATTTAATAAAAATTAAATTCCTTATTTAATTCTTTATTTAATTCTTTATTTAAATCCATGAATTTAAATTCTTTATTTAAATCCATGAAGAAATTACTACATAGTACAATTCAATTAATAATTTCAACTTCTGAAACTTCTAGATCTTTACTTCGCAAAAACTGTTAAATGTAAGGTTAAAATTAAAAGGTAATATAATTAAAATTAAAGGATAATATAAATGATAAAATAGAGCAACGAGTAAAATCTGTGCTGTCAGATCGTACATTATATATATAAGATTACCATATTACAAAAGTAATTCTAAAATATCACGACTATCATTCGCGATATTTTCTGTAATTATGAAAATTTTCATGGCTAATGGTTTCGTTCTATGAAAACCTTATTATTTATAAAAATGTATATAAAGCAGATTGAATACTCAAAATTCTCTATTGAATTAAAATAATAAAAATAATAATAATAATAATAATAATAATAATAATAATAATAAATAAGATTTTGGAGCATCAGGAACATACCGAAAATCTACAAAAGACTAAACACAAAGACAAAAGGTTACTTAAATTCTAAGAATACAATAAGAAAGTTAAAATTTGATGTAAGATTTAACAATTAAGAAAGGTGTATTCGGTTTGGCTGAATTTATGATATCCACAATCTGCAACTTTTTTTGTTCACTTTAATTTAAGATTTCACCTCTTTAGGATGTGAGCGGAAAATTATCATTTTTGGTTTCGAGTTTATGTATATTGATCATTGAACTATTTGTAAGAAATTTCATTTTCGTAGGTTCTTTCGATAGTGTGTACCAGTGATGTTAGAAGGAGGGAATTTTTCCTTTTCGGGAGAAATTTTCACGGGAATTTAAAGCGAAGGAAAGAAGGGAAGGAATTTTAATTATTAGAATAAAGTTAATTTTTAAAATATTTTAATTTTTTCTCAAAATACGACAGTATTACATTTGTGGGCTGTTTGGCATTAAGGCAAAAACGTCCGGGCTTTCTGGCACAAAGGAAAACTTATGTTTGATGCTAACTAATGTGTGGATCTTCTTTCACAGTGACATTAAACTCCAAAGTTAGCTATTTATTACTAAGCAGCTCTTTCTTTGTTACAGATGCATTTGTTTATAGTTAAACCTTTTTAATTAATAGGATTGTAGGATTACTATGTTATAGGTTTAAAACCAAACATATATATAAGATATGTTTGGTTTTAAAACGTTTCTTAGTACTAGTGATTTTGATTTTAACTATAGTATACTTTTTACTATTATCCTACTTAGTCATAGGTAAATCATATAAAAATCAAATTAAAAAAAAATATATAAATACACCTCCAAAACTAACACCGCTATGCTTCAATGTACAAGTTACGGGAGGGTATATAAGAAGAAATGTAAATTCTTAAGCCAAAAAAAAAAAAAAAAAAAATCATGAACCATGTACAATTTGTAGCAAAATATCAATGAAGAGTTCTGAGTTGAAAGCTCATCACGCATTTTGCAGTTTTACTATTGATATATCTACATACGATGAGGTAGAGAATGTTGAAGGCACTAATATTATAACCGAATTTCCAGGTGTAGTACATTGTGATTACTCTCCAGACGTAAATCAAAAATATGTCGAAGGAAAATTTACTATACCAAATAACAAAATGAATTATTTTAAACAAATTGCAGACTTTTTGGATGATAAGAATGGGGATGATCTCATATTAAATTGTGAATATAATGAAGATATCACAGACACTTTTCAAAAAGAATTAAACAAATTGAAGAGGTATTAATGAATATAAATAAGAATAACATTCAAAATTTAAAAAAATTATAATGAAATGAAATCGGCAGACGATAGTGATGATGTCATACAAAAGTGTAAGCAACATATTGAAGTATGGTAAGGATTATTTAACTTTAATTTTAGTACATTCAAATATACTTTACATTGCTACATTTACTGCCTTTGCAATAGCGGCTCCTCCATTGAATATATCACCAATTGCTCCTAGATCCGTAAGAATTGGTATTAAAAGTAAAACACCACCAGTTTTTGGAACGTTTATTACCCGTGGTATTACAACTTGAGACTTTTGTCCCTTACGTGCGATCTTAATAGCAGAGTTAATATCTTGAGGTATTTCTTTATTTGCCATTTTTATTGTTGTACTGAAGAATTTTCTCCCGATAGATTTAGAATCTATTATTTTCTTTTTCTTCTCCAAACCATACCGAGTTTTTTTTCTCTCAAGTTATTATCTTTTGAAAGTATTCTTTCCCAAGAATTTTATTAACTTGATGTCTATTATATAAATCTTTATTTTTGGAATAAGCAATATCGTGATCTTTACATACAGTATCCAAGGGGTTATTCCTTTATCATACCTATCTAAAAGTTTTTGTAATTTTGTACCAGGACCACAATATTGATAACCGGAAAGATACAATTCAATGGGTAGGGAGTTAACTAATTTATTCACCAAACCTCCTACATTGATAGCTCTTTTACAATTAACTTTTTTATTATAATGTACCACCGTTAATATTAGGTCATTACATCCGCGTTTGGATTTGTATTCTACGAATACAAATCCGAACATAAGGCATAATTCTTTGTTACCGAAGTCCGTTATTATATTCGATAACGTTACGTGTATAAACACAAAATAATATACTTAAATACTTTTGTATGTTGACTCTATTTATTTAAACCTATACGAGATTTCCTAAATATTTAGAAAGGGATAATGCTAATATGTTTATTATGTTTAAGCAAAATGAAATGAATATGATGCATATCTGCGATGATCATGTTGGTGGTGATATGAGATATGAAAAATTTAAAGAAATTTGTTAAGAATGTTGGAGGGATAAATATGAGTTTTTGGTTATAGGTAAGGATGATTAATGAAATAATAGAAGACAGAGAAAGATATTAAATTATTTTATAACACTATAAATTCTTATTGTATTAAATATAGTTATCAGTATAATATCAAACTTTTTGTTAGAAAGAAAATCTTATAATTCATCAAATAGTTGTTATGAAATTATAAGTAACTAAAAATTAACGAAAAAGTTTTAAAAGATTTGGTGATGGCGAGAAATGTTTTAAAGAAAAAAATGACGTAGTGTAAAAGTAACAGAACCTTTACAAGATTTCATTTGAAGCACAAAAAATAATAAAAAGATAACTAAATCTGAAAAACAAGAATTAAAATTTAAAGATAATGAAAATATCAATTTATGTATAACCAATTACTTACTAATTTAGAAACCTTACTGATTTTCCAAAAAAAAAAAAAAAATATATTGAGGAAACACTTTTCAACGATTATTATTCTCAATCAGATACTATAGAGAATTTAAATACTGTCGATCAATCCTTGAAATGAAAAATAAAGACTCTAATAATGAACGTAAATTTGGAGATTGTTACATTAAATTTAATAAAGATAAGAATCTGATTGGGAATCAAATTTAGGTTCTTACACCGGATCTCTTTTCATTAATGTTTCATAGGATACCGAAAAATTCTGATAAATCAGAATTAGACAAGAAGATTCTAATTAACACAAATGCTTACAAAAGAGATTACAGACCCGATGGTTATGTAAAGGGGACCAGAGCATATAAATATAAATATATTATAGGAAAATTGTCCAAAATCCATCAATATTATCAACATCTTCTCCTAACATAACAACGAATACTTACATGGGAAGTGGATTGATGAGGTTAAACCCACATAATCGCAACTATCAGGTGTGTCACGGAAATTTTTCGGAAGTGAAAATTTTCGTATAGTCGAAATCGTAACGTTTTTGTTTTGCTTCTTCAGCTTTAATACGTTTTTGCAAATCCGAAAGAAATTAAAAACAAATTTTTCCTCAAGAAAATGTGGCATCATTACATAAAAGCCGATTAATAAACAATGAAAATGAAAACAAAATAAGAGAATCAACAAATGAAATAAAAGTGATATTTGTGTTTACTATTAAAAAGTTAATTTCAAAAGTGTAAACAAAATAGTTTTATAGGATTTTAAATATGCATGGTGTTTCAATTGTGGCTGTATTAGAAGAAATAAGAAATGAACATTTCCTTGAAAAACTGAGCCGAAAATCATTAATCAGATCCTTTGTTTTATCCAAGTGCAATGTAAGTAAAATAATTTAAACTATGTATTTACAGAGATTATAATATTTACTAATTTTTATTTATAGTTTCATCAGTTTGTTCCGATTAAACAAAGAAGCTTTTGTTATGATATTAGAAAGAATTGAACCATCGCTGCAACGTTCTTCAATACCGGCAATTATACAATTAGCAACAGCACTTCCTTTTTTGGCAACGGGATCGTACCAAGGCGTCATCGGATGAGATGTAAACATAAGTATGGGACGAATATTATGGGCAATATTATGGAGAATTTTGAATCCTATTGAGGAACATACATATATGTCCGCACTGGATTAAATTGAAAATGTCCAATGAAGAAATAAAGTATTCTAAGAAGCATTTTTCTTTTGTGTTGTGGGACATTTTTCGCTTTACGTTGGTTTTCCAATCGACCCAGGTCTTTTTCCACTCCTTAACATCTTTATAAGGTGGCCCTAATCTGTTTAGTTCCTCAGTCAATTCAGAACATAACGAATTTACAACAACCTTATCGCCTTTTACACATCCCCTGGCGTTTCCATAAAATCAATAAAAATTTTATTCTGCTTGGAATTTTTGTGCTTACCCCTTTGGAACGAAAAGTAGTACTTTAAAGTGATGTAATTTTGTCTAATTTATAAATACTTACATATTTGAGTAACAAACTGATAAATTAAATTTAAATTTGAAAAAAAAAATGTTATTTAAATTTAAAGAAATTGACTTTTTACTAATTTTCTTTTGTTTGTATTCGTAAATGATGTTACCAAATCGTATTTGTTTACATTTTTCTTAAATACATATGGTAACTATGCAAAAAAATCTTTATTGGTAGCACGAAATTATTTATTTCCACATTTTTTTGGCCACTAAAAATTAAATTTAAGAAAATTATTAATTTTTGGACAAAATTAGAATTTTTTAAAGTGAAATTAATAAATGAATAATTCATTGTTTATTTTCATTAACTTTTTGTGTTTTTTTTATCTGTAAAGCTGTGAAAATATCAATTTCACTTTAACATTTTAAAGTGGATTGAAAACGAAAAATTTTTTCGTTTTTCGTTTTCTGAAGAAGCTAAATACGATTTCATTTTCACTTTCGTACGAATTTGTGTTCTGTGACATACCTGTGACATACATATGTATATATATTAATATGATCTAAATAAATTGGTAGATCGTCTTAGACTACTGATCGCATCAAGAGCTGCTGGTTATACTGATCACAATAATGAGATTATTTCAATTATTGAAGAGTAATACGAGGCCAACATCGTGTAATAAATTTAATATAAACCAATTATGTCTGTTGATAAATTTGGATATTATATTAATGATACTAGCGATATAATATCAATCAGAAATGCACCTAAACTGTTGTTATGGATGCGAATAACAACATTGACGTTCAAAACAAAAGAATCCAAAATGTTGCAAATGCTTTGGAAGAGAATGACATCAATAAAATGTTTTTTCAATCTCACACTGAAAAAGCACAAGAGGAAATAATGAAATAAGAGAGAATATTAAGGAAATTCATGAAATAATACTAAGTATGAGAATAATTTTCGAAGAAGAAATAAAAAAAACTTGATAATTTAATAAAAATTGCAAACATTAGAATTATCTTAAAAAAGAATTATCTTAAAAAAATGATAGTAAAATAATAAATAAAAAATTACTACAAGAAAGGACTTATGAACTACATAAACAAGTTTGGAAAAATTTTATTCATCAAAGAGTTGTAATGAAAGGAATATATAACTTTTGGCAAGCTAATTTGGTTGCAATGGGAGCCAATTCATCATATAATAAATTTGAAAGGATATATAAAATGGTTGGTATTCTCAAATCAACATAATTCCTGGTTTAGTAAAAATTAAATATTGTAGTTAATTAACTTTTACATCGTTTATAATGTATATTATGAAATAAATGAAGCATATAAATAAAATATTTTAGTATACAACTTATGTCTAATTTATTTTATTTATAATATCAATAACACTAACTTTAGGCGCTAACTTATCTGAGTTGTTTGCTAATTATTTTCCACCCATCCAATTAAATGGGGAATATGAATGTGCTCCAACAGATTTTAATTCATATAAAAGTATTAATAATGTGCGCATTTATAATAATGTATTCCATATTGGAGACTACATATTTAAAATACCAATAGGATCATATGGATTGAATGATATTGTTGATTATATCAAAGTACAGTATAAACGATTCAGACGAAAAAATATAATTAATATCGAAGCTAGAAATAAATAGCTCAATATTTAATAAGGAGAATAAAATTGGAATAATTTTAGGGTTTAATAAAAAGAATCTATCACATAATATAGATCATTACTCTGATCTTCCTGTCAATATTTTCAGATTAAAAATATTTTGCGAGTTGAAAGTAATATAGCAGCAAACACTTATATGAATAATTTCCAATATCACACGCTACATGAGTTTGCAATTAATGTTCTTCCAGATCCCAAGAAATCTCATTTATTTGCCAGTCAACATTCGAGAGATAAGTTCACTTTCTTTGCGGGTTGTTGATCAACACTGAGACTTAATTAATTTCCGAGGAGAGGAAATTACAATTCGAATATATTTAAAACCTGCCAAATAATGATAGTATATAATATATAATATATAATATATAATATATAATATATAATATATAATATATAATATATAATATATAATATATAATATATAATATATAATATATAATATATAATATATAATATATAATATATAATATATCAAAAATAAAACTATCATATCAAATTGAAAGCTAAACACAGCATCTGAAATTAACTTCAGCAAATAAAGAATTCCTTAAGTCATTAAATTTAAAATTGAAGAAACCATGAGTTCAGTAATAGATATTCTAAAAAACCACTATATGATGAAAATATAATTAAGAAGGTCTACCACATATATACGTCATATTTTCAATCCTACAAGAACAATAACGAAATTATAATTTCAATACATAAATAAGATTTGTATGTGTTACGTGCTGAAAGTTTCATATATGTTGAAGGATTCGTAAAAGACGCTAATAACACAAAACTAGTACCTTTTACATTCAACTTTAAATTAAAACATAATTTGGTACCATATCTCTTTGATAAAATTCATTATGAACTTAATGATATTGAAATTTATCATACAAGATATCTAGGAACTTCCAGTATATAAATAATTTGATTTACTTATCACCTGCTGATAGTTATGTAATGCGAAATGCTGAATGGAATAAAATTGAAGATATATTTCCCATAAATGGATATTTTAATTTCTATGTTAGACTAAAAATGTTCTTAGGATTCTCAGAAAACTATAATAAATAATATTAAATGGAAAATATGAATTGATTCTTTTGAGAAATAAGAATGACTCAGATCTTGCGTATTCAACAGTTTCTACTGAAAAAGCCAATTTGACTCTTTCGAACATTTCATGGAGAATACCTCATGTACACCTATCAGATTTATGCAAATAGAGAGAAAAAAGTTATGCAATTTTATATGATATGTATGTAAGATTTTAATCAAACTACTGTATGAAGGATGCTCAACCGCTTCCCACTTCTCAAGAATTTAAGAATAAATCTCCCATAATAGTAGTAAATGTTAGCCATCAAAACGAATCTGTCAAACGTGGATCGATTGATATGAGTAATGAATTTGAAACAGCTACAAATATTGAAACAAATACATCAGCTTATTTCATTAATCTACAATTTCTCCACTAAGAGAGAAATTAGAAAATTATTATAAGCCATATAATATGGCAAACAAAATTTTCGTTGATTTACAAGACTTTAAATTTAATTCGAATGATTTTATTGCAAAAAGAATAGCAGTTGTTTTCAATTCTAAGGAGTATATTAATTTTAACTTAAAATCGCCATTCATATTCCAGTCTCTAATACCACAAAAACAAAAGCAAAAATACAGTGGCTAATGAAAAATTTTCATCACATGAATTAGAATGATAGATTAGTATTATTTAAAATCGAATCTAAAATATTCAAACATATACGACAAAGGTGTTGAAAAGAAGAGATGGCTGGAAAAAGTTTGGAAGCGGAAAATCGTGAATTTTTGGTAATTGGAAATAAAATATCCAGACCACATTTATTGCACCTATATTGATAATTTCAATTTTATTATTAAGATTTTACTGATATTATAAACATTTTTATAACATTTTTGAAATAATTTGAGTATTTATTTATATTTTAATAAACAATACTTTAGACATAAATTACATTGTAATTTTAATTAATAATTTCATAAAATAAATATAAAAACAAAATTAATATTGCATTTCCATTAAAAACTCATCATCATTATCATTGATAAAATTTGAAATACAGTCATTTTCTTTCTAATTATATCAATGACATCAAATATGAATTTCTGATCATCTTTTAAAAATGTTTCTTTACAATAACCCCAAGCTAGGGTATTCACTTAGTCTTCATATATATAAATATATCTTATAATCTAAATAACTTGCAGTAACTTTATTTATATTAGATGTATGTAATGTATACAATTTAGATTTAAATATATACATATTTCCATAGTATATCTGCTTATTGTGTTGACAATTTTTGTAGTCAGATGGACTTAAATTTTTACACATATTAACTATAACACCCTTAGCCTTTTTTGGTTTCCTTTATATGTTCGATTTTACATTATTGATCATAAATTCATGACTAAACCATCGTCCCTAAAAACTTTTCATTTTTTTTTTAATGGATACCAAATTTATTATTCATTTCATATTCCGAAGTATCAAACCTTGCATATATATCGTTAATTATGTTTTTATAAAAATCCTAAGTTTCTATTATATATATCAAGGAATCTGTATCCATATTATTAAGTTGTGCCTTTTTTTATATTTCGGTACTATGTAGTCATAGTGGAAGTCACACATTTTCCACTTTGAAGGTTTTAGAATTGTAAATCCTACGTAAATTGGTTTGTTAAAGAAGAATGATTTTTATTTAATTCTATAGCCATCATATTTTCTTCGAATATGCTATAGGAGTGAAATTTTGGTTTAGCTATAAGAGCACGAGCTCTCAGCTTTTTACAAAAATTTTCCTAATTATTTACAATTTTAGTTGTTTTAAGTTTATCAACTTTTTCCATTGTTTTGCCATACAACGCAATATTCAATAATTGGCAGGCAGTGCATATTCCCATTCAGAACGCATGTTTGAATGTTTTCAAAAAATACATTCTGAAACTGTATATACTACAAAAGGTAAATCTAATTTCTTATGATAATTCTTAAATTCTAATATGGACTTATCTGCTTTGGGTATATGTGCTATAGTCTTAGTGCATTTATTCGGATGTTTTTCCAATGCACTTTTATTATGGAAACAACTATTGCTTCATGATGTTTCGTCACTTGAGACTTGAGAAATCTATAAAAAATAAATTCAAAAATGAAATAATTTGAGTTGTAAAATAAAAGTATTATAATTTGTAATATTCAACATACCTTGAAATATTTTTAATCCAAATGTAGTGGGAATTATATCCGGTATATGATTGTAAAAACATTAAATTAGTATGTTTTGGTTTTTCTTCCTTTGATTTGTAGTAGGGTATAATTATCAAATTCTTTGGCTCTTCATATCTAAATATTTTAATAATATCTTTTAGTTGCAGTGGGAAGCTTAAACTATTAAAATTTAAACAAACCCCATTTACGAATATATTATTTGAGTATATATTCACTTTGTATTGAGATGTTAGCATAGCGTTTTTCTTAATTTTAGCGGCTGCAAAAATGATAGCCCATTTAAAACAAAATTCATTCTCATTTTGAACGTTTATACAAGCTTTTTTTAATGAAACTTTGTAGGAAGCGGTACAAAGGTTGAACCCCTGAGTGGCTGGTACTTGTTTAGATTTAGATTTTGAACTTAAGCTCAACCGCTGTTTCTCTCTTGGAACTCTTCCGTCTTTTGTAAAATATTGTCTGTTTACACAGAAAATGTTCCTTCATATCCCCTGATGGAATAAATTTCTTTCATATTTGGCTTAGCATACAGATCATGGAATTCAATATTAAAATTTAATATTTCATGTTTTTTTTTAAGGAAGTTACTAACTACTTCTTTAAACGTTTTCGATACTTCATTCAAAAAGGTTTTTGGTAAGAGGCATCCTATCCTTTGTTTCTATTGGTGAAAGAAAGACTACTAACTCCTGTCTTAAAGGCAATTTTCACCATTTTAACTAAATTTTCATCCCCAGTGATATTATCCTTTGCTACTCTAGATATGGATGCATGAATCCTTTAATACATTTTCAATGTATTAATGTTAGCAAAAGCGTTATTACATTCACAGCATAAAAACATAGCGGTGTTAGCTTTAGAGGTGATTTTCATCATTTTTTTAAACTTGATAATAAAATGTATACTAATTTTAAAATCAAAATCACTCCTACTAAAAACTTTTTATAAGAAAACATATTTACAATTGCAATAAATAATAAAGGATCATCACACAACATAATCCAATTGATTAAAAAATTTGTAACTATACTTTTAAAAACATTTACACTTTATTCACATTGTTTTCAGGTTCACTGCATTCCAAAAAATAAAAAAATGTTGGTCCACTGTTGGTCATTCGTACATATATACTGTAATAGAAACTTCAAACATTACATCGCTGCTTCGACGAAAAGAGATGTATTTCTTATTAGGTTTTTAGGAGAGCGAAAAACTGTTTTACTTTGTAATTTGGCAAATTTCTTTGGAACTTATATGATTAGTTTGAACCTTAGTACAATTACTACAGATATTACATAAACAAATATAGGGATTATTAGGTACAAGATAGCAATAATAAAATCTTTCAAAAAACTACATATCCTTTTGGTTGGAACATTTTTAATATTTTTTTTTTTTTTTGATTTAGAATATTTTTTATACATAACAGTTTTGTTTCGTAAAGCTTTACTTTTAAAATTTGATAAAGTTTCGAAGAAATAACTTATTCAATGTGAATATGGATTTTTAAGAATTAATTATTTTTTTCTTCCAAATGTTGTGTTTCCTTTAACATTGTCCTTAACATTGTGTAAAGCTGCAGTAATAAGTTAAGGATAATATAATAAGCTGAAATGTAAATTGTTGTATAAAAGTCGACTGGAGTATGGTTCTTTAATTCGATTAATTCCGTTAAAGAGATTTCTTTAATTAAAGGTACTAATATATAAATTAAAAAGATTATAATCTAAAAATTAAATAATAATAAATATAACTAAATAATATAATAATAAATATTAATTAAAAATGAAAAAGTTAGTGATTTAAATTTTCATAAAGTGTATGGAAATCTTTATGCATATATTTTTTAAAAATGTAAACTGCTAAATTTTGATTCCTCTATTTTGGGTTTTGATTTCTATAAAGATACAATTTTTGAGGAGTTTTTTTATTTCTTTTTTGTGGTAATAGTTTCCAATCTCTATATAAAATTCCTCTTAATAATATTATTGAAAGTGCGTCATCCAAAACTTTTACCAGGTCTTATTGAATTGAAATTTGCGTAGTATTACCATGCTTATTTTGGTTGATCTTTTTTATTGTAATTAGATTAAATTTTGGTCCATAACTTCTAAATTAAATAAGTGTCCACCTTGAAATTTTACAACAGTAGAGAGTAGAGCTATATTTGTCAATAATATATAATTTTTAAAACATTTAAAATTGTCGTTTTTTCAGATATAATGGTTTTATTTCAATATGTCCAATTTTGATCTTTGAACTTTTGATAAAAATAAAATTTATAAATATCGTAGTAAAGATAATACCTTTGTATATAATATGAAACCAGAGATCTGCAATCTATATATTAGAAGTTATTAGCAATCAAACAAGTAAAACTCTTTTAGTATTTTTTCAATTTTTGAAACGTCAAATTTTAGGACCAGAAAGGGCGATGGGTCTAAATTTTTTTTAAGAAATCCGAGATGTTAAATCCGGAAATGGATGTTTTCTGTCCGCTTTGGTATGGAATAACCCTTTATAAAATCTGTAAATACTTTGTTTTAATTTAATGTAATTATTGAATGGTTCGAAATTCTTTTTATGAATGGTATTATACTCTATTAAAATTTTGAGAAAACTTAAAAAAAATTTCCCAAAAACTGTTGTGTGAAGTTCTATACATAACTTATTTTTTGGAATATTTCATATATGACTAACACATAGCTGATTTGGTAGTTTCTAAACCAATAAATATATATTATATCGGTTTCTTGGGCACATGTAAGACTTTATAAAACTTTATAAAACAAAAACGCATTTTTAACAATTCGAATGATATACCGATGGTATATAGTATACATATTCTTATAAGAAAATTTAAACATATTTAGGCCCATTAACAATAAAACAATAACTACAAGTTAAACACTAACAAAAATTTGAAATAAAATCATTAACACAAATTTTTCGATAGCACGAAGTTAATTTTATGCCCGTTAACACAAAGTTCTGTTTAGTTAAATTTAACATCAAGTTATCTAACTTCCGATTAATATTAAAATAAAAGTTAAACATTTTTATTAACAGTACTCGTACTGCAAAGTTAATTAACTTTTTGTTAGAAATATTTTAATTTGTTTTGTATCTAAAAGTTAAAATATTTAAAATAATTTTATTTAATTTTGAAATTAAAAGCAACATTTACACCTTTATAAGAAATATTTACATGGGAGTTATTAATTTCAAAGTTTACATGAACAGACAGATGGTCAGCTGGACAGACATCTTTAAATCCCAGAGACATTCTGAGTCTTATATATACTTTATACTTTATATTTATACTTTATAGGTCTTGCCACCTATGGTAATGTAAGGCTATGGTTCCCAAATTGAGGTCCTTAGCAATATTTAAGGTCCACGAAATGGTCCGAATAATAAATATATTTCTTTTTCTTTTTCAAAAAAATCTTACTTACACTTGCTAGGAACAAGAGTGCTCGCTCAGGAATCTGGGTATAAATAAGTTAATGACTGGGCAGTCGAAATTTATTTATTTCAAATTTCATCACCAGGTTGAAATTCATTGGAGATATATGAACATAATTTTTGAGAGTGGATCTATATAGGAGATATGGCCAACTATAGATCAATCTTCGCAAGATAAGTTGCTATATTAAATTTTATATAAATTCGGCCATATATAAGACATTTAAAATGCATACCTTGAGAATATTTGTATGAGGCAAGTTAAAAAATCTTAATCAATTTTATTTGCTAAATGTTGAGAATTTTTAATAAGTGTCCAGAAAAAAGGGATTTCAAAAAAAGTCGCCAAAAAAGGGGCTTTTTTTTACAAAAAATGGGCGATCTGCTTATGAATAATACCTGAACAACTCCTTAAAATTTGTTTATTTGATAAAAACAAAAACCTAAAATTTTGTATTTTAAGAGAAACTGTTAAACTCAATTTTATTAATAACAAAATAATTTATTTATAATATTTTTTATTATTGAAAAAAATAAACACTAATTCATAAAAATAGGTAACATAAAGTATTCCTTTTGTTAACTAAACTTCTCTACGTTCTGCCGAGGCACTGCAATGAGACAAAATAAAAATATAATTTAAGTATTCATCGAATCTGTTTTTTAATTTTAATTAAATTTTATATTGATGTTTTAAATAGTTGATGATAAACTTTATCATTACCTTCAGTTTCTAACAGTTTCAATTCATCTATGAATTCTACGTGTTTTTTTTATAGCATTCGTTGGAATTAATATATAATGGATCGAGATATTTCAAATAACATAGTTTTTCGTCATGATCTCAAGGTTATCATAGATAGATAGCCAGCTATCATCTGATTTGTTTCCTTATTGTTTTATTAATAAACAGCTGGAACAATGTTAGGATGTGCCTTTGTTTCAGATTGGATAAATTTTGTTATATTATATTTGTATAAACTGACAGTTAAAAAAATGAATAAATTTTTTCGATATCCAGGATATAAAAATAATAACCAACTGACGTTTAAGGCAATATTAATATTATTATCTCCAATCGTTCTACTGTACAAATTTTAAAAAACCCGATTCAGGCAATGTTTTTAAAAATGATCAAAATTATATCATATGTTCGATTTGACAAATTTTCCTATATTTAGTAGGGCTTTTTGTTCGAAGGTTAGTGATATTTTAGCTAAGCAACTTATAGTTTAAGAGATATAAAGATTCAAAGTTTCGTTATATAAACTATTATATATCTGTTATTTGTAAACCAATCGGAATAAGATGTATATCATTTGAGAGTACTTTCAAATATCTATTAAATTATATTAGGAACAAACTAATTTATTAATTCGTTAAATAGCAATATCTAATAGTTTGTTATTTTTTATAAGTTTGTTCTTAAAATCTCGAAAATATATCGATATGACGGTAATATTGAAGTTATCATATTTTATAGAGAAAGTTTAAGAACAAATTCATTTAATGCAAAAAGTATATTTTTGCATATTGAATAAAAATATTTTTAGTTGAAAATTATTTATTAAATGGATATTTTTAAATATTTAATAACTGCTGTAACACTATGTACAACAGTTAAAATGCAGATATGCGTTTTTTCAAGTCCCAATAATATTATGTATGCGAAAAAGTGGTTTTACACGTAATAAAAAATATTCCTAAAATAGTTTTCCCTTTTTTATTTTGCTGGCCATGCATTTTTTTTTATTTACAAAAGAACAAATATCAAGTAATTGGCTTAAAAGTCAAAAACATTTTTGTAGGAGCGAAGTAGAACTTCTTCCTTATATTTATATCATGGATATATTTATATTTGTTTATGAAATGTTTTCCCTATTACTTGTTATCATTCTCATCAAATCTTTTGTAAAATATTTCAAATTTATCTCTTAATTTCCGTACAAAAAATAAATGTTGAAAACGGAAGATTTATTTTAATATCATAATTTCCTTTTATCTTAAATTTATCTGGAAATTTTCTAGTGGGGTTTTTTAATAGATATTGGTTAGTTGACCATGAAATTTACCTGTGAAAGTCCTCGGCGGACAACAATATCATTCTACTACCTACCTTCATTACGCCACTTACTTTCAATATACATGCACATGTATGAATGTACATACGAACAACAACCACTTTATACATTCAACGACACATACAACAAGTCATAAATCAAAATGGCAAGAAATCTTTTAAAAATAAAATCACATTCAAAGTGTGAGAACTACATATTTCCTACCTACAAGTATAATTTTGTTGTGTTTGAGTGCGTATTCTACGAATTTTTAAATGGCTGTTTTTTCTATTTTTACTTGTAATTGTTTTGTTGTTGCTTTGCTGTTACTCAAGTTAGACACACTTTGCAAAGGTCATATATGCTGCAGTATTTTTTGTTGTTGCCGTATAAAATTGACTTAAAAATTTTCATACATATAAACTACGACTAAAGAAAATGTATTTTCATTTCATTTGAGGGTTGAGCGATGAACGTGCAACATTTGCTGAAAAGCAAGAAAAAATAAATTTAAATATTTTAAGTAACTGATAAAGTTTAAATTGAGAAAAGTAAAATAAGAATACAATAATAAAGTGAGTGTGTGAGAAGAAAATATATACATAATTAGGAAGTCAACATTGAAAACAACAACAATTTATTTAAAATAATTTAGTACCGATAACAGCCTTGGATTTGTAAACAAAACTCTACTACAACAATCAAACAACATCGTCATCATTAGCATATTGAAAGTTGAGATTTATTTGCATTTGTGTGCATTTAGGAATATTATCATCGTTACGTCCACCAGCATCACGAAAACAATACTGAAGAGATTAACTACGAGTCATCCAAGCTGAAGAATTAAGCTGCAGTGAAAGTGATTCTGTTTATTATTTTTAAATAATTGATAAGAATTTTATAAGAGATTACTTTACACATTAAATCCACTGTCTAAGAAGGAGAGTAAAAGTGTGAGAGCTAGAGAGAATTTCTAAAAGAAACCCATAATTCAATAAATCAACGTCCAACTTAACAAAGCAAATTTGTGTATTTTTTAAATAAAGAGATAAACAAAACCAATTTTTGACTTTGAGCGTCCGTTGTTAGCGATCAGTAGTGTTTGGTAACCGTTAAAGACAACTTTCAAACGCAACATTAAGTGCATCGAAATTTTACTTAAAAACGAGCAGGGTGTTGGTCCTCAAGTGCAATGAAATCTTTAAATATGTATTATCTATTACTCCTAGTGTATTTGGCATTGACTTATAATTTAATAGTGGAAGCAGCTGCTACTCCTGCCACACCAGTAATCAGTGATATAACCAAAGATTTGGTGGCCGGTGTGGGTGAGGATGTGGAGTTCAATTGTACAGTGCAAAATGTGGGTCGTATGTCAGTTAGTTGGGCCAAACGTGATAGTGAATCGGGTGCAGGTTCTGTGGTTCTCTCCATGCGCAGTATACTGAGCTTAAGTGATCCTCGTTACACAATTGTAGAAACTAAAGATGATAAAACGGACACAGCCACATATACATTTAAGATAACGAAAATTGAAGCCGACGATATGGGTACATACGAGTGTCAAGTGATTCTTACGGCCACCGATAAGATTAACAAGAAATTGAATTTGTCTATCAAACATCCGGCCATGATTTCAGAAGAACACACCCCTAAGTCAATGGTAGTGACTGAAGGACAAAATCTTGAAATCACTTGTCATGCCGATGGTTTTCCAGCACCTACCTTTTCTTGGGAAAGAGAAGATAAAGCTATTATGCCTGCTGGTGGTCATGCCTTAGCTGGTCCCACACTGCGCATAAAGGAAGCTCATCGCTTAGATCGTGGTGGTTATTATTGCATTGCTAACAATGGTGTGGGTCAACCTGATCGTCGTCTCATACGAGTGGAAGTAGAATTCCGTCCTCAAATTGCTGTACAAAGGCCAAAAATTGCTCAATCTCTAAATCATGCTGCGGAAATGGAATGCATTGTTCAGGCCTACCCAGCACCAGCAGTATTTTGGTATCGCAATGGCTCCAAATTACAATCGGATTCCCGTTATGAGATCTCCAACACAGCTTCTTCGCATGAGACAACAACTTCCGTATTACGTGTTGCCAGCATCAATGAATTGGATTTCGGTGACTACTATTGTAATGCAACCAACAAATTAGGACATGCTGATGCCAGACTTCATCTCTTCCAGCCTGTCATACCAGTTCCATCAACATTTTAATTTAAATTCATTATTCATTGTCTGACTGACTGTAGTAAGAACAATAACAATAAAAATAATAACAGTAACAATAACAACATAAATATCAGCAACAACAGCCACGATATACAAAAAAAAATTTTTTGTCAAGTCGCCGACTTAAATTCTCTTTGTGTTCGTTCTTACAAGCACAATCATACAATTCAAAAAAGACTGTGAACGAAATAGTTTTTACAAATTTAAATTAATAAATATAATATTAAAAAAAAAAGAATATGCTTTTCATTGCAAAATTTGGTAAATATTTGATTGAATGTGAAATTTATAAAAATGTATGTGATGTGAAATTTAAAACCATAAAAAATTGAATTTAAAATAACCTTAATAATATTAATTTAAGTCTCAACTGCCATTAAAACATTACAAAATTACATTGAAATATCTTAGAAAGAAAAATATATAAAGATTGTTCTGAACTTGGTGAAAGTAACATTTTAAAATTATCGATGATCTTTTTTTTTGACATTTATTTAAATTATGATGACATGGTTTTCCAATCTTAAATAATTCTCCATTTTTTTGCATTTATTTTAAAGGCTTATAAATACTGTAAAAACTTTAACGTGGCTTTTCTTTACTAGATGTGAGTTTCAAAATATACATGTGAATATAAATAAGCATATGTGAAATTCTTCATTAATCTCACAGTATGTCTGCCTTAAGCTTTTCCTTTCTTTAGAAAACTTTTTTTATTTTCAATTTTTTTTTTTCTTTTTTTTTTTTGTACAAAATAATATAAAACAGTAAATATTCTTCGAAAACGCTTTATGTATATAATTTTTATATATTACAATTATTTTCGGCAAAATTTAATTCAGTTGTTAGTATATTAATTGAATTAACTGTAATCCACTTAATATTTGTCTTGATGTATATGTTTATGTATGAGTATTTCGGCACAATAATACAATTTTTTATTAATTTTTATATAATAAAAAATTTTCATAAAATTGAAATAAATGTTTATCTTTTTTTAACTGCAAAAATTTAATTTGATAGAAAGTAAAATGAATGGTCATTCAAAAACTTAACCCATAAGAAAACCACTTTCTTGAGATACTTACATAAATTATTAAATCGGTTCGGATTTTGAATGACACTTTTTAATTTCCTTTGAAAAACGATCTAATGTGTGTTATAGATTAGGGTTATAACATTTTTTTTAATTCAAAATACCACAGCACCATTTTATAGCCAATATTGTCCTAATAATAAAAACCGAGTTTTTAAGTCAATTTGGACAAAAAGCTTCACGCGATTTATAAAATGTCTTTGTATATTTTATAATATTTTTATTTAAAAAATTTTCACATAAAGTTCTAAGTATTTAAACGGAAGAACTTATGTATTACGTTTGAATCAAAATCACTTTATTTTATATTCCTCACTCACCTAAATATGGAAAATATTGTGATATGGAAATAATTTAGAAGAAAATTATCGGTTATATAGAATAAAATATAAAATTCTGACTAGAAAATAAAACATATTTGCACATATTTTACGAGTAGTTGGTGGGAAATAATTTTGGATTTAAATATGCTTCATAAAATATCAAACTAAATTAACAATTCAAGAAAAATATATAAAAAAATTACTTTTGTTAATAACTTTTATTTAACATCGCGATTTCACAGGTATTGCACAGAAAAATTTTGTAAAATTATTTTATATTAAAGAAGACGCTATAAAGTGATGAAATCTTAACTGATTTGTACATTTTTTCATACTAAAATAATATTATCTCTAAAAAGTTAGTGCGTGACGTTGCTATAGTATTTTGGATATTTTAAAAGAATGAAAAAAGTTATAACACTATTGTAGATATGTAATTTTGAGAACATCAAATAAGAGTATTAAAAATTCTGAAACACCTTCTCTAAACTTATTGCGAAAACTATTTTGAAGTTTGTTCATTCAATAAAGATCTTATAGCTCCCTAAATTTTAAATAAATTTATATTAAAATTATTTATATATTTGAAATAACTATATACCATCAGATTAATAAAATTTCCAAAGAGTATTGCAAACTTAGTTCGTATTTCGATTTTGTGGATTTTTGAACTTCGGATATTTTGGAGCAATTTAATCCTTATGTGAAAAAAACATTTAAATTAAGAAATTTCAATGTTTTTTTTGTTACTTATTGTTTTATAGAATGCAAAGCTTCTCTTAGATATTATGTAAGATTTTTATTAAATATAATTCCTTTTTCATATTAAGATTATTTGCAATATGTAGCAGTCACATTATTTAATCGATGTAACTAATATTGTGCATATGATATCGTGCATAGAATATGATATTAATGAAAATGTCAGGAATACTTTTTTTAAGACATTATTTTTTGAAAAGTTCAAATAAAATTAAACACATATATAAAGTATTTTGCGAAGAAAGCTGGACTAAATTGTAAGTTGTATGCCAAGACCCTTTTTTAATCAACTTTTTAATTTTAATTTAATCTGTATAGTAACCACGCCTCTTTTATTATACTGTGAAATTTTTTAACCACTGTAATCAAAACTGTAATAAATTTTGAAATTTGCTTACTAAAAAGAAAATCAACCCTTTTTCCTTCAAGGATATACAAACATATGTGCCAACATGTTTTTCTTTAGCCTTATTAAAATATAAAATATGTGAAATTTTATTTTCTTAAAAATTATTAATTAAGTTTTAGTCCTTTTGGAAACTTCAAAAAAAATGTACTTAGCTCTACTTTTGAAGTGGTGAAAATGTTCGTTTTTGGAAGCACTTCATCGATTTTTTTTTACTAGTATATAATATTATTTAAATATTTCTTATTTCCAATCATGTTGAAGGCCATCAAACCGAAATTCGAACCAATATTGAAAAACCCTTTGCGGGTTTTGCTAGATTACTAGTACGCTTTCATTTTGCGGAATTATTGAGGCAATTTTTTCTTGTCGCAGTGTGATATTTTTCTTTTTCAAAATTTCGACTTTAGCAGCATGTGAAACGGTAGAAAAGTTCTATGATAAAAAGTATTTGTTCTACGGTGAGAAATTTTTTCATTCTACTGTGTGAAATGAAAATTTTAAAATATTCACAAATTCAGTAATTATTATAAAAAATTAAAATTTATAATTAATTATAAATTATTATAAAAAATAAACATAGTCAATCTTTGAAACAATATATATATATATATATATATATATATATATATATATATATATATAAATTGTAATTGATTTTTGATTTTACCAAGTTTACGCAAGTTTTTTAAACTTTGTTTCCAAAATTTTTTTGAAAATATTACAAAATTCTAAATAGTACAGAATAATAAATAAAATAAATATATCTATCCGATAAAAAGTTATATTAATCTGGTTGAAATTTAAAAAATTTTACATTTTTGAGGTTATTTTCCAAAAATAAACAACCCCACTTACAAAATATTTTTTCTTGTTTCGGATTACAGAATTTTTTTAATGGTTTCAAACGAAATCTTTATGCAAATTCGTGTAAATCAAAATCGGATTTTCTTCAGAGCATGACATGAAAAACTTTAAATTTGGATTTTAAGTATATTTTTGAGAAATAATGCTAATATTTAGACCTAATTAAAAATTTAAAAAAGTGGAGGTATTCCAATGAAATTTTGCACAATATAAATAAACTTGGCCTAAAATCAGGGAAGACAAAAAAGTGGAAGTTATTTTCCACCTTTTTGTACCAAAATATCCAAAATCCCAATTCGGGGAAAATTTGTTTCAAAAATTGACTTAAAATGATCATCCGTTGTAAAAGGCGTTCAAAAAATATTTTTTTGTGTGTTTAACCAATATCTTTTTTTTTGTTGATCTCGGCTTTGACTTTTTAGAATTTTACAAAAAACTTAAAAAGCTTTTTTTTTTAATTGAGAAAGTTTGGATCGTGCTCGGAGGAAACTTTTCCCAAAACGCCTATTATATTGCTTTACAAGTTAAAAAGTTAAAAAAAAACATTTATGAGTGCCTTAATTTTTTAATATATGTTATAAAATAGTTCAAATATTACGCAAAGCAAAGTGAGTAAGCAATCAAATTTTAATGGACTCCATGTGATGTGGATATGTGGATGTGGTCACAAATAACTAACCTTTTAAAAGCAAAACGGTCAGTTTTAGTAATTATTATGTTTAAATATCAATGAATTTTTGAAAAATATAACGAATTTTTAAAAAAAACACGGTAATAATCGTATACAAAAGTCTGAAGTTTAATCGTAATGTTACACGAATTTATAGTTTATTGACAAATTTATGCTTCTTATGACATTTATTTTCTTAAATAAACATTTATTTGCCATAAAAATTAACCAACCTATTATGGACTAGTATATATATATATATATATATATATATATGGTATATTTGTAGTACCTAATAAGAGCATTCCAATGATATTCTAAAATCTAAATTACGCTGGAGAAAGATTCCGAAAGATTCAAACTTTGATGAAATAGCACTAAAAAAAAAATCATAGAAAATAAAATGTTCTATGAATTTTAATCTTAATCTTACTTTCACGAGAATAAGAAAGAAATTGTTGATCGAAAACCGTATATTTGGAGGTATTTCAAAATGGACCAGCTCACGAGAAAGAAATAATTGAACCGAAATCTTTTGGGGATTAGTTTATAACATATCAATCTTTGATTTTAAGGGATGTATTTGTAATAGTTTTTGTCTTCGTACAAATCGATGTACTTTATTATACAAATTCTAAATAAGTAATGATTTATATAACATTTTTAAACTAATATTCCTTCTCATTTTCAAAATTTCGACTTTTGCGTACATTGTTTATTTTGGACTGAACATATTTGTGTAGATATTTAAATGTTAGTTTTTTAGAGCTTAATAAAACCGATATTTTAAACAGTTTAAAATCACCAAAAGTTATTAGACATTTTCTAAATTTTATCAACAAATTATTTATATAAGTTCTAAAGTTTTAGTAAATTATTATAGATAAAATCTAATAGTACTACAGCTTTTGTCTATTTTTTTAAAACTTAAAACGAATTTAATTCTCATTGATTTTAAATATGTTTTTATGTATAAGACATATTTAGCTTTCCTAAAATTTGGGAAAGGTTTGCTAATGTGTTAGCTTAAGCAACCAGCGAAACCAGCAGCGCAACTAGCTTATCCCCACAACAATAAGTTTAAATTTTATTACGTTTTAATTTTTTAATTAATTAATGTTTTAATTTATTAAAAGGTAATCTTGTTATAATTACAACAAAAATGTCTAACCTATTTAAGATTTATACACGATATATTTCATTTGAATATTTTTATATTTAAGGCATTTATAATCGTTAAATATATATTCGGGGGTGGCATTTGTATGGGGCCTGCTGAAATAATTAATTGATCATAACCAATCTCAATAGGCTTTGTACCTGGACCATAAAAGACATGTATGTCAAATTTCATTTAATAATTTTAAAAACTGCTATCTGTAGTTTGATTACAATATTTACATGGACGGATGGACTGACGTTTCTATGCCGATTGGTTACATTAAAGTGGGTTGTAGGCCAATATTTTTGTGTATTACAAACATCAGCACAAACGCATTATACATCTTCCATCTATGGTGGTGTAGAGTATAATTAAGATATGATCAATTAATCTCTCTAGTAAAAGAATATTTTATTTCAAACCTTACGTTATACTTCATTATAATTGAACCATTTCATTGACCATAAATCACAATTAAACAGGTTTACCTCTAAAACTTTAAATTCATATCAACATCTTTACATTTCAAAAATAATTCTACTACAACTTAAATCAAACTAATTTAGTCTTTTAATAACAAAACCTTATATAATTTCTTACATTATACGAATACAACTTATAAATCTTTGTGTACAAGGATTGCAAATTATGACCTCTACTTAAATTTGCTCTTTGATTTTGCTCATCCATAGAAATTATATGAAAGAGTACAAAAAATAAACAGCCCTTAATTAATACCCATTTGTTGTAAATTATTTCTTAGTTCAAATAATGTCCACACTTTATTTAATTAATATAAACCCCTACACACAACACGATAACGAAGAAAACACCAGAAAACTTTTGATAAATTGACTATACCATAAACAGGCACCTCAATTAAAGCCAAAAAAAAAAAAAACAAGTAAAAAAATTATAGTCGATAAGAAAACTCGACCATATGATGCCCTACATCAGTGTCTAAATTCAAATTGATTTTCAATATTTTTTAAAGTGGGCATTATAAGAATACGTATGACACAAAACTTATTTGTGTCGAATATTTCAATTACATTAAAAACATTTATGTGGGAACTATCAAGCGAACTTCGTGAAATTTGGCATACTGATCTTTTAAACCGAGAAAGTGATTCTAAATCGAATGGTATACTTTAAGATAGGATCCTAAAATTTTTTTGTGCGATACAAACATTAGCACAAATACATAATACCGCAACCATTTATGGTGGTGTACCCAGTAAAAATTTACTTGGATGCAATAACAACAATAATTGCATAAAGCTTAAGTTTGGAAGGGGGGCACAACAGACCCCTCAAGGGCTGAGCTAAGGGGGCCCAAATTTAGGTACCTCTGACATAAAAAAATTTTTAATCGTTTGCCAAATTTTTTTTGTTGTAGGCGCTGACGAGACCTATAAAAAACATGCTTATGTATCCTATTTATCTCTTATAGTTTTCGAGTTATTTTCGTTTGAATTTTTAAGCATCATAATTTTGCATGTTCTTGGTCCAGTTTTTTTCATATATATCCTAGTATTTCCGACCGATTTTATTAGTTTTTTTTCTTAACTACTTAAAGAACAAAATTATGTATTGAATAAAAAAAATTTGAAGTCGATATCTTTACCGAGCCCAAAAATAAACGATTTTGAATTTGAAAATTGCAAATACGACAATACGACTTTTTGTGTTTTTTTAGCCGAAAAAGTATCTACACTCTTTTTTATCTAAAATAAAATTTTCTTTAGCAACATATAATAATTTTGCACTTTTCTGAAAGGTAACTTTACAGAGATGACTTTAGGATAAAAAACAAGCCCAATGACTCAGTTGGCCATGGTACACACCCTCTCGACTTCGACCCATTATAGTTTTGAATTTAGACCATACTTTCTCAAATCCCAAAGCACGAATCGACAAGCCGAATATATTTTAAGAATCCTGAATATGTTTTTAAAAGTTTTAAATCAAAATCTACAGGACTTCGGAAAAATGTGGATTCTATAGTCAAAAATGTAAAAAATCCCATTTTTTGGGAATTTTCATTAGTTTTTTTGGGAATTCAGGAAAACCCTATCCCTGATTGAAATTTGGTTAACGCGCTTTTAATTATATTAATAAGATCCAAATTTCCTGCAAAACTATAAGAGATAAATAGGATACGTAAGCATGCTTTTTATAGGTCTTGTCAGCGCCTACAACAATATATAAAAATATTTGAAATCCAACCAGCCTATCAGAAGTTACAGATTTATTTCCAAAAAATTTCGATTCTGCCCCACTGTACCGCGTAAATTACTGTCTGCCTGCAAAAGACACTCTGCTTTACCAAGTGTTTCGGAGAATCATCAAAATCCATTTCTATTGTTTCTAGGCTACTCATCACGAACAAAAATCATGCATTATAAATGCGTTCCAGTAATGCTTATATTATAAAAGGTCCTCATAAAATTATAAAAAGGATTACTAAAGCGCATTTATGCATGATTTTTATTCGAGATGAGCCGCCTAGAAGTAATAGAAATGGATTTTAGTGCTTTTCCGAAGCACTATAGTAAGGAAGAGTGTATTTTGCACGCAGTCAATAGCTTATGCTGTTGCATTTTTGGAAGCTTTCTGCAGTTAAGTAAGCTATTGCTTCCAATGAACATTTTTTGTAGAAGTAAAAAATATCAACGGAATTATGTCGCATTACCGACTCTTTTACGACTCAAAATAATGGTTTTACCTAAAACTGTAAATTTATCAAAACGTACATCGAAATAAAATATTCCTTGTGTTGTGATGCAGCTCTACAATAAATGTACATGAGGGATGAAATTCATTCACACGTACACATACTAACAACTCTTTAGAAGATCGAGTAGAAGAAATATTTTCATATGTTATAAGTAGTAAGTAGAACGCTACTTTGTTTTAAAATAATTGAGAAAAATTAGTATCATTTGTTTAGCAAATAATAAAGTGATGGTAAGTACAATTACAAGAAAAACCTTACCATTTATATCCAAATAAAAACTTTAACTGAAAAACTGACAATAGTGGTCATTGTACATTTCCAACACATAAATATATATATATATATATATATATATATATATATATATAAATGGCGAAAAACTAAGTTATTTGAAATATTAAAATAAAAAAAAAATATTTTGAAAACACAATATTTTTTGTTGTTTTTCAAATGACATATCTCGTTGTGCTTTTCGTAAGAAATGTAATTAAGTTTGAACGTACGACGTACAAACAGTTCAACGTATAGGCCGATTATTGCGTGCTTTTCAATAAAAATGTGTAAGTTCTAATTAGACTACATAACTACGTACTACGTTTCTGTTCATACGACACAATTGTGTTCCTAACATTAAGCACTGGTTTGGTTTGAGCAAAATATTAGAACTTTGTGTTTTAAATTTAATTTTTAAATTACATACCTACATATGTATTGTAGAATTGATTTTAATACATTAGTCCAATGTATAAAATCTATTTTCAAATCTTGAATTGAAAAATTTAAAAGGAAAGTATTTAACAAGTGTATTGAAAAATCAAAACCGAAAACCAGTTTTTTGCTTTTTAAAAAACCGACCGGTTTCGAATAATTTTTATTTTCGAAAATTCGACAGACGTGTTTTTTTGTCCGTTAACCGGTTTTCATGAAGTTTTCTTTCTTTAATTTTTTTTGCTAAATCAATCTACATTTTCCATTTTTTATATTTGCTCGTTAAAACTTATTTAGAAACTGATGCATTAAAACAATTAAATTTTTTCAAAATAAATGAAAATTACAAAATTTTTGAGTAGTTTTATATCAATTTTATTTTTAAACAATTTGCTTGTTGTATTGAATCTTACACTGGTCTGCGAAAAGCTCCTCTCCTAAAGACGAATATTTGGACTATATGGATGTGCTAAACACGAAACTGCTTTCAGTTTTTTTTCCATCAGGTCTGGATTTTTTTATGTACGTGTCTAATATTTTGCCCATAACAAGACTATTACACGAATATATTTCACAATTACTGAAGAACTGTGTGTACTTTTTATATAAATGATACATCAAAAAAAAAAGAAAAAAAAAACAAACAAAGTTTATTCAAGCCATTTTAACATATTTTTTTTATATGCCCAATTTTTCATGAAAAGTTTATATTTTTTTGTCAATAATTTTCGAATAACTCCGAAAATATTGAAAATCGGACAACCCGTTCTGGAGTTATAATAATACATAGTAATGTAATTACTTTATTAATGGAGAAATATTAGACATTGCCCATTGTTTTTTCCGACACTAATTTCTGAATAACTGTGAAACTGGTGAGCAGATAAAAAAATAATGTTAAGATAATTTGAATATAATTTTCGTTTGCATCTTTTCCATTTGTCTTAATCGGACAATCCATTCTAGAGTTATGGTAAAATATACTCGTGTATTCGCCTTATTAAGAAGGAACAGCTCAAAATTCATCTAGTCCACTTTTTTTAAGGAGGACGAACAATTTTTTTTTTTGCCGACCAATGTTATTTTTATTAATATTATTTTTCTTTAAACATTTGGGAAATGTTTGTCAATTAAAAAAAAAAATCTTAAATTTCTGGTTAAATTGTAAAATCTAATAAAATAAAATCTAATAATAACTGAGAATTGAAATTTGTATAAGTAAATTTATTGTATATATATTAAAAATAATAAATATTTTTAAAATACTTTATTTTTAATAAAAAGCGGTTAAACATTTTTTTAAGTCAAACTATATTCGAAACCGTTTTTTTTTTTAATAGAATAACTCAACAACCTATTTTCTGAAAATGTGTTTAACTCATTCAATGAAACATAACGCTGTATTGAAAGACTAGGCAAATATTTTAAAAAAATGACATAACGATAAAATTAAATATATCATAATTCCTTGTTTAAAATGTGACCATCACTATTACAATGAAATTAGTTTATATTAAATGAGATTTAGAAATTTCATCTAATTTTGTATTTCCAATGATCTTTTCCATATATTTGCTTTGAAAGCAAATTTAAATAATAAACTCATTTTAGTTCTGACACTCTTTTAATTGCAGTAGCATGTACCACGTTTCCTCAGACCGATTAGATTTGTTTTATATTTTACTAAGAACAACTGCTCTATACTATACATATTGCAAAACAATACTTCAATTATCTTTGTTTAGGTGTTAAGTGTACAAATGTGTATTTAATGCACGAGACGAGATATGTAAAAGTTTATTCAGTGTATACGTACGTATACTCGTATTTCATTCATTTATTTTTTCAAGTAACAAATCCATAGGTGACACAGTGGGATAAAAAGGTTCAAAATCAAAAAAGGTATTTACTTATATTGTTATCATTTAAAAGTGGGCATAAAAAGGGAGAGACATACATAAAATATATGTATTTTTTACACATTATATAACTTTTTTCCTAAAAATTATTTTGTTTTATTTTGCTCTAAAACAATCATAATTTTTAAGCTAAAGAAAAATAATAATCATTCTTTTATAATCGAAAAATAAAAATCAAAAATAATCATAATATTTTGAGCAAAAAAAAAAAAAAAAAATAAAGATCAAAAAGAGTTTTTGTCACTTAGAAAGTGAAGTGTGGGATGGTGTACTGAGTAAGACGTTAGTCATTAAAAACGAATGGTTAATTTGTGTCCAAGTTTAAATCTCGCTGATGGCAAAATTTTTTTGTTTTTTCTTTTTTATTTTTATTTTTATTTTCGTTTAGGTACATATTTTTGAGTACCCCAAGAGTATATTTTCATACTATATATATTAAGCAAAAATACAAAATTTTAAGTTTTACCTAGGTTGGTCTAAAATACCAGTTTTTAGACCGATAAAAAACATTAAAAATATTTCTACATTAACTTTAAAAAAAAAAAAGTATGTAAATTTGTTTCTAAACACTTAGGCTTAACAAAAAAAAAAAAAAAAAAACTACTTATTGTAAAATGAAAGCTGAAAAAATAAACGGGAAAAATTTAGGTTTTCAGTTTTTACCACTGTGATTAAAAATTGCAAAAAATCTATGATTTTGACGGTGCACTACAAGGAGAGTGATAAAAATTATAGAACTTTTTAACAGATAATAATGCTTCATTTTATCCATTTTTACCTACAATCAATTACTTTTTCAAAATATTATTTTAGAGTTTTCAAATTAATCTCCATTTTTCTTAATCAAAAATCATGAAATTTGCCATATGCTCTTGACTTTCGTTAAATTATTAACTAATCTTCGTGAAATTTAGCACCATTATTCATGCTTATAAAAAAAATCTTATTTTTCCTGAATTATATTTTAATTATGATTAACTTAAAGCATTTATGACCTTAAAACCACATTTTGGAAGGGAATTTATGTGGAGGAAGGGAGAAGTTTTGAACCGATTGCACAAAGTTTGCGTGAACAGACTGCCAGCCAGACGGAAGGACGAACATCGTTATCTCGACTCAAAAAGTGATTTTAAGTCGAACGATATACTTTAAAGTCTGCGTTGGGCCAAAATATTTATGAGTTATAAACATCAGCACAAACGATTATATCCCCTATAAAAATTGGCATTTATACAATATAAAATAATTTCTTTTTGATATTTGCAACAAAAATGTGCACAAACTTCATAATTTGTAATCTAAAAGACACCAAACACTCATACTAAAACTAGTTTAGTTAGGTTTTTGTCTGACAATGATCAAATATTGTCTATGTTTCTTTCAGTTAGTTATGCAAATACTTATCAGTTGTTTACGCTTCTTTCATTGAGTATACATTTTAGTAACTATTTAGTTACTTTCAATAATATTAACGTGCTAAAATAATTGTTTAAACAATTAAAGTATAAGAACGTACACTCTTACACTTTAAAGTTTACCAAAAACTCTATGCAATAAATTTTGGGTAATTAAATATTGCTTTAATGATTTCAATGCGAAATTAAAGTACACATATGGAACAGAAAAACTACTAAATATAAACTATAACCTGGATGGGTGCCACGCCTCTTTTTCACCTATTTTTTATAATGAAATATTTAATGAATATTATAATTAAGACTTCATTTAGTCATTTAATTTCATTTAAATCAGTTTACTAAAAAGTAAAGTAACCATTGGTGGAAAAAGTAGTCGTGACATCCAATTTATAATATTACCCTCAAGGATATATACACGAATGTGTCAAGTTTAATTTTAATGACAAATCAGATAAAGAAAATAATATAATTACAAAAATGTGTGTAAAAATGGAAGGATTCCTGTAGAATTACATTCGAAATTAAACAGTCCATAAAAACGAAATTCGAACTAACTTGAAAAAACCACTTGGGAGTTTTGTTAGATTACTAGTACACTTTCATTTTGCGTAAGAATTGTTGAGGCTATTTTATCTTGTTGAACTATGTAATTTTAAAAAAATATTCGAAAGAACTCTCAAAAATCGGTGAACCATAGTAAGATTCAACGTAGAAATCTAGTTTAACCCATTTAATTTTAATTGACTTTTAAATCATCTCTTACAAAAAAGTTAGAAACGACCATTTAAATTGACATATATGTAGATCATTAGGGAATTATAATGAAATAAAATTCCAGAAGTGAACCTTTAAAAACAAATTTTTGATCGGAATTATATTTATATTATAACACTAACATTTAGTAGATCACAAAATTAAAAGTTGACCTATTAGCAACAAATTTTTTGAAGGATTTGTCATACAAATCAAACGGAAATCAATTTTGGCAAATACGTAAAACAGAGATCCTGGAAAGGGGTAATAGTTTTTATAGATGGCGGAATAGTTTTTATAGATGATTCAAAGATGGACCAGATGTAGGTATATACATGGTAAAAACAATCATAAGGAAATCCTACAGAATGATGAATGATAAAGTTCTAGAGGCTTTGTTTTGGACCTAATCAAATATTATCCTATTTATTTGATTAATAATATAATAAATAATGGAATTCTGAATTTGTTTAGATTGTACGAGAAATTTGAGGAGCTGGAAACGGAACAAATCTATTTTCACCTATCCGCATTTTTACTGCCAAAGGTTTAGATGGTTATGAAGAATATGTACGGAGAGGTTTTTCAAGGTATAAATTAGATAGCGTCGTATGCTTCATTCGGTCATTTGGGTGACTAGGTGGCAGTTTGTAAGGTATGTTTTGCATTTTTGGTATTACAATCGAAGCTCGATTTAACGAATAATATAATATCAGGCCTTTCGTTACATCGGACACGAGCTTTTTTATATATTTTTATTAAATTTTGAAAGAAATTAACAAATTTATATGTTTTTGAATTAAATTTTAATGAGTTCTAATCTATTTTTCGATAATTCAAATAATCCAACTAATTTTGCACAACAAAGAAAATTTTTGAAATCTTAAAAATACCTACTGTTAATCATTTGTATAACAATGCAAAGAAGGCTGTTTGAAACAGAAATTTTTAGCATTTTAGCAACTTAGGAACATTTGTTCTTCAAAGTAGTTATATCGGGAGTAAAATTCGTTCTTTATTCGTTATATAAGGTATCTAATGTAAATATTTGCTCATTTGTTATATATGGTTTTCGTTATATCGGTATTTATTGTATAGAAAATTTCTTCTTTTCGTATCTTCTGTATTGAAGGGATTTATGATAAAACCCATAGGTCTTTTATGTACCTACCTAATACAAATGAAAGTAATGTAGAACAAATTTTTTAGTTAGCAAGATAAAAAAATTGTAATCGACATAGTGAAAAAAGTATTTTTCTTCCAAATTTTTATACGTACACAAACGTACATATATACATTTGTAACTATTCCCTGTGAGTTTCACTATGTTTTAGGTTCGTTAATTCTTTTTTACTAAATGATCATATATGCGCAAGCAAGGTTTATTTTTGTAGCTTGGGTATGTGTAAATTTGCTCGTGTTTAGTTAGACCTACTGCTAAGATTATTGTTAGCAGTATATTTTTTCTTTTACGACTGCTAATAGCGATAAGTACTGTCTGCCCCTTGATTTTCAGCTTCGTAGTTAAAAATATCTTGTTGTTTTCATATGTATAGTTCCACATACTTACATTCCTTTTCATATTTTTACACGTCGGTCTAAAATCGTTTAACTGAGTATTTTATTCTCGGTAAATGGTTAATAAAATGCTCGTCTGTATTGCAAATGTTTAAAAGGAAACACTAAACAGTTGCGAACCATCTTCCTATCTGTGCCCAACTACATTATTATTTTTTTTTTTTTCTAGATTTAAATATATGGTTATGGTAAACTCTCTACGTGCGTGCTTTCAATAAAACTAACAGAAAAACCCTTCGCAGTTGTATGTCTGGTAAAAGGAATCTTCTATGTATGTAAGTTAGAATGAGGAAAAATAACTCCTCACTAAATTTTAATATTAACAATGAGGTACGTCGGACAGAAAGACAAACTTTACAGCGTGGCTGTTCTGTGAAATGTTTATGATTCTTCATTAAAAATATTTACGCGCTGATTTCTTGTACTCAACATTAGCCTAAACTGTTCTACAATGTTTGGTTTTAGTTATGTGTGAGTGTGTGAGAATACATGTGTATCTGTATCTGTGGATATGTGTGTAATAGCATTGTCGTAGACAACATGTTTATCGATTTTTTGAGAAGAAAAAACTTCCCCTTTTTTAAGAACAAATATTGGAAACGTTGTTTTTGTGGATATTATTTAATTTAACACAACAACAAATACTTTATCGGATGTTATCAACTTATACATGTGTATTAATAGTGTGACTGTAATTGTATAAACCTTAAAGAGGGAGGGTAGTTTTATTTTGATGTCAGTGTATGCAATAATTCTTTGGAGGGAGAAAAAAAAATGAAGCCAAAGAGAGAGTTTTTATTAAATGCATCTGAAAACAAGGAACATACTCTGCAGCAAAATAAAAGTAGATGCAGAGTTTAAATCTGCGACAGTATGAGTAAAAAGTTCAACCCTTAAAACGTTTTAATTTCGTCTGTGGTCATAAAAATGGCTCTGCACTCGCACACGACCCAAAACTCTTCCTTCAATACACTGTTTGTGTATATGTGTTTAGTATATGTATTTGTGAGCGTATTTATTTCTGTTTTTTCTGACTATAAAAAAATTTTGCTTAATTTTCTTTATCTTATTTTTATTTCTTGTTACCAGTTTTTTTATAGCTCCCGATCAATGGATAACAACCAACGTGAGAGAAATGTCCTATGTTTTTGTTTTTGTACAAATTAAGGAAAATATATATGAAAACAGCGAGTGTATATAGTTTTAAGATTATAACGAGCACGTGCTTGTCAGTTTATGATAGAACTCTGACATTTAGTGAATTTGCTTCTGTTGTTTTTATCCTTGACTTTGTTCGATTTTTATTTTGGATGTTGCTAAATTTTGCTATTTATAATCCATATGGCCACTTTAAATACATAAGAGGACATATGTACATACTTCTACATATATACTTATGTATATAAATACATATGTATATACTTACATATATGTTTATATTAGAAGTAATAAATTATAGAATTGAACTTAATCGTAGAAATACATTATGTATAGTTTAGTGGATTCTTAAATTGTTTGGATTTTATGTCAAGACATTATGTCGGTAAAAAGAATTTAACTGAAATTAATTTCATGTTTTGTTTCAAGTAGATCGCTAAAATAAAATTTATTTACTAACACGTACTACTTATGTTACTTATATTGGATTAAAACAGCAGTTGTAAAAGCTATCTGTTTCAACTAGCTATTTACAAGAAACTAAATATTGGCGAAATTATTTGCTATGAGTGTAAATATATTATTGCGATAGTGACTTTAATTTAGGTATATTTGTGAATAATATTCGAAATTTAATTAAAATATTATTTTTTTCTTTTATTTTATTTTTGTAAAAAAATATCGGCAAAAATGTTAATTGTCATTAGCGAAGTTTAGTCACATTTGCAGTGGATTATTTCGATAAGTAATTAAAGAAAAAAATAATGAAGTGTTTACGTAACGTAATACTGCTTATTTTAAACATTTCAATAATTATCTATCATAATAACTAGTGTATTTTAGTCGGATTAACATCAATTAAGTACATTTACAGTGACTGTAGTTGAAAAAATATTGAATTACATTTACATGTAAAAGAATTTATAATACGCATTACATGTAATTGTAAATGTAATCAGTACCACGCAACAATACAGAGAGGGCAGGATATAACAGAAAAGAAAATTTGAAAATGAAAACAGTTCTGGAAATATTCGATATATGATACTATAGTCAATATCACTCATAAATGACCTACAACAATTTTCTTAAATGAATAACATTTTTTAAACACTTAATATTGATCTCACTCTCTCTCTCTCTCTCTCTCTCAATAATTTTGAAAATCAGATATAATAGAATTTGATCTGTAGATATCGAACGGCTCTTGACTGAAAAAAAGAGTGGTCAAGGAGAGCGGCAGTTCCACAGATGACCTCAACTCAAATCGAAGCTATGCGAATGCCGAGTATATTTTACTATAACTCAAGGACTATTTGTCCCGTTTAGATAGATGACATATCAAAAGATGCAGACCGAGTTATACTAGTGTGGCCGCCTAATTAGTCATGGCCATTAAAAAATCAAAACATGATAAAAACAGTATAAAGAAGGAATATTTCTTTTGCCCTCCGTCTAACATAATGTATACAAATAATTCTAGGTATATATGGGTATTTTTACTTAGATGTGAATAAAGTCAAGATTTGTGCATTAATTTTCATGATACATGGCGTATTTTATTTAGCAGTAGTAATGTTATGTAAATGGATAAAAAACATTATTGCCGTTTTTGTTTCTTAAAGAACTTAAAAAAAAAACAAGTAAGAATGTTATATTCGGCTTGACTGAATCTATATACCCACCATCTGCAATATTTTAAAATTTTACATTATATGGGAGGTGGGCGGTAAAGTGTGTGGACTACGCCCATTTTTTTTGGTAAAAATAAAGTTGTTTTTAGTATGAATAGCATATAATTTAAAATTTAACCAGAAAATAGTAATATTTTAATTTTAAGAGCATATTGTGCTATTTTAAGAGCATTTTATATGCGTATAAAGCACCAAAAATATGCTCTAAAAATATTTTTGGTTGACCTGATAACAAGTAAATACTAGAGTATTCATTCCAATAACGTATTGTATTTTTGGAGTAACGAATAATTCGAATATTTTTATGTCGAATATACGAAAAAAAGAATAATTTAATTTTTTCAAATTCAGCTAATTATATTGGAATATTTATACAAATCTCTTTATGCTAAACTTGAATAAATGCAGCTTTTGGCAATTTTGGTAACGTCAAATATGAAATATCTTTTTACAAATAAAATTTTATAAAAACAGAAGAAGTAAGTCGACTTAAATACATTTTTTTAACATTACGATAAGTAAACGTATTTTGAAGAGCTTTAATCAAAAGGAACCTTATTAAAACAGATCGTTCACTTACTAATCTCATTCTACGATATTCAGCTTTGAATCTCACAAAAAAAAAAAAAAAAAATCCAAAAATATTGGATCACTTTTACAGTTTTTTTTATCTGTCCTGGAAAATTTTAAAATTATACTTAAATTTTTTATCAAAGGTTCACTTATTTTAAGTCATCCGAGTAAATATCTTAAATATTTTACTTTGTTTTATTTCGATTATTCTAATAATTTTAAATACATGATTAAATAAATTAAATTATTTGTTCTATTTGAACAATAAAAGAACCGAGTGAATAACCAGTTAAAATTTTGAAAAATGATTATGTTTGACATCAAGTATGTTTTCAAATAATATTCAAAAAAAAATTTCAATTTTAAGTTTGATTTTTAATTGTATTTTATTTTACAGAAAGAAAAGTTAATAAATCGTACTTTAATATAAAATGCTAATCTCAAATATTTCTGTAATCTAAAACTTAATACAAATGAAAAACAGATTTTTCAATCTGTGAATAAATTCCACTAATTGTTGAGGAATTTATAAATTTATTCTCAAACGGTTGACATTTGAAAAGAATTAAAACATCATCATCCATTTCAAATCAATTTTACGTATTAAGAAATATATAAAATAAAAAAAATCTATTATAATACTGTTGGTCTGGTTGTCCATTTTCAAATTTGGAACTAAGAATATGTCAAAATTTTGAAGGTAAATGTATAAACACAAGAAGTCCGGATTCCTTTTGCTCTAATATTTTTTTCTTTTGATAAATAATTTTTACTCCAATAATAATTATTATATTATTTGCATGGGGGTACCATCTGCTCCGATCCCAAAATAAGGTATTCCATTTGAATTATGTTGTTTTTTTTAATAACTAACTAGTTTAAAAACTTTAAAAATCATAAATTAAATGTATTTTTTTGTAATGCAAAACCTTCTATCTCTCTTTAAAATTGCCAATATTGTAAAATGCTGCAAACAAATTATATATAAGATTTACTCTTGGTTTTAAATAAATGTTGTAAAAGAACATTTTTTAAACACTTGCAAAATAAGAGAAATAAATAATTTTTTTTGCTCTCCTGAGAAGTTCTGTTTTTCGAGATAGAGGATTTTGAATATAGGCCCTCAATATATTAATGTTTTAGTAAATACAAATGTAAAAAAAATAATAATTATCATTTTGTTAAATGATTGATGAACTGAAATTTCAACTTTATTCTAATCAAAAAAGCCGGATGAACCATTTAATTCGAATGATTTTGACTTTTTATAGAAACTTTAACTCATTGATGCATCCTGTATAAAATCCCCATTTTTTATTTAGTTTCAAAAACAATCAAATACAAAAATAAACAAAAACTTTTTTGTTGTGTTTATAAAAAAAGTACACGCCTGCGCATAAATAATGATGCTTAAACAGACATACACAAAAAATACTCTCTGCCCTCACAAAACCCCTACCTGCTCCAATGAAATTCATAAGTGAAGTGGATTGTGGAATTTGAAAATATAAAACCGACATGGATGAAATTCAATCCACATCCAGTCAACATTTAGAATTAAAAAAACTTTTCCTTACGAGTAATATTATGTACATGCTCCCCACAAAAGTATGTTTGAGTTTATGAATCTCAGCTCAAACACTTTCAACACCTTCATGCAGCATCAACTGAGATTTTAATGTTTATTCCATGCTGACAAGCAACAAAGGTGGATAAGACGCGTAACAATTTAACACTTGTCGCCGCAATCATAAACGACGCAATTATTCGTTCACACAACTCCGCTGAAGAAGACACGCAAATTGTTGGCCTAATGCACATAAATATACAGACAAATCGCCAGTCAGTCAGTCTGTTTGTCTATCAGATGAACACATACAAATAAAGACAAATAAAATTGTTGTAACTTGAAAAAGAAAAACTTAAAACGCGACATCTTTTCTTTTTATATTCGATTGATTCCGTTTCCTGTTTAAGTTGTTGTTATTTTCTTTTTTAGTGCGACATAAAAATATTGAATATGGATAATATGTGAATGTGTGTGTGTAACTAAGAAAGTTTATTTTTTTTTTTTTTTCAACAAATTCAATGAAAGATGAATTGCATGTGGTTAAGGGTGTCTATTCGTAAATGTTTCTTCTTTTATCCGTTGTATTTGTATTAGTTTTGTTGTTTGTAAGTGTGAGTGCATGTATGTGTGTAATGTCATGTGTCTATGTGCAACGATGTGTCTCATTGAAAAGTTTTAAGTGATTGAGTGCAGTTTTTAGTTTGCGAATTGTAAAACAATTGAGATTAATTTCAAAACATTTATTTAACACACAAAACTGCTGAAAAATAAAAATGTAATGAAAAACAAATAAAAAATAAAAAGTACAAAGCAGAAGAAGAACAACAACAATAAGTATTTGTGCAAACAATGAAATATTTTGTTAACAAACACTAGTAAATTGTAAATCATAAATTTATGATGTGATAAATGACCAACGATTTATCAAAATATAAAAATGCGTTCGCAAATTGTTTGAAATATAAAATAGTAATTCTGAATAATAAAAACACAAGGTAATGTACGAAAATAATCAGTGCATTTCTGAACTTAAGTATAGTAAATGAAAATATCATTTTTATAATCGAATTAATCATACCCATAGCAATTGGAAATGTAGTGAATTAAAAAAAATACCTACATAAATATCAAAATTTATCACGGACGATGAATTTTTCATTTTATTGGATATTAATTTGATTTCAATATTTAGTGGTAGGTACATATATCCTTATTTCATTACACTTAAACACAAAAGATTACCTTAAATAGTAGGGCAGACAATATTATGTTATAACAAAAAATCACTAGGGTTAAGAAAGACCTTTGATAGATTTTCAAATATTTTAATGGACATTTTATAATAGGTTAGAAAGTAAAAAAGAAACTGTTAAACCTTTATAGAGATTATCAATAAACAGTATTAACTTGATAGTTCGGACCCTTTAATCAAGATTATTCCGTAATCTGGTTTACATTCCTAACTCATTCCGCGGTACAGGGCCTGTCCTCGAAAAAACTATGCAATTTTTGCTATCAAATTAAATATGAAATTTAACAACTTATATTCGATTTGATTAAATTATATAGTATTTAATATAAAGTTTAACATTAAATATAAACTAAAAATTATGCTATTATTATGTTTTGCCCTCATACACCAACCCATTAGTCTTTGTACCAGGGATGATAAATGGTATTTTCAATATTGTACTAAATTCAATAAAAATGTTCTGTCTGGACCACAAATGTACTGAAATGGTAATAACTTCATATGTCCTCAACCTAAAATTTTTTGATCACAATACATTTGGGATACATTTTCCAAATTAGTTGCATTATTAGCAAATCGATCAGGGTGTTAAATAAGGGCTTAATGGTTGAGTGCATTCCTGTATCGGGTTCTTTAAAGTTTTATCGAAAGCTTTAAAGTAAGAAATAAAAGCTCGTATTTAAATTACAACTTTTCATGATAAGTAATGGACGTGCAAATTACAACCTTTGTTGGTTTTTCTCAATTTTCTGAATATTATTTGTATATTGAGCTTAATTAACATATATTTAATAGTGTCTTCAAATGTAACTACATAAAAATGTTAATGTTCCTAAATTATCATGCATAAGTTCTGTAGGAAATTTTAATTAATTTTCTCAAATAATTATTAAAAAGTCAGCTGAAGGACGATCGTTTCAAATCAATTTACAAATAATTTTATTAAGAATAGAACCTTTCTTAATTGTACTAAGTCTTTCACTGGGCTACTGCTGTACTTTTTAAGGACGAATTGTACTGAAAATTTATCATCCCTGCCTTGTTCAGTACTTTAATTAACATCCGAGTATGCTCTTTGTATCTTATTATGAAAATCTTGAATGCCGTTTTGCTCTGTTTTAATTATCTTTTCATCTGTGCACAATATCTCTCAATTTCTACGAAGCTCCAGAAAATCTGGTGGATTTACAGTTTAAGAAACAAAAATTATAATTATTAATTAATTATTATTTCGGTTGGGCCTCTTACAAACATGATGGGTGATGGCTAATCTGGCCAAAATAACTCAGAATAAACGAGATTAAAGACTTCTTTAAAATTTTTTTGATATACATTGTGGAGTTTATTGACCCTTTTCTGACTACTTCTTTGCTTTGAAGCCCACAGCTACAAATGGCTTGCCAAAGCAATATAATTTCGGAAAAATTCACAAACTTCTTTTCGTGAATATTGTGCACTACCTCTCCTCTATATTGACGTGTAAATGACTTATCTGTTCTATAAATTTGACATCCCAAGTAGTGTATTCAAAAATCGAAATTTTTAGGAAACCCGTTTCGTATACGGTTTTACTCGAAGAAACCGGCTAACCGGTTTTTATTAAAAATATAAATTTTTTAAAATTTGTATTATTTTTACTGAATAAAGTACGCTTATAACACATGTCATTTGTAATGACAAGTAATATAAAAATAAAAAGTCATATCGTTCTTTTGCAACTGGAGGATCATGCTCAAATTTTGTATTTTTTTAATTGAATTCTAATAATGCTTCTTTTGATCTAACTCTACCTATATACCTATTTACTGAAATTTATCTTATTTTTGTGACAAACTCTAAAACTAAAATTTACTTTTTATTTAGATTTTGTTTATAAAAATTAGTTTGAATCAATTAAAAAATAATCTCAGTTCTCAGTACACTTCTGGTATTGTCCAAATCTCAAATTAGAAATTTAAGAAAAACTAAACCTGAAGCTTTACTAGATCATAATGTAAATGAAAAATACTTTTAAATAAATAAGGTCATGATTAAGCATAGCAAGTGCATTGTTTACAAATAAAATTTGTAATTTTCTTGGAAATTTTATTTCCAAACAATTTGATTGTTTTAATACATCAGGTCCTAAATATTGTTCAATGAGCAAATATAAAAAATGAGAAATATGAGTTGATTTAGTAAAAAAAAAATAAAAGAACTTTTTAAAAAAAAGTTAATCGACGGAAAAAACCCGGCCTGTCGAATTATTCGAAAACACAAATTTTTGGAAAACTGTCGGTTTTTTAAAAAAGCAGAAATCGGCTAAAGGGTTTCGGCTTTTGGATGCACTAATGCCGAGTTTAGATTTTAAAATACCTTCCATAAAATTTCTCTTCGTTTTTTTTTTTCTTGCACATATTAACGACATTTTAAAACAACTAATATTTAAAAGTTTAAAACTATCAGTGTTTGTTTGGACATTGACATATTATACAGTAAATGCCAAGAAATATAACTAAACTACCATAGGTGGTTGTGGTATTATGTATTTGTGCTGATGTTTGTAGCGCACAAAAACAATCTTCGGACTTTAAAGTACAGCTGGCTGACTGTCCATATAAACCTCACGCGCATATATATGACTTTTTTCATATAATGACGTAGCCTAATGAACTTGGTTAGGATCGGTCCATTATTTCACCGAGTCTCCTTCCGGAATAGGGTTCTAACTATCATATATGCCTCAAATATGGCAATATTTTTATGAAATTCGATACAAATAAGTTTTATACCCGTATAAATCTTTGCGGCAAATTTCATTAAAATCGGTGAGTAATTTACCATAGCTCCCATACAAACGCCTCTTACGAAAATAACTTTAACGTGCATAATTCTCATACAAACATTATATTAGGCACAAGTAAATCTTATATAAGTATAAAAATCGCTGTCAAATTTTATGAGTATCGGTCCATAATCCTTATGTTTTTTTTTTATTATGGTTACGTTAGTGGAATTTGAATTTCATTTCAATTTAGATGTAAAAGCTCTCATACTCAGTAAAAAATTGAACTTCGAATGAAGCAAGGGATGAAGCAACGAGTTCCCGGATGGAAGTAATACATTGATTTAAAAGCGCTTATTCTGTGGATCTTATTTTTCAATAGCATTATTAAAATTTCCATTATAATAAAATCAACTTCAAAATATAATATAGACATGCTAACATGGTTAGTCTCTTTTCGTTTGTGGCATATTAAGGTTTTATTAATTTTTTTGTCGGACATTTTTCAACATATATTCGATTTTAACTTAAATTGACCAGGAATGTTTTTCGTTTCAGATATTGTTGAAATTTTCAAATGTAGATCCATGGGGTCTAAGAAAATTTACCTATTCTATAAAATTTTGTTTCGGCACCTAGGACGGCATAATGGGTCGTTACCATACGTTCACGCCAGGTATTACATACATAAATATTTTTTCTGTAAGAAAAAATAAGTAAATTTTTCAAAAAAAAGTTGTTTTTTTTTGAAAATTTTCTTAAGGAGATGCAATTTAATATTGGTAATTTGGTATTGCGAAACATGTTTTACACATCGAACATACATCATTAAGTATACCCACTTGAGTTAGAGAAGTCATCGACATACCGTCTTATTTTAGCTTTTGGTACTAAAAGATGACCTTCATTATGATCACAAAAATTTATTGTGTTACGAATCCACTTTTGGATATTGGAAGGCATCCACGTATTGTCATTTACAAAGTAGTAAATTTGCTTTTGGACTCCTAAACTATAATTAACTAAGACTTCCACTCTATTTACCCTGAAGCTGACCAGAAATTTCAACACAAATGCCATTTAGATATGTATAATATGATAAACAATCACATTTTGGCTTAAAGGAATATTTCAAGAACTAAATGAGGAATATTACTATTAGAAACGTTGCCGGCATTGCCTTCATCACTAATATCACTATAATCTTTAGGCCATTCGATAAAAATCCTTCAGACATATTCATCATTGTCACTCTCAAGTTATTCAAAGCTCCATTGACGGACAATTTTCCAGGAAAACATGTTTTGTTCCAAAAAAAGTTAAAAAGGAATATATTAATTATATTGTGTATTGATTTATACCAGTATAATATAGCACTACGTGGTTATATAAGAATCATATGAATTCATTTTTCATGTCGTTAATTTTTTACATTTTTAACAATAATTTTTTCGAAGAATTTCAAACAGAATCACATACTTCCAAGCACATAATATATATGACCTTCCATCAGGTTGATATTACTAACAGGTTTTCATATGATGAAATGTAATTCCGATATTTTTAATATATTCTACGCTATAAAGCTTTTTATCTTTACCATATTGGTAAACTAGTTGAATTTGGTTTAAGTACCATTGGAATGGGGTTTTTAAGGGCCAATTTTATATATTTGGTTTCCAAAAGGTCAAATTGGAAAATTTTACAAATAAGTTGTATGAAAGTATTTATATATTTAAAAATCAATAAATTTATGAAAAATATAATAAATTCTTCTAAAAATACGATAATAATTGAATTAATGAGAGTATTTGAAATTAAGTCGCCATTTTACTCTTTGTGATAAATTTATGATTCCGATGACATTCATTTTCTCTACTAACTATTTATTTTCCATAAAAATTAACTTAACCTTTTCTAGACCGGTGATTCCAAAATATTTAGAGATAAATGAATTCAAATATCAATAGTATTGAATATGAAATATTCATACTTTTATAAAATTGTAATTAAAAAAATTCATAGACAATTTAAACTAATTTTAAAAACAATTTACTCGTAGCACATGATGTATTAGTTGGCATATCTATATTATATGTTGGAATTTTTTTGATCATAAGTTAAAACACTGTGTACAATGTTGATCGAAAACTATATTTTTGGAGTTGTTTTAAAAATGGTACAGCTCACGGGAACGAAATAATTGAATCGAAATATTTTAGAGATTACTTTATAACATATCATATCAATCTTAATCTTTATGGGGGCACATTTGCAATATTTTTTATCCCCATGCAAAACGAGGCACTTTTATAACTATATGAATAATGAGTATGAAAGTTTTTTATGGACTTTAGTGAAATTTCCGTAAAAAATAAAAACCTATTACCCAGGTACCGAGTTTTTACTGTACTTTAATTTCATGGCATAGTTTCAGGAGCAGAAATAAAAAATAGAAAATAAAAAAGGTAAAATCGAATAAATTTCATTCTATTTAAGAGGCATACATTTTGTAATAAATAGATATTATGTCAGACAACATGCTTTTAAAGAAAAAAATATTAATTATAGAATTTTAATGTATAAAAAAATATGAATAACTATATGATCTGATCTGGCACAATGAGGTTTATAACTTTTATTCTGTATTAAATGAAAATAATCCTTTGAAACGTCGAATTGGTTCTGTTTACTTCCAACACTTAATGGTCGTTTTGTTTCCGGCAAAAGTAAAATTTTTATATAATTTAACCATGCACAATTTTTTGATTAGGGCAGCATAAGTACTATTATCATGAACTTGTTTCCGACTGTTGCTGAGAACATAATACCTATTGCTGGCGTGACCACGCCGTAGCTATATCTTTTCTACACTCTCTAGTGTGTGACCCTCCATGAAATGAAAATTAAAAAGAGTTAAAATCTGAAAATACATCCCAACTAGACTAAGTATATTTAATAATGGGAATTTTGCTTTGGTAGTAAATTTAAGTTGACATAATTCTTATATAATTCTTATCTTTGTCATAATTCTATTTTTTCAAAACATTTATAAACATTAATATTTCCTACATTAGTTTTTAGGAGGAAATAAACGTAATTATAAAATCATTTCATATTAAATTTAATTATCAATATTTATCAAACAAATTTGTGTAAATAATACAGTGATTTTAAAATAGCAATATTTCGCATTAAATACCTAAACTGGATTAATTATTTTTGGCTCATATGGCATAAAAGTTCCTTGTATGAAAATATATTTGTCATTATGTACATATTATTGTACATAACACTTCATTTAACTAACTACACTAAACATAATGAGCATATAATTTACTATATATGTACATTGCACTGCACCTAAATTTACCTGCTTTTGAATTTTGATCGTACTCCCCCTAGAATCGTTCATTGGATTGTAATAATATATTGTGTAAAATATTAGTAAATCGGATATCGTTGTTAACCCGTGCTACATGGGACCTAAAGTTTGTAAAAATTACTTTTTACCTAAAAAAATTTTCGCCGAAATCCGGCTTAGTCATACAAGATATGGACCGAATTCTATTTTTAATTTATTTCTTGTGGTGTTGTCTATAAACCTGTATAGTATTATTCGAACTTTTTTTGAAATTTGTTTAACAAAATTTTTTAAAGATTGACATTTTTTTAACGAAGCATCGAAAGGGATTGAGTTAACCCGCAGAAGTAAAGACTTATTTTTTAGTAATTATAGTCCAAATTTAATTAAAAATTACATTTTATATAAATTTTGATGCAGTCTAATGTACATATGCATTTATTTAATAGTACAACATATACATATGTACGCATTATATATACATATAAATATATATACATATATGTATATATGTAGGTGTATTGTATGATAGTTATTTATGAGCTTTTATTTCCAGATAAATACATTTTTAACGTCCGTTAAACACCATGTAGTTAAATATCGGCCATAACCACACAATTGTGCAATATAAAAATCCTTACCAAATATCCACATACACTCATACTTACATATATATGTATGTATAATGCAAATATAAATAACAAAAGATTTAAAAATTATGGTAAATAAATAAACTAATAAATAATATTGAAATATTAAAAAAAAGAAGGACATATTCGATGCCAACGCAACTTCACACAGAGTCCATTCAAATGCTGGCCAATAATAAAAAGAAAAATTAGCCAACCGAAATGAATGAAAAATCTAAGTGGTTGTAGAAAAAAGGTGTTGATTTAAATATTCATTAATACTGGCATTGCCTACAAATTGTTTTTAAATACATAAAAAACAAACAAATTAAAAATGCATATATTTTGTGAAAATCCAACGGCGTATAAACAAGTTAAAATGTCAAATTCAGCTGATCCGAATTTGATAAGTTGTTTGTTACATCGCAATGGGAATTTTAAGTTAATTACTGAAATTTATATTCATGTTAAGGTTTTTATAGAATGCAAAAAATAAAAAAATGTGTTTTGTCAATCTTTTTAATTTTGTATTGTTTTATTTATGTATCATCATAGAGTGGTTTCAAAAAATTGATTCATACTAATATAATGATTATCAAGTGGGTATACGCAATCCACAGAGGGTCGATACAAACACTTCAGGCGGCCACGTAGACACACTGATAGTGCTTGCACTGGAGAATATTATAGGCTATGTTGGATCTTGATAGAATGCCCATATATTACACCCACTTTTTAAGATTCCCAAATGGCTTAGCCGATTTTCTTAAAATTTTTACAGCATCATCATGTGTGTTCCTTAATTCAAAAATGATATTTTATTTTTCGACCAGAGCAGAAATAGTGGTACCTCATATAAGGTAAATATTCATTATACCATATCTACGAGTGAGAGTCTTCAGACTTCGTGCGGACTATTATCTTATCATATTGCATTGATGAAATGAAAATAGGACGGATAGATCCAGGGAAAGAAGTAGCCGCTATACAGAGCAATTATTAATTTTCGCATATATAAAGTGGAAGCCCCCATATAAAAAAATATTAGTTATCACATCAAAACGGGGGAAAAGCTAGGTTAATATATATTTGTTAATAAAATTGGATTAAAAGTCGTTTCATTTAAATTTTATTTTTAACCAAATCACTTAAAAAAGCTCAAAATCTTTAACTTAAAACGTTAACATGTCATCTTTTAAAGTGATTTGCAACAGCAAATAAAAACTTTTATAAATAAATTTTTTATCTAATTTTTTAACACATATATAAAAAATCAAATTCTTTATCAATGAATTGTCAAATCACAAAATATCAGGTACGCGAACACAACTATTTTTAGAATAGAGTACTTAAATCAATTATCCATTTCCACACTTTGAAAACATTTCATTTTCAATAAGTTACCTTTAAAATTGTGGTATATTGTTAGTTCCAAAAGGGAAACAGGACAGCCAAGCAGAAAGTGCTTTAATTGAGATTTGTATACATTATATCTTTTTAATAAGTAAATGATATAAAAATTTCAAAAGTTTGGGAATAAATAACAACGTGGGTTACCTGTGGGTGTAGAAAAAAAATTAGTGGTATTTGATATAACTAAAATCTCAAAAATAGAAAATTTTTTAATTTCGCACTAACAAAAAATGCGTAGATATAAAAAATTAAAAAAAAAAAAACATATCGTGAATAATTCCGCTTAGTTTTCACACTTTAGACTAAATATAGTGAAAAAAGTTAAATGAATCTTTTCCATGACATCATTTTTTAATTACGCAGTAACAAAAAATGCGTAAATATAAAAAATTAAAAAAAAAAACATATCGTGAATAATTCCGCTTAGTTTTCACACTTTAGACTAAATATAGTGAAAAAAGTTAAATGAATCTTTTCCATGACATCATTTTTTAATTACGCAGTAACAAAAAATGCGTAGATATAAAAAATTAAAAAAAAAATATATCGTGAATAATTCCGCTTAGTTTTCACACTTTAGACTAAATATAGTGAAAAAAGTTAAATGAATCTTTTCCATCATATCACACTAATACACAAAGGCAATATGTACCTAAAAGAAATTTTTAGGTTATACAATTTTCGGAGTAATAGGTAGAGCAAATCAGGGATCTGTATTTTATAGAGAAGGAATAGTGCAACAAAAGTGTAGAACATGACATGTGTCATTCTTGATCTCCATAGCCAATAGAAATCTTTAAAAATGTCAAAATCACCGAAAATATGGAAGCAATAAGCGATAAACAAGAGGAGCTTTTTCACCAAAACGCAGTTACTGAGAGATTATATCAAGGCATATAGAATCCTACTATACTGACAGATTATTGCTGCTTCTTAGTATGAGAAAAAATTAAAAACAATACTTTCTTAAACACTAATTTAAGAAAAAAATTCATAAATTTTTCAATGAAGTTGAAAATAAAAACCTTATATCTCTTAAAATTATGACGTGATGGAAATATTTCATCATGTCACTGTTGCATTATATTTAGTCTAAGGAGTAAGAATTAAGCGGAATTATTCACGCTTTTTATTATTTTATTTTTAAATTTTTTGTTGACTTAGTTTTTTAAATTTTGATTTTTATTTTCTTTTTTAATTTTTATGTTTTTGCATCTTCTGTCATTGCAATTTTAAAAGTTTCGCCATTTTTAGATCTACGGTCATGTGTTAGTTATATCAAATACAAATTTCCCTTCTACACGCACTCCTTAAACTTCATTTTTTTAATAGATTTATGAGGGCTAATTAAGAAATTCTTGATTTTTACAACTTATAGGGGCTATGTTTAGCAAATTGGAGACTTGACTTATAGAACATTTTTGTAGCACTACCTTTACCTCTTACTTAACAAAATATTTATCTTAAAAACTGCCCAGAATGCCGATGCCTACAATTTTTGTAACATATTTTTCACGATACTTTTCTAGTGTTGACCTGTGTAATTAATTCCTCCACAAGAAGATGAATTTAATCACATTTTCTATTGTATTTTACATTTTAGAATGAATTGAAATTAACATTTATCAAAATAATAAGGATTGATTTGTTCAACATTTTATGTATGTTTGAAATTTTTTTTAAATACATAAATTTAATTTTAAATACTCGCATCAAACATAAACGTGTTTTGTTTTGATGCGTCGTTACCGATTTGTAATGTCTTAAGGGCGTCGTGAAGCTTTTGCTTGTGAGGATCCCTGCACTAAAAAGTCCTCTCCTAACTTTGTATCTATAAAATGTATAAAAATATTTTCTTAACAGGCTTAAAATTACGTTATTTTTCAGATCTTTTAGAAGAAGAATCGCTGGTAGGAAACTGACCATTTAAATGATATTCCTATAATAGAATTAGAAAACATTGTAGAGCACCAACGGTGACAGCATAATCTTTTTAGATTTTCTAAGAACAGATGTCAGGTATAAGAAGAATTTCAATAACTATAATGGATATATTAGAAGAATTAAAGGGCAATATATTAATTTTGTGGATCCATCCATTCCGAGGACGCCGATAACAAAATTATCTATTGAATAAAAAATTATCTATTGTAGTCGATATCTTTACCGAGTCCAAAAATAAACGATTTTGAATTTGGAAATTGCAAACAAGACGACTTTTTGTGTTTTTTTTTAGCCGCAAAAGTATCTACACTCTTTTTTATCTAAAATAAAATTTTCTTTAGCAACATATAATAATTTTGCACTTTTCTGAAAGGTAGCTTTAGAGAGATGACTTTAAGATAAAAAACAAGCCCAATGACTCAGTTGGTCATGGTACACACCCTCTCGAATTCGACCCATTTTATATGAAAGTTTTGATTTTAGACCATACTTTCTCAAATTCCAAAGCACGAATCGACGAGCCGAATATATTTTAAAAATCTTGAATATGTTTTTAAAAGTTTTAAATCAAAATCTACGGAACTTGGGGAAAATGTGGATTCTATAGTCAAAAATGAAAAAATCCCATTTTTGGGAATTTTGATTAGTTTTTTTGGGAATTCCGGAAAACCCTACCCCTGATTGAAATTTGGTTAACGCGGTTTTATTTGTATTAATAAGATCCACATTTCCTGCAAATTTCATTAAGATAAATTTATAAATATGTAATTACAATTAAAAAATTGCTATTTTCATCAAAAACCCCAAATTGGGCCTTTTGTTAGGTATTATTTCTAAATAGCGAAAGAAAATTTAAAAATATGTATTCCAAATTAAGCTTATCCTTTAGCATATATAATTTCCGATCTTTTGCAAAAAGAATCAAGTCAATATCATGCCTCATTTCAGAAATATGCGCTTTTAAACTTTTATATTTTCAATTTATTGTATATATTTTTACAAACTTGAAACTTTTACCTTTAGCTTTACGTGAATAATTAATTAGAAAATTATGAATATTTCTATATACTTTCAATAATATCTATACACAAAATGTTTTTATATAAATAATTAATAAATATTTCTTATTTTTAATAGGGTTGCCACATTTCCCAAATTTATGTAAATCTTTATCCTTTTCTAAGCATTCATATATTTCTATTAATGAATTTAAAATAACAAAAGAAACAAAAAATGTCTATTTTAACTTAATCAATAAGTATTTTATTAGTTTACATTTATGGTGTTTACCTAAATTTAACAAATGTATTTATCTATGGGTGATGGTTAAAAATTTCTTTATTTATCATCTAGTGGCAATGTACAGGTATCCTTTCCGGTGATACCTTATTGCAGCATTTATCTATTACTGATGATTCAAAATTTATATATACTCTTCTGATACTGATATAGAAATATTGGCGTGCAAAATATCAACTGGAGCACCCTGCAAGACATATGATGATTTAAGTACAAAACCTAAAAAGAAAAGATTGGCCCATAAGCTTTCTATAATTTCGAATGAAGAAGTTTCTGATACATTCAAAGAAATGTTAAAAAAGGAAAAGCAACCTAAGAGTGCAATTAATATTGATGAATTACTGCCAACTGTATCACCAAAACGTCTTAAATGGATTGCTGAAAGTGTACCTACTCCAACATGACAATCCAATTTTACAGAGGAAGAAGCAATTGCTTTAATGCTTGAACTGGACCTCAGCCGAAACAAATATAAAATTTTAAGAAAAGCTCTGCTTGAAAAGGGACACTCAATTCTACCATCATACAAGGATATTCAATAAAAAAAGCAAACTATTTTACCATCTATTTCGATTACCGAAAAGGAAGCATGTATAGAGCTAACTTCTTTGCTTGAGAATACAGCTACCAGGATAGTTGCAGATTTTTCTGCAAATCAGTTGGAAATCTATATGTGGGGATGTAACGGACTATCAGCCCTTCCTGAAGTAAGAAAATGGCGGATTATAAAAGCATATTTATAGCATCTTTGGTGCCATTAAGAATGCGATCTTATTCCTTAAAACAATCTTGTAAAAGTGCTAAACCTCATATGAAGATATACGGCTTAATACCGCTTCAGGTTCCAAACATTTTTGCAGAGTTATTTGGTTCCAATACACACCAACAAAGGATTTAGTGGAATATATTAAAGATGAAATAAATTATTTACAACGTCTTTCAATAACCATAAACCAATACACATTCGACATATCCTTTCAACTTAGTCTAACAATGATTGATGGAAAGTTTAGTAATGCCATTACGGAAACATCTTCTTTTTGGAAATGCTCACCATGTGATGAGACGAAATCACAATTTTTGGATATTGGTAAAGCAAGGAGTATTAATAAAGGATTTCTGTCTTTAGGAATATCTCCACTTCACGCAAGAATACGGTTCATGGAGCATTTTCTGCACATAGGATATGATTTAAAGTATAGAAGTGTACCAGAAAATTTTACAAAACCTACCAGAAAAAACGAGGATTTAAAAACACTTAGAATATCTGAGAAAAGTAGAATCCAGGGTAAATTCAGAGAAGAGAAATGACACCAACAGTACATAAAGTATTGCGCCATGGCGAAATTATAATTGAACGAAATATTCTTCCACTTAGAGAGCTTACAAAAGAGGCTCAAGAAGCAAGAAACAGAGATTTTAAGCACGTTCAGTTATTCAGCTCCAGCAAATGCTCACAAAATGAGGAGTGCAGGGGTCCTCACAATATCAATATTGATAAGAGTTAGCTGCGTATTTATATATATATATATCTATTAGGTATATCGCACAGATATATATATTTAAAGGTATTCTGTGAATTTTCATTAGGTAAAATATCTGAAAGAGTCAATTTGGAAGAGTACCTATATTATATTAAAAAAAAAATAATATTATATAAAAAAAAAATGATATTATATGTTGCTGTTAGGTATCACCGGAGTTCATAAAAATATACATTTTGAACCATCAGTAATAGTTAAATGCTGCGGCTAGGTATCACAGGAAAGGATATTACCTGTGCGTTGTCACTAGCTCAGAAAAATATAAATTTTGAACCATCAGTAATAGATAAATGCTGCAGTAAGGTATCACCGGAAAGGATACCTGTACATTGCCACTAGATCATAAATAAAGAAATTTTTAACCATCACCCATAGATAAATACATTTGTTAAATTTTGGTAAACACCATAAATGTAAACTAATAAAATACTTATTGATTAAGTTAAAATAGAAATTTTTTGTTTCTTTTGTTATTTTAAATTCATTAATAGAAATATATGAATGCTTAGAAAAGGATAAAGATTTACATAAATTTGGGAAATGTGGCAACCCTATTAAAAATAAAAAATATTTATTAATTATTTTTATAAAAATATTTTGTGTATAGATATGTATTATTAAAAGTATATAGAAATATTCATAATTTTCTAATTAATTATTCACGCAAAGCTAAAGGCAAAAGTTGCAAGTTTGTAAAAATATAGTTATATATATAATAAATTGGAAATATAAAAGATTAAAGGCGGATATTTCTGAAATGAGGAGTGATATTGATTTCAATCTTTTTGCAAAAGATCGGAAATTATATATGCTAAAGGATAAGCTTAATTTGGAATACATATTTTTAAATTTTCTTTCGCTATTTAGAAATAATACCTAACAACAGGCCCAATTTGGGGTTTTTTGGAGAAAATAAAATTTTTTAAATTGTAATAACGTATTTATTTATAAAGATATCTTAATGAAATTTCAATCAGGGGTAGGGTTTTCCTGAATTCCTAAAAAAACTAATGAAAATTCCCAAAAATGGTATTTTTTCATTTTTGGCTATAGAATCCACATTTTTCCCAAGTCCCGTAGATTTTGGTTAAAACTTTTAACAACATATTCAAGATTCTTAAAATATATTCGGCTTGTCGATTCGAGCTTTGGGATTTGAGAAAGTATGGTCTAAAATAAAAACTTTCATATAAAATGGGTCGAATTCGAGAGGGTGTGTACCGTGACCAACTGAATCACTGGGCTTGTTTTTTTTTTCCTAAAGTCATCTGTGTAAAGTTACCTTTCAGAAAAGTGAAAAATTACTATATGTTGCTAAAGAAAATTTTATTTTAGATAAAAAAGAATGTAGATACTTTTTCCGCTAAAAAACAAAAAAGATCGTCTTTTTTGCAATTTTCAAATTCAAAATCGTTTATTTTTTGACTCGGTAAAGATATCGACTTAAAATTTTTTTATTCAATAGATAATTTTGTTCTTTAAGTAGTTAGGAAACAAACTAATAAAATCGGACGGAAATACTAGGATCTATATGAAAAAAAACTGGACCAAGAACATGCAAAATTATGGTGCTTAAAAATTCAAACGCAAATAACTCGAAAACTAGAACAGATAAATAGTACATGTAAGCATGTTTTTTATAGGTCTTGTCAGCGCCTATAACAGTATATAAAAATATTTGAAATCGGACGAGAAACAAAATTTTGGCAACCCCTGAGGGGTTGTGCCCCCCTCCAAACTTAACATTGTCCACTCCTCTGCTACGCCTGCACAAAATTTCATGAAAATCCAACCAGCCGATCAGAAGTTACAGATTTATTTCCAAAAAATTTCGATTCTGCCCCACTGTGGAACATAGGATGTGGGTGATTTTTTCATATTTTTTGGAAAATTTTCCATTTTTTATTTTTGAGTAATTTTTCATTTCTTTTAGGCGATTTTTGTATATTTTGCTGGCAGCCAATTACCAGATAAGTTGTCGTCGGCAGTGTATCTTTATTTAATAATTACATGTTTTTATGTTCGGTAACATAAATTTTGATAAATACTTTTGTATTATATGAATTACTACTAGCAGCATGAAAATACGCAAGGATTTAGTCTCGGATTCCAATACTGGCAGGTACAGATTGAATATTCGATTCTCTTGGGTATTACGCAGCAAGTCGACAGAAGTCGCTGTGCCGAAACTATCAATCGAAGAAGGTGTGTTTAATGTAAAATAAAAGAAATAAACAAAATAATATAAACAGTAATCGGGATAAAAAGAATAAAACGTATGTGATATAGTTTTATGGTATAAATTCATTTAATACCATAAAAATTGGTTACAAAGTGTAAATACATAGCTTTACTCTTTGTAAGCATCAAGAAAATATTTAAAGAAAAAAAATGTTAAAGTTGGATTATAATTACTACAATAATTACAATGATAACAGAACGAAAGATTTTAATACTAACCGCATTAATTAAAAAAATTTCTATCTAATATGTGATTGCAATACGTATATAAATAGAATAATATGTGTGTTGGCAACTTCATGAATATTTCGCGATGTAATAAATCAAACGACAAAGCAGCTTAAATGACTTCCTTACCGCCACACATCCTTATCACCTTTTTAAGTCATAAAAAATATTAAAAATCCTTTCCTCCAAACACATAAAATAAAAATTACCTAAATTTTTGTTAAAAATCTACTTTACACTATGATATTTTAACTTAAACTTTTTTTTCTATAATAATAATTCTCTCAAAGAGCGACACTCTTTGACAGAAAAAATTTACATATTCTGTCACGTTGCTATAATAGTTGTATTTTACTAACACACACAGTTTTGAAAAACGAAAATTTTCAAAATCTATTTAAATTTTACTAGATTTTGTTAAAATATCATTTGACACTATAATTTGATTTGTATGAAAAATCTAATTAAAATCTAATAAAATTATGTAGATTTTGCATCAAATCTCATTTAAACTAAATTTTGTGCAAATATAAATTTTTGAAATACTATAAAATTACTAGCTTTTGCACTATTGAAAAATGAATGACACCCAATTAAATAATGATCAGTTTTTATACACTTTGAAATAATTTGCGATTTGGTCTAAGAACCTCACTTTTTAATTTGAACACATATTAATTAATGTATGTGCTGCACGGAGGTTTTCAGTTAAAATCAAAATGTTTGTACAATATTTTTAGGTATCGAGAATCTACTAAACCTTTTTTTATAAATGTCTTTAAATGGTTTAGTTATAGGGAAAGTATATATCAACATCTTGGGTACGAAAACTATACTAATTGAAATTTGGGAACGTATAAGCCATTTAACTACTGACCGCCAGACATAGACAAATAAATTAAATACTTGACTATGATACAATTTTAGTTAGTTCTTGCTGTATTAATTGGTAAAAATTAAAGGTGATATCTCTAAATAGCATGATTTAGAAATTGTCTTCTCAAGTCATTTAAAAAACTTATGTCTAAATATATCTTGAGACTTGAGTAGCTCTAAATAACACAAAAACTTGGAGTACCTTGGTCAGAATAATTTCTGTGCACCAGGTTGTATAATACTTTATAATTTATGGTTCAATGTATGGAAGTCATTCAGATGATCATTATTATACAAACGTATACAGTTATTAAGATAATTTACTCTTATTTCTCTTATAGTGATCGCGTGATTATGTTTCAGTTTAATTTTGTTTAAAAAATATTAAAAATCCTTTCCTCCAAACACATAAAATAAAAATTACCTAAATTTTTGTTAAAAATCTACTTTACACTATGATATTTTAGATTTTAAGTCTGTTTATCTGTTCACGTGCATTTTATTGACATTGATTTTTATGGTTTTTGGTAGAAATCCAAAAGAGCAGGCAGCCAACATTTCTTAGCACGTCATTAAAAAAGCATTTCCGTGATCTTTATATTAAAAGCAGAAACAAAATTTAGTATGATTGTGTGGATTGGTCACCATAATGGGTCATCGTTATTAATATAGAAACAAATTTAAAAATTATTGGCATTTTGGATGAAATTGGCTCTTATTGTTAAAAATTAATATTTATGTGTGTTTGGTTTTAATTATTTTTGATTTTTTTGATATTTTATTTGCGTTAGTATTTTGTTGTCAATGTAAAATCAATATCGCAGTAATTTTTCATCACAATCTGGACTCATATGTTTTAATTGAAACTTTTGAATTTGTATCATAAAATTCTCAAATATAAATATACACATAAAAAAATAAATATTTATGTTTCTATATATATATATATATATATATATATATATATATATATATGTAAGAATGTAAGGGCAAAGTTAAAAAATGAATTCAAGTGCCAACTAAATACACTTAAAAAAAAATGATGTGATACATAGAAGGCGGATTTTATGCATTTATTTTTTGAAAATATGCACCTAAAAAATGAATTTAAAAATACAAAATATATCCTAAAAACTACGAAAAACGCACTTACCTTTTATGTTTAATAAATTAAACAAAAATCAGTACATGGTAAACTATGTAATTAAAAGTTTTACGTTTAAAAATATAAAATATATTGCATTTTTAAACGTAAAACTATGTTTTAAAAGATTAAAATGCTATTTCTTCGTACTTTTTTTTAATATGTGTACTTTTTTTAATATATTTTTAATATGTTGAATGATTGTAGTTCAGAACGTGAGATATGATATCTCACCGAACGTAGAATAATTGAGTTTAGTTTCTTCTTTCTCACCTCAAATCATTTATTTTTTTAATCACATCTTGCAATAGGGTCTTCTGCAGCTTTGAGTCTTTAAATAGCACAATCAATTAGTTTAGTAATAGTATCACAGTTGGAAACAAACGAGAAATTATTTTTAATATTTCTTAATTATTTTTACAGTAGTTATTATTTAACTTATCCACAGCTTTTTTAAAACGATCAAAGTATGGTTCGTAATTTTTTACAGCATAAAGCCAAGAGGAGGAAGTGGTAAATTTGTATATTTTTCCTTTAATTTTGCTACGCTTTAGGGCCTTTTAAATATATCTGTTTTCATATGAATTCAACGAATCAATGTAATCAAATTTATTACGTACTTCCTCACTTACTTGGTTTAATGCGTGGGCTAAGCAGATTTTTAAATAAAAAATGTTACCGTATTTTACTGATTTTACCATATATGGAGGCGTTCGATAAATAAAAGATAATTTAATTTTTATTGAAGTCCTCCCCAAAAATTTAACCGACTTATAAAATGCTTGGGCAATTGTTTCGTACACTTCCCAGTTGCACAATATTAATCAAAAACTTTCTTTTGCGCCTATCAACGTTGTGATCCAAAACTCCAACAATTACATTTATAATCCATTTAAACTTACATTTGAAATCTCGTTTGAATGAGATTTTAACAAAACAAAATCTACCCCGTTTACATTCACACTTTTGACAGTCTTGTAGATTTTGTTTGAGAACTGCTTTTTATACAAATTAAGCACATGAGCTGAACGCATTTAAATTAGTTTTATGTGTTTCACACAACTTTTTTTTTTTTTTTTTTGAAATTCAATTTTATGTTTATTTATGATAACTTTTATATAAAATATTATATATATTTTAATTTTTAAAATATTTATTTACATTCAAAAGTAATTTTTATTTAGCACATATACAACGTTTATACACACCTCTTACTAACAAGTAAACATATTGCGAAATGAAAATTTTGCCGTATAAACGGTGAGTTAATATTTTATTTTCAAGTTAGTTACTTATGAAAAATAATCGTGATTAGTAAAATTAATTGCAAATAAATCGTGCGGCGTTGCCACTTCATTTTACGTTCATAGAAATTTCCATGATAATAGTTTTATTTTCCCCATCCGGCATGACAAATTAGGAAATTTATTTTTTTATACAATTTGTGTATAAACAGTGAATTTTTTAGTTGCAAGTTATTTTTCTTTGCAATAATTTTGTGTATAAACATAATAACCAAAGGTTGACAACCGATTAACACTGATATAATATGTGAGATTATTTTCATTCAGCGACAGAGAAAACATGTTCTTTTTATTTAAAAAAATTTCCACTTTTTAGCACAATTTTTATTAAAATGTTTCTTAAATTTAAAAGGAAACAATTTTACAAAAAACATTTTTTAGCAATTTCCAAAATACACAAATAATAATTCGTATATGGGCACTTTTTGACAGTTCATCTTATAAGATAGTTGTGTGGAGAAATTTCATCACTTCAAATCGCAAAAATTAAAATGCATATCTCTTTGTCTATTCGACTTCGTATAAAAAATAATATTAAGTTTTGAAACTATTTGTTTGTTAAACAAACTTCCAGCATTTACAAAAAATTTTTAAGTTATAAAAAAAAAAAATAATAAAAAATTTAAATTGAATAAATTCTCTCAAGGATTTAATGAATATCATTCAAAAGGTATTTGAATTTTTAAAAATTATTGATATAATTTAAATCGCATATGTTTTAATAAAGGTATTCAGAAAAATATATCAACATTTTAGGGATCCATAACTCGTAAACTAAGAGCGAGCAGCCAAAATTTTTTACTTTTCTTTAATCACAATTAAAATAAAATAAAGTCAATTAAAAAAAAATGATTTAAAAAATCATATGTATTAGATTTATTTTCAATTGAATTTTTTACTACTTAACATATTCTTAAACTTTTTTTTCTATAATAATAATTCTCTCAAAGAGCGACACTCTTTGACAGAAAAAATTTACATATTCTGTCACGTTGCTATAATAGTTGTATTTTACTAACACACACAGTTTTGAAAAACGAAAATTTTCAAAATCTATTTAAATTTTACTAGATTTTGTTAAAATATCATTTGAAACTATAATTTGATTTGTATGAAAAATCTAATTAAAATCTAATAAAATTATGTAGATTTTGCATCAAATCTCATTTAAACTAAATTTTGTGCAAATATAAATTTTTGAAATACTATAAAATTACTAGCTTTTGCACTATTGAAAAATGAATGACACCCAATTAAATAATGATCAGTTTTTATACACTTTGAAATAATTTGCGATTTGGTCTAAGAACCTCACTTTTTAATTTGAACACATATTAATTAATGTATGTGCTGCACGGAGGTTTTCAGTTAAAATCAAAATGTTTGTACAATATTTTTAGGTATCGAGAATCTACTAAACCTTTTTTTATAAATGTCTTTAAATGGTTTAGTTATAGGGAAAGTATATATCAACATCTTGGGTACGAAAACTATACTAATTGAAATTTGGGAACGTATAAGCCATTTAACTACTGACCGCCAGACATAGACAAATAAATTAAATACTTGACTATGATACAATTTTAGTTAGTTCTTGCTGTATTAATTGGTAAAAATTAAAGGTGATATCTCTAAATAGCATGATTTAGAAATTGTCTTCTCAAGTCATTTAAAAAACTTATGTCTAAATATATCTTGAGACTTGAGTAGCTCTAAATAACACAAAAACTTGGAGTACCTTGGTCAGAATAATTTCTGTGCACCAGGTTGTATAATACTTTATAATTTATGGTTCAATGTATGGAAGTCATTCAGATGATCATTATTATACAAACGTATACAGTTATTAAGATAATTTACTCTTATTTCTCTTATAGTGATCGCGTGATTATGTTTCAGTTTAATTTTGTTTAAAAATATTTCGCAACTCATAATTTCTTAATATCGGTGAAAAAATATAAGAAATTCTACATAAATTCTATAAACTTGTATAATCAATTAGTTAAATATGCAATTAGTTAGAAATACTTTTTTCCATTTAATAGTCAAATTTATTGCAAATTCAAAATATATATATAAACCGTAATTTTTACCCAAAATGTCCTAATTATGTTTTCTCATTTCTTCCTATTTTTGCAATAACTTGTTTCGTGGTTTAAACTTTCCAGTTGCACAATATTAATCAAAAAATTTCTTTTGTGCGCATCAACGTTGTTATGAGTGTTGTGGTCGGGAAATCACGGGATTTCTCGTCAAAATAATTTCTGTAATTTCCGGGAAATTTTTAAAATGTAACCGGAAAAATGGGAATTTAAATATTCTCGTAGTTTTAAAATTCTATAGCAAAAATTTTGCCATTTTTAACATTTTATATCAACGAAAGATTGACGTTTCTCTAAATATGGTACTTGCAAAAGTTTTAAGCATATAATACAACTAGAACGTTATCTGTGAGGAACGTTAATGTTGCATGAATTTGGTTTTTGACTACTGAATTAGGTATTTGCTATCAGAGATCTATGTATTGGTTTATCTATGGTTTAACGATTTTACTTACAAATTGTTTTACATAAAATTTTAGATTAATGTAAAACATTATTTTTGTCATGTTCAAATTTTAAATACTTTAAATAATTTGAACTTCGAAAATATTCATTATTATAAACAAATTAATTGATTGGGAGATTTTTCATTCTAACATAACATTTTCTTTTGAAACAATATCTCTTATCCGAGCAATGGATATGTAAATGTTATGACTTTAAAATATTTATAAAAAAATTAACATCATGTTTCGTTTTATTTTTTTCAATAAAAAATAATTTTCTTTATAAGAAATCATGGCCTTTTTTCTTATATCTAAAGTTTTAAAAAATTCACGGGAATCAAGAGAATTCCCGGAAAATTGGTCTTTTTGTTTCCGTTTTCCGAGAAACCCCAAACCCTTGTTGTGATCCAAAATTCCAACAATTACATTTATACCCCATTTACACTTATACTTGAAATCTCGTTTGAATGAGATTTCGAAAAAAAATCTATATCATTTACATAAGCACCTTTGACACTTTTGTAGTTTTTGCTTGACAATTTGAAAAACAAAACAATCACTAAAAATTGTATACATATTCGACCAGTATAATATTTTACACATATATTACCTGGACTTATATCAGTTAGCTTGTGAAAGAATTAATAAAATATGTTTATTATTAAATATATTTTAATTTCAATTTTAATTATTAAAATATATATTATTATTTATAAGCACTTCGGACCACCCTTTACTTTGTAAAATTTAAAACTTCCCCCTTTGCTTTAAGATTCTGGTTTTTTTCTGGCCCTTTTTCATTCTTAAAAATGACTTAAAAAGGTTAAAATGTTTATATTTCAATAACGATGAAAATAGTTTCTTATTAGCTATTACTAATTTTATTTTTACAGAATTATCCATTTAAACATTTTTTTGTATTTATTCGCAAAAAAAACCGATACACCACGACTAGATCACTTTCTCCAATAAATATAACTTTTTTTTTTGGTAACTACAATTCTACAACAACTACAACACCAAAAAAAAACAATGTATTTTGTTTTTGCATTGAAATCTGTTACGTCAACTTTAATTTTGACATTTCACATGTTTGTTTACAAAAACAAAAACATATTTGACATTTAAAAAAAGTAATAAGACGCAATAACACAAAAGTAAACAAAAAATAAAAAATAAAAAAAAAATTAGTGACTGTAAACATAAACACCAATTAAATATCGCCACCTTATTAACCTACCTTGGTTTTAACTAGTTTTCTGCAGTTTTATTTTCAAGGTTGGAGTTGTCATCGTGTTTACTGAGCTGAACATTCTCCAGAGACAGGCAAGCTCTGAATGAGAAAACAATTATTGTTATATGTTAAATATGTTAAATTAATATGGATTTATAAATTTATAGATCCCATAATAAGCCATCCTATAGTTGAATCCTGTGCTATTAGAGATCCTGCATCAACATGGATTACATTTGGCTGTAAAATGGTGGTTTACAGATCTTCGCCAATCTCTATAGCTACAGGCGATTTGGTGTAAAATTCGGGATTGGTTAAGAAAATTCTAAGAAATTTCCTTTAATAGCTGTATTTATAGCGATAGGGTAAGGATTCTTAGGTAGTTCAGTAGTCATTTGCATGCATACTTCATACCTAACTGATGAAGCGATATTTGGGGCTATTGTGACCTTCCCGTCCACCTGATCATCAATTTTCAATTGGTTTAATGTGAAATCACGTGCGAACTATACGACAAAGTTAGATGTCGTTAAATGATTGTTAGATGCCAACGCCACTTAAACGACAGGTGTGGGAACAACAGCTTTCGTCATATATGTTGGCAAAGCTGTTGTAACGGTTGACGTCACAAGTGGTTACGTCATTTAAAGCATAAGATACCATAAAAAATAAAAATATAAAAATTTGAGTAATATTTTCACGATGATCAAAACTGTCTAAAACTGCATACTTTAGCTGTGAACTTTTGAAAAGTCATTTATTTGGAGGTTTTATAACCGGCATCTCTGTAGGATTCTTAGTTTTAAAAATTCAGCTTTTACTTTTATTCAGCATTTGTTGACATCTTTTAATTTGAGCTTCTATATCTCTCCTGAAAAATTTGAGAATATAATTAAAGTTTTTGTTTGAATTATATTTTATTAAAATATTTTTTTCAATGTACGAATAAATATACTTATGATAACTATGTTCAACTAATTTTCCTTATATTTTTTGTTTGTTATAACTGCTGGTCTGTGTTCATATTTCAAACCATTTAGATAACCACATTCATTTGCAATTAAAGTGGATACTATATTCACACAGGCATATATAGAAAGACAACTGTATTTATGAACATACACACAGATATCTAAATACATATGCAATTTAAAAATTTAAATTTACAGATTTGTAACACATTCAGATCTAACAACACATTCACATACATCTATATGTAGATGTGGTCACATTTATTGACATATAACCACAAGTGTAATAAAATAATTTTTGTGATCTTTTTTTCTGTTCTTTATATTTTTTATGTGCAAATGTGCATTAAATCTATTTAGCCACACACTCACATATATACTGTTTAATTTTTGCAGCATGTTATTAATGTAAGTAGTAGTGATTACTTCGCCCATTACCACCTACTTTTCATAATGATTACATTTGTGAATAGCATTGTTTTCCCATTGTTTTGTAACTTATCTTAAAAATTTGACTCTCTATGCTTTTATTAATTAAATATTTTTATAGCAAAAGTTTTTCCATTTAGCAGTTTTTTTAGCGGGTTTCATTACTTAAAGCCAACTAGTCACCAACTGCAATTGGTTAGTGTACGAGTATAATATTAACAAAAACTCATTTAAATTAAGAATTAATTTATATAAGTGTTGTTTTTATTTGAAAATTACACTCGCAGCCAATATTAACAAAAGGTTTTTAATTGTTACAATGTTGATACGTTCTTTGAAAGTATACATTAGACTGCACCAAAATTTATCGAAATTTAATAATAACCATAGAATCGTTCATCGGGATGTAAAAAGATATTGCGTGAAATATTAGTGAAATCGAATGTCGTTACCCAGTACCGCATCGGAACTGAAGTTTGTATGTTGCGTTTATATGGGAAAAATATGGCTTTTTTACAGTTTTTAGTAAATTTAGCTATTAAAAAGATCGCTTTGTAGCAAAATGTTAAAAAATCGTATTCTTAACATAAATTCCTATCAAAAGAGATATAAAAATGAAAAATCCGTTAAAAAATGTTAAAGTTATTACGAATTCTCAATACCATTAATGTGTTTCAGACCACTTGTGCAGGGAGTGTACAAACAAATTTTTAATTTTTTGAGATACATATGTTTAATTAAAATATTAGTTTTAAATATTTTCCAGAATTGTTTTTACATCTCTAAATTAGAAGTAATTAATTAATAATGCAAGATGAAGATAAAATTAATACAAAGCGATAAGAAAACCTATTTGAATTAAAACTTAAAAATAATATTATAGATTATGGTTTATTTATTTTTTTTTTTAATTTTTAATTTTTTATATAACTTATATAACTTATAATAGGTACTTATTTTATTTGTGTGAAATATTTAAAATTGTTTAAATCTTGAAAGAGGCATCATACTATATATATATATATATATATATATATATATATATATATATATATATATATATATTTAATAACTAATGTTGTCTAATATACGCTGTTTCAACATATTTTTTTTTTAAATAATTTTGTGTAACTTTTTAAACGTTACATTTATTTCAATGAAATTTCATATGATAATTACTGAGCTATTTTCCAATTGTTTCGGAGGAGCACAAGTTTCTAGTTGGTGCCGGGACAACAGGGGCAGGACTTCCGAAATTGGTCACCTCTTTTAATTATTTTTTATTTGGATTTATTTATTACCAAAAATTAATTAACAAAATTACTTCTTACTCAAAACTGAATGAAGTTCCGTGTAAATATTTGGATTTCTTTAATGAAATTTTTATCTGTTATTAAAAGAACACCTGAGTTAAAGGTATTTTAAAAAATTTTTTTTAATAAAATAATCATTAAATTCAGCATATTGAAGAATGAAACAGTCAGGTATATCCCACAAGTTTCGGTAATATAATAAAACAATCAGTTATATTTGATATACCTTAGAACAGGTAAATTAAGTAGGTCAATTAATTAGATATATTTTTTAGAACATGTGCTATACCTGTGGATGGCAAAAATAGCGGATATCCTTCCTAATACATCCCCAAGTCGAGTTAAGCTAATGATAAAAAGTATTCCAACACCTTCAATGAGGATGGAGATAGGACTAAGCGAAAATAATTATATAAATTTGAAAAAAACTCGATAAAGGACATCCAATTCGGTCATATTACAAAGATATACTGGAAAAAGAGCAAAATTGTGTCTCACCACCTAGTGAAATAGACAACGAAAGAGCATTTATTGAATTGTCTCAGTTACTTGAAAATACCGCGACAAGGCTTCTCTCAACATTTTCGAAAAACGAGGTATTGATAAATTGGATTTGACATTAATATGCAAATGGGATATAATGGATTATCAGCACTATCAGAATACAAACAAGTTTCATCAGGGGAAAGTTGTGCAGACTACAAAAGTATTTTTATGGCGTCGCAACTAGTGCTACTGAATAAGGCTTCAATATATAAAAGAAAATAAACAATGTACACAAAACTGGTTTGATACAATTAAACTATCAGTTGAAAATTTGAGTAAGGTTTGCATTAAAATATATGGCTATTGTATCAGTGTATACTTGTACTTCAATTAACAATGATTGATGGAAAGTTATGCAATGCCTTTACGAAGGCATAGACGTACCTTTCATGTGGATTGAAAAAAATCATAATTTTTACAAACTCCTCCAGACAGCTCTACAAATATTAATAAAGATGCCCTAATCTTTGGTATGTCTCCCCTACATGCCCGTCTACACTTTTCGGAATGCTGCTTCATATTGTTCTTAATATAGATAAACCACTCGTCGGCTATGGGAGTTCAAATAATGGCAACATTTGAAATAGAAATGCATTCATAAAAAAAGTATTATTTTGATGCTTGCTATGATATATTCGGATTTTCAAATTCTCTTAACCATAACCATAAACAGTTTTTGACCTCTACTGAAAATTTTAAAATTTTGAGTTAAGAAGAGGTCGATCAAAATATGCAAATTGTATATATGAGGAAAATATGCAAATTTTGCTGAAGGAGTTCGAGTTTCAGTTAGTTTTTAAACGAATATATAAATTATTTATGCAACCATTTAGTATCATTAGAAAGGCTATAACTTGAAAACTATATATAGATAGCGTTTAAGTTTCAACCAAAATGGATAGGACACCACGAATGCTGACGAAGTGTGTAGCGGCACAGAAAATACGTATTCCATTCAAATTATAGTTCACAAACTCTGCTTTGATACTGCCAAACAGAGACAACAATGCAATTTACGACTTCAAACTTGTTTAGATAGTGAAGTATTAGAACTAAATTTCTTCATTAAATTTATCAAAAAACTTAAAATTTTGATTTTTAGTGTTATTTTGTAAAAAAAAATTAATATTCGAACTTAAAAAAATCTATATTAATAAAGGTATCATTAAAAATTTTAGTGGAACATAAAAAAGGTTGTCCTTAAAACAAGAAAATAAAAATATTCCCACTTTTTTATTCCGAAATACTAAAATTGACTTTTTTCAGTAAAATGGTTACCCTGTCGTTATCCGAGGCGTGGTTTATTAAAAATTTTTTTGCTTGTTTAATGAACATATGAGGTATGTAATCAAGGTGTTTTTTTTTGCTTTTTTTAGTTTCATCTTTGACGTTTTTGAGGTCCACCCACAAATAAATAAAAAGATTTTAAATTAACGTAACTCTGATAGGGATAGCGGGAAGAATGTTGTGAAAAAAATATTACCAACTTTTCGAGAAAAATCGCAAAAAATCACACTTTTTTTAATTTTCTACTTCAAAATAATATAACATTTTATCGGAATAACATAAGTATATAATTCTTGTAGAAGGACGATTTAGAATTTTGTACAGAAGCCAGGGAATATTTTAGAAAAATTTGAGAACTCAAACTGACCTCGCCAAGTTCAAAAATCTAAAAAAAATGTCCAAAAACATGTTAGCATATTTTTTATAGAGAATTATAGGTAGTATGTGCGTGTAAAATTTTTTCAGTCAAATTAGAAATTAAATTTTTGCGATTTAAAAAAATTCATAACTGAGGTGACCAACTTTGGGCGTCCATCCCCTATACCCAAGACCCGCTAAGAACTTGTGCTCATCCAAACCAATTGGAATATACCTCAGAATTGGCCATGTGATTTTATTCAAATACATCCAGTAGTTCTAAAGTTACAGAATTATTTCCAAAAAAAAAAAAATCGTTTTGGGACCACTTTGTGACAGTTGTTAGCAGTATTGCCAAACAGTCACTCTCTTTTTACAAATACAAAATTATGTAACACATCGAAAAGGGAAACTACTAAATAAAAATAAATAAATAAACAAATAATTAAGTATATAAATTTTTGTTTTGTTTAATTTCAACCAGAGTTACATTTTTAGTTTCTTTTTGTTAAGAACTTATAGTAACTCTGTGTTTTTGCTTCAAAAACATCAAAAACATATTTCATATTGGATAACTACACAAAATTCTTCCCTTAAGTAGATGGTCCATTAACATCACATTAACAACCAACTAATCAAGGCTTTAATGCAGTATATTTTAGTGTTTCCGAATACAATTTTTAAAATTTTCTTTATACAAAAAAATCGAAAAATGGAGACCGCACCTAAGTTATTTCCCCATATGTTATACGAAAATATAGTAAGTATCACTCTAATACTTTTTTAACTCAAGAAAATTCTTTTAGTCCATAAAATGTTTGTCTTTCGAAATTTTTTGATGCGCCTCTATATTTTCATTAAGCATTACAAACACCTATTAATTATGCCAATTATCGTAAATTTCGTGCTGTCCATGCGATGAGCTTTAGCAAAATGTGTTTTAACAAAAGTGTCCCGTGTTCAACCATCAACGATATTTGACTTAAATTTATGGTCCCGATCGGCAGTTCTTATATGGGTGTGTATATCCAAGAATTGTACAAACTTCAACTTGATATATAAAAATACAAAAACGAAAAGTGCAATCTTTGCGTAATTTTCAAAAAGTCCATAAAATTTTTTACTAAGTATATTTTTAATGCTCCTTCGATTTTATTTTATAAAATAACAAAAACCTAATTTAACAAAAGACGAGAACGCAAAGGACCCAAAAACATTTTAGTAATGCTAACTTTTAATTTTTCGGACTGTGTTTTAACCGCTAGAAAAATAAATTTATTGCAAACGATACAAAAAAAAAAAAATTAAAGAACTCTTTAAAACAAAATTCCATAAATATTACATTAAAACCAATAAGTTCAAATTGCTTCAATAATATACCACAGTAAAAAGGAAACTTGAATTCAAGTTCAAGAAAAACATAATACTGTTAATACAGTTGATTTCAGCCTTCAAGTTCCAGTGCATTCGAGTCTAAAAAAGTATGTATAATTGAATTCATGCTCCAAAACACAATTTAACTCAAACCTTGAGAAATAGTGCAATTCCAATATTTTGAGTAATGAAACTCAAGCTAATACATTTCAAACAATTAATAGTAATTTATATAAATTATCACTATTAAATACAAATTTATTTTGAAAAATTCTACATTAAATAGATTCAAATGGTATGTTTTAATGTTATTTAAATTTAAACAAGAAAATGAAAACGATGAAATTTAATCCGATTTTGATTTTGACAGAAATTTATTCTTATTTTTTTCTTAGATGGGATTTTTGGAAAAAATATAATTATTTGATTTTGGGCTAATTATAATTATTTGATTTGGGCTAATAATACAGGATTTTTTGGCAATTATTTAATTGTTATTGATTTCTAATTCTTCTTTTCTTAAATATATATCTATAATATATATAATTTTTTATTTGTAAATTTTAACCTCGATTAAACCTTGTAAATTGTGTCATGAAACCCAAACATATATCGTTTTATTTATTTTTTTCAGAATATGTATTTTATTAATTACTTTAGAATATTTTAAAATTTTTTTGATAAAAAGATAAAGTTGGAAAAACAATAATAAGAATAGTATTTACTTGAAAAATACTTGAAAAAAGGCTTGTGAATCAAGTTTAATTCAAATAAAAATAAATACTTGAATTTGGATGTTATTATGCTACTTCCATAATAAATTTTACACCCAAATATCGCGAACACTAGCTTTAACATCGCAGAAGGGCTGCCACCATTGAATTCAGCGAACTTGAATTAGCTTTACCAGTGGGGTGACCAGCTTGTTAAAATTTGCAACTAGCACAATGTTATTTTTACAATACCATATAACATAGAAATGTTATTCTTAAAATACTGAAACTAAAATAGAAGTACAAAGGGAAACTATATTTTAATACCGGTATTTTTGAAAAACAATAATTTCGGTATCGGTTACGGTATGTTTTAACGTTATTACAAACGGTATTTAGTCGGTATCGATATTTATCGGTTTCCAATCTTGCTTTTTTTACAATTCAGTGTTGCCATAGTGTTTTTTATACCATTCACCATATGAGTAAAGGGTATATGTACGTTTGTCATTCTGCTTGTAATTTCCACAATTTTTGTCGAAGAGCAAAAAGTTTACAATTTCTGGATCCTTATAAGAAATTATATCGATTGGATGATGTACGTCTGCCAGTCCGTCCGACCATCAGTTGAAATGGCGTTTATGAAGCCCACTGATAACTGCCATGTATAATATATATTTCAAACGATCGGAAATCTTTTCGAGAATTTTGCTATTTCAATTCATGGCGGTGATATGTGTTTTTATACATCGGTCAAATCGGTCCATTAATTTTCCTCCATATCCTTTTTGAATTTAATATAGTCTAACATGTATAAAATGTTTGTTCTGCGAACTTTTGTAGTATTAAATTTGTTATTTACTTTAAAAAAAGATTTTACACTATAGATATGTATTAAAGAAATTTACGAATGTGTTAGTTTTCTAAATTACTAAACTATTAAAAAACATTATTTGCAAAAAATTACAGCTTTAGTAATAATTATTAATAAGTTAAGTTTCGACAAACTGTAAAATAAGATTGGACGAAATAAAAACTTTGGTCATTTCATTTTCCTTAGCATTTCATTGATAATTTTTCTAACAAATTTACGATTGTTCTTTTAAGTTTTAGTAAGACATCCTAAAGAATCTAAAAATACATTCCTTACAATTATTTATCTGTTATACACTAAAACTTTAACCTACAATTTTAAAAATACTTGAAAAATTTCTTGATTTTAGAGTCGTCCTATTTTTTGCAAGCTTGTTGTACAACAAAAAGCGAAACATATCTTGAATGCTGAAGATTTTCCCTATTATTTGATGTAAATTTAGTTATTAAATTCTACATAACTTACAGGCAACATCTGTTCATCTTGAATGTTTCTCAGGTGGTTTAACCCTAAGCTCGATTTATTGCCCACCACGATTTTCAATGACTAAGGAAAAATTTGAAGAATTCTTTAACATACTAGTAGATCGTTTCCTGTCATGTTGCGATTGTAATGCCAAGCATACGTACTGGGTTTCAAGATTGAAGAATCCTACAGGTACAAGTTGATCACAAAAATGACTTTGATTTCGTGTCCTTGGATATCCAACGTAATGACCAGCTGATCTTATTAAAACTCATAGACTTTGTCATATCTAAAAATATAAACCGAAATTCAATAACTACAAAAATTTCTTATGATTTAACTTTTGACCATTCTCCTCTAATAGTAACATACTATGGAAGGACTAACTTACGAAATTATCCCACGAATACTTTCTATAGGACAAATTGGTTAAAATATAGAAAATACGTAAGTAGTCATATAGACTCGAATCTAAATTTTCAGTGTGAGGAAGGTATTAATGAATGCGTCAATGACTTTACTTCATTACTTACATTCTAATAGTCAAAGTTTTATAAAGGATGATAAGATTACTTCCAATACTGAAATTGAAAAACTTCTCCTTGAAAAAAGAAAACTCATAAGAGAATGGCAACAAACCAGTTCACTAGTTGCAAAGCTTTGGCTGTCCATAGCAAGCGAAAAACTAAAAAGAACCCTTCAATTAGAAGAGGACCGCCAAAGTAGAATATACATTGAAAGCTAAACGAATAATAAAAATACATAAAAAATTGTTTCAATATGGAAGGCAGCGAAGGTTATTAAACTACCGGTAGAGGCACAAAGTCCTTAAAGGAAGGCTGAAGATACCTGGGCCCGTAGTGCAGAAGATAAGGCCAATTTATTTGCATACTACTTAAGCACAGTCTTTCAACCCAATCCCCAAACAAATGATTTTGTATTGATAGAGACACTTAATACTAAACTAAATTATGACTACATAATCATTGTTAGCCCAGAGGACATTGATATAATCATTACGGAAAATATAAATATTAGAAAATCACGTGGATATGATTCAATAACACTATATATGATTAAGAACCTACCGAATGTGGCTATCAATAACTTTCAACGCGATCTCTAAGCTAGTTCTCCAGTTTAGTTTTCGTGAAATACATGGAACCATAGAACAAGTAAATCATGTAGCTGGAGTGATAAGGAAATGTTTCGAATTAAAGAAGTATTGTTCAGCTATTGTCTTAGATATCGCTCGAGCATTCGACAAAGTTTGGCATAAGGGCCTAATATATACAATTAAATATTTATTACCACCATGTATCCACAAATTGCTGGAGTCCTGTCTGTCTGACCATATATTTTTAGGGTAAATTATAATGATTTTGTGGTAGAATAATTTAGAATAAAAGCCGGTGTTCCGCAAGGAAGTGTTCTTGAACGTACTCTTTATCTAATTTACACTTCTGATTTGCCTATATGTGATGAACTGACTATTTCAACATTTACTGATGATATTGCAGTACGCAGTTCTCATAGCATCTAGCCAACTATATATATACCTCCGACGTGTGGAGGCATGGTTGTAAAACTGGCATATTCGCGTAAATGAAGTGAAAAGTAACCAAGTTACATTCACCCTGAGAAGAGGTATCTGTGCTCCAGTTACACTTAGTAATATAAGTATATCCCAGACAGATCATGTTACATAACTTGTTATTCATTTAGATAGGCGACTAACTTTTCATCGTCATATAGAAGCCAAGAGACTTTATATGAAGTTAAAATCTTCCAGTCTTCACTGGTTAATTAAGAGTCATTCAAAACTAAGCCTTGACAATAAAGTGATCCTATATAAAACCGTTTTAAAGCCAATTTCTACATACGGCATCCAACTATTGGGAACAGCCAGTAATACGTTTATCGAAATTATACAGAGGGCCCAATCAAAAATTCTTTGGACCATGACGGGTGCACTATAGTGCATAAGAAATGAGAATATCCATCGAAAATGTGCAGATTTGTCATATACAAATTGTTCGCGACTACAAAAAACCGTTTAGAAAATGTACAGAGTTTTTGAGCTAAAGTCTATAGGACGAATTGCACATTTGTTTGATCAGATTTATCTTATTAATTTTGGAATGAAATTTAAATTGTTCTCTCACAATACATATCTCCTGTGTTGCCAACTTTTGCGAATATAATCGCACAGAAATGTTTGAAAAAGCGCTCAAAAGGGCTAAATTAAAAGCACAACGGTTTTCTGGTACAATCAAGGCATGTTTTTTGAAAAAGCGCAAAAAAAGGTTAAAATGTAAACTTTTTTGAAAAGTAAAAAACAAAAATATAAACATTTCTCCAACGAATCAATATTTAGTGTATGCTGCATCTTAAAATACTAATAACAAACACTTTCCAGTTCTTTTAACATATTTCCATTCAAACAATTTTATTTGTTGAAGATGGTTTTTCAAAAAATAAATTTCTTTAAAATTTGTTAAGATCTACTACAAACGGGCTAGCTAGCCGGAAAAGGACTAAGTTAGCATCACTGACATTCACAGTGCAATACATCTCTATAAACTCTTAAAATCTTTTCAATCACATTTGCAATAACATTTAAATATTTAAAATTAAGTTGCAAATCTGTGTGACTATATTTTCAAAACAAATTTAAGCAATTTCTTAAATTTGTATTGGTTGTTAGTAATTGTTGTTGCGTTGCAGCAAATAAAAACTAATATAAATCTAATCAAACTAAATAAACAGAACAAGAAAAAAGTAAAAAGAAGAAAAACAATCTTAAAGTTTTAACGAAAATCCCCAAATGTCAATTTATTTGGCAAATGTTTATATTTTTGTATGTGTTAGTATTTGTTTCTTTTTTATTACGGGGATAAACTTCAATGGTCTTTAAAAAAACGTTTGAAATAAAAATTATTTTACAAATATTTTTTAAAGATTGGTAAAGACAAACGTTGTCTCACGTTGAGGAAAACTTTAGCGATATTGAAACGAAGTGTAACTAGATTGCAGAAACATTAAAAATCGATGTAAAAAATTTCTTTAAAATTTAATGCGAAGAGTACCAAATAAAGCAAAAATACTTAGCTACTCATGCGGTTGAAAAAAAGAATGATAATTTTTAAAGATTTTATGGTAAAGGGTACTAAAAGGAAGAAGTTTTCTTATATAGGTAAGTTTTCATATAAATTCGTTCGATCGGTCATAATCAATTTCTTGACCCTTGCGTCAAAATAGTCATATATGTCAAATTTCATTGAATTATCTTAAAAATTTCGACTTGTACTTTGTGCGTACGTATCCTATTCATGAAAAAAATTCCCAGTAAATATTTTTCTTTTTTAAATCACGGAGAATTTCTACCAGGAATTTAAATTTTATTTTGTATATAAAAATTAAAGTTGCGGAAGACCTTTTTTTAGCAAAAAATAAATTCTTTAACGATCTACTAATTTCTTACAATGCACATTTTGTGAAAAACTATAGAATAACCTTTGAAATCTTTGAAATCATAAAAAATAAGAGGAAATATTATACAATATTTATAGGATGACCTATTCACCATTATTATAAAATGCGAATGTTGTTTTGTTGCAGTCGATGCATCAAGAAATGTTGGGAACATAGCAATATTAACCTTTGATAGGGAAGATGATATAACGATGTCCGTCTGTCTGTTGAAATCAGCTTTTAGAAAGCCACAGTTATCGGATATATATGCATCAATTACTTGTGCATTTCCATGAGCATAATGTTAAACTAGACCATAAATAGCCGAAATATTGCCAAAAAACCAAAGATCTCTCCAAAAAATTTGTTTGTTTTCGACTTTTCTAAGCTCTTTCGTTTTTACGTAGAAAATTCGGAATATTATTAATAACCGAGATATCGGTTAAAACACATTTTTGGACTTTTTGAAGCTCCTATATGTGAAAATATGAATACATATTTTAAGGCATATTTTAAATTCAGTTGATTAAAAGATAAGACCGTATAAAATTTTTTAAACATTTTTTTAATACCTATAAGATTTAATTTCAATACTATAATACACAGAAATTTTTGCTGAAATATTTTCACCAAAAAAAACTTTACACTGCAACGAAGTATTAATATTTAATATTAAGTTTTCAATTATATTATTCGAAATGTATATTTTATTTCCCGTGAAAAGAAAAAGTCAAGTCCTCCTCTACAAAATTTTGCGATTGGCCCCACTGTGTGGCAACTCTTTGTTTATTTTTTCTTCCTTAATTTAAAATAATATTATAGTTTTTGTTAAATGCTTTTTCTTCACCAAAAATATTAATTTATATTAGTTAATCTTTCTAATGATTTAATAATGTCATAACTTATGGAGACAAGGGATAAAGGATTTTTTTTTTTGGTTTTAATAAATATTTTTTTATATTTTACGAGTTATTTTACAAAAACCCTTCCTAATATATCAACTGCACCACCGGATGCATTCATAATGAAAGGAAAAGAGATGATCCAAAGCCTGAAGTCTAATTTTTTTTATTAATTTATAAAGAGTTATGAAAAGAAAAACGGATATTTTACAAATGTTAAAATAAAATGTGCTAATTTAATATAGTTATTTTAAGTCAAAACAGTGATTGCAGTTAGGAAAACATTTCTAATCCATCAAAACCACACATTCCACTTTTTCGTTTGTGGCAAATAACAAACACCTTCAAAATCGAAGAAAGCTCATTAAGTATTTTATTACAATTCATAAACGGATTTCATAACATATGCACTTTTATTAGATCCAATAAAAAATACTGATTTTTTCGCTTTAGCAACAATACTAACTGCTAGTCCATTTTGTCTTACTCTAAGTGAGCCAAAAGAATATTAACGTTTTTGGACATACTGGGCATTTTTTCACCGAAATTTTTTATTTTTGCGATGTGAATGCAAGTGTTATTTTTTCTCGTTCTCATTAGCTTTCGATATATATATTTTTAATATTATAATAAATTTATAAAGCATATAACGACCAGCAAAATGTCCAAGTGAAAAATATACCAAAAAATTCCCATACAAATTTGGTTTATATTTCATATGAAAAATAAGTCAATATTCTGAAGTAATTTTTTCATAATTTTTGAACTATATTTTCTTTTTTATAAAACATTTTTAAATTTAAAGATTTTGTAAATTATATTTAAAAGTTGTTTCTATAGTTAATGTATTTTAAAAATAGTTATAATAATCGATTTAGTAAATCCATAAAATTAGTAATTACTTTGGATTGGAACGTCGCAGGTAAAAATTTTTTCTAAAATATAAATAATCTCGATTTTTTGTGAGAATAAGTACACAAAAATGCTAAAATGTGTGTTTCTGTAAATATAAAATTAGTTATAGTAAATAATAAATTATTTTTTCGTTATTGGCAATATTAATATTATAGCCTTTTTAAGACAACTTCAATAATCGAAAAAGGCGAGAAAACAGCTAAAAGCTAAAACGAAAAAGTTAATGCTAAAAGCAAAATAAAAAGCCTAGAATTATCCTTAAAAAGACTAAATTGGCAGCACTGGTGAATACATATATATTACATATATTAAGCCTGCAATATATCATTCATAATATCATATGCATTCTATACGACAAAATGAAAGAACAATTGTAGTTGAAACTATATATAAAAGATGTTCTCTGGTGTTATAAATTTCCCACTCTAGATCTATGAAATAACACATAAACTTAATATAATATGTTTAAACATTGTAAAACTACGTCAAAAATGCAACAGACTGCAGAAAATAATTTTCTCAAATAATATTTTTATTTTATCAAACTGTTAAAGTAGGTTCTCTCCAACAACGAAATTTAAAAATTTTATGTAGATTTATTAAAAGCTTATAAAACATTAATTAAAACATTATTATGAGTAATTATTTTTTTAATTTTCTTATTAACCTTCAATAAAAAGGAGGAATGCGTAAGTTTAATTTTATATTTAGCTACTTTGTAATAACTATTAAAAGGCGATATGGATTTGAAATGAGGAGATTTTTAGCAATATGACGGATAACGAATTATATAAATAAAGTAACAAAAATGTCCTTCCAATATTTAATCCTTTAATATCCATGAAAGTTCCCAGTAAAAATTTTCCAAACTGTTATATAGTTTAAAAATGCTATTCTATTTAAAGTACTGAAATTCTATGTTGTTAGCTTTATTACTTTAAATTTAGAACGTTTTAAAAATTGTTATTAACTACGAAATTTAGATCAAAGCTGAGTTTATTAATTAAATCTAAAACATAAAAATATATATATATTTCTTCAACACTTCACCAATTTTGTATTTTATAATACAATTTTTTTTTTTTTAAAAAAGTTTATTTTGGAAAATAGATGTGATGATAAGTGTCTTTATAATTTAATATAAAACTGGGTTCGTAAGAATTTTTAATTATTAATAATCCTGCAAATTATTCGTGAAAATTGGTAATCAAAAAATTAATTGAAACAATTAGACTGACATCTGGGCCATATTTTCCATTTTGTCTGATTTTTATATTTTTGACGCTTTTTGAGAAAATAAATATTTTTCACGAATACGTTAGCATTGGAAATTGTTTACCCTTACAAAGACCAAACCAACGAATAAAAATATAAATATAGAAATTAAACTAAGAACTGTCAATGTATTTCCTTTCTGTATCAAAATCATTGCTGTCAAAAGTAAATGTAGGCATTTGGATGTAATTACATAAGTGTAAGTTTTTTTTGAAAGACTTTTTAACTTTTTAAAAGTGGTCAACGAAACCATAGCGCAACGTAGGCTATGAATTTTATATAATATTTATTACATTTTTTTAGTATATAAAAAGTAAAATTTTTTAGTCCGTCCAGCCCAACTATATGATAAGCTATTAGGATTCCTATTCGGGGAAAAATTCCCGGGAACTCTTCTTTAAAAAATCACGGGAAATTTATATCGGGAATTTTCGGAAATTTAAATTTTATTTATTACATACAAATTAAAATTTCGAAGGATTTTTTAGTAGAAAATAATTTGTATAACGCTCTACTATCATCTTACCATCAACATTTTGTTAAGAATGTAACATTAAATTATATAATATGAACTTAGGTATCTTTTAAATCACAGGAAATAAGAGAAATCGTTTAAAATATTTATAAGATGATTTTCTTTTGACTGACAATTTTATAAAATACGAAAATAACATTTTAGAAATAGAAATATTGAGAATATAGTATTTTATAAACTTTCCTGGAAATTTAAAATGTTTGTTAACATAAAAAATTTTCAAATAATAGGCAAATTGTTAACCTGTTGAATACTGAAATTGAAATTTTTATTATTTACTTTTTATAAAATATAGAATCTTACGGATATGATAAATCATGAACAAAAATTACTTAAAATGTGCCAATCTCTATACTTTCGGTCCAACTTTGGGAACCAAATTCATATTAAAGTAAAACTTAACGAAATCTTCCATGACCAATTCCTCAAATGCGATACCTTATAACTTCAGTTGACTAAAATATAAGAATTTTTTGAATATTTTTTTTATTTATTTTTCTTTTTTGAAATATCTATAAGATTTTAATTCGTCGCTATAATATACAGAATTTTTTATGCGAAATTTTGTTTCAATCATTCCGCCAAAAAACTGTTTACTGCAATGCAGTATTAATAATTAATATTTAGTTTAAGTCGCTTAACTTTAATTATATTGTTCTACTAAAATTCCCAAGAGCCACAAAATCTATATTTTATTTTCAGGTAACAGAAAGTCCGGGATATTGGGCATCCTATATCCTACACTATTGTGGATGGGCATTAAAGATATTTTCGTTAGAAACTGTGATATGGATTGATAAATTTCATACTGCTTTAAAAACATCTACATTACAAATTACTGGTTTCCAAATAACTTCCTAGGACTTAAAAAAAAATTCAAAAAGCACACTTCAATAATTAAAGTTGCTGAAAATTACAATGGAAAGATATGTTTTTCCGAAATGGTTAAATATTTCCAAGTTTCTGACATTATTTAATAAAGAAATCATTCTAAATATTTTTTTTTGGAAAATGTACTTACTTATTAGAACCGTGATTTCCAACCGAAGATAGGGAACTGAAAACCGATTTTTAAATATCTCTGTTAGTATTTTTCTTGTATTAAGCTCATTAATACACATTGTTTGAATAGCCTTCCTACATCAGCATCGAAAAAGAAAAAATCTGTTTCTCGGAACACTGATTTGATAGGCTTAGTGCATATGTCTGTTGAAGGCACGATAGAGCTCGTGGCGGATCACCTAGAGGGACCGAAAGTGGCTCAAATGAGTTTTTCTTGATATTTTAAATAGGCCAATACCACATAAATTTGTAATTTTGACAGAACGTTTTGTTGTTAATTGAAAATATAATCTACCAAAAATCCGTTAATCGGAAAAAAGTTCTCTACAAAGATTAGACTGCTTGATGTGAACCTGAGCAATTTTATTATTCTGCAAACCATGTTTTTTCTGCTAGACGCGTTTAGTCAGTCAATTTGGGTACAAGTGATCAGTAGTGCGATTCAGTAACTTTTAACGATTCGACAATCGTAAAACTTGTCAATAGCAATTGTTGTTTGCAGTAACGATTATGTGATTCACTAAGTACTCTTAAACGATTGTATATAACTATTATTTCGTGTGGCAGCTCTCCACAAGGAAATGCCGAAATAATAGTAAGGTTCAAAACCAAATAAAAAAGAAAAACAAATAAATTTGAAACAAATCGAAGTTTGTTTAACAATTTTAAGACCGTAATTGATTAAATTATGTATTTGATATTGATTAAGATGTGTTTCTGTTAATGGTTTTCTTCAACCATCTATAACATGGAAGCACAGACTACAACCACAAAACAACCACTGAATCATTGGGTTGACTTTTCGGCTAATTTTTGTCAATATATTAACAACACAAAAATTTTTGTCTTTAAGTTAACGCAAACAAATATCGTTAAAAGTGTTAGAGAATAACTAAATCGACAATTTTGTTGTTTACTAATTTTATCGATTCGATTATCGTTAAAAAAAAGTTACTGAATCGCACCACAGGGAGTTCTATGTCTATAAATCACTTTTTTAGAATTGACTATAGTTTATACAAAATTGATAAGGTTCCAAAACATTAATACAAAATATTTGAAAGTCACACCCATATGTTTTACAAATCTACTTAAAAGTTCCAGAGTTGTTTAAAAAAATGTGAGAAATACAAAGTTTAACATTTTTGATTGTTGAAAAAAATTGTTAAAAAAATATTTTAACAAAAGTGCTATTTTTTCTGTTTTATTATAAAGATGTATGTGTTACAATTAAAACGAATCATATTTTATTAAAGTCAATGTATAAATTAAAAAAATAATAATAATAAAAAAAAAAATATATATAAATAGCACTTTTCTTAATCCTAAATTACAAAAATAATTAAAATTTTTTAATGCAGTTGAGGATAAAGTCATGATATCTCATAAAATTGTGATGTGATGGAAATGTTTCATTTCACTTTCTACAGTTAATTAAATAAAATTATTCACGATAACTTTATTTGAGTTTTTATTTTTTTCTTAAAACTTTTGACGTAAACGCATTTTCTGTAACTGTGATTTTAATTATTTTATTATTTTTGAGATATGTCATGAGTTAGTTATAGTTACTTTTTTAGTGTTGACCTGTGTTTTTTACAAAAAAAAAAAAAAAAATGGAATATCGATTTTTTTAATGAGTCGACATTTATGCATCGATTTTGATAACATATGGTTCGTTTAAATCGCAAAAGGAGATAAAGAAGAAAAAAGTGAATTATTGATAGTTTTGGATGTTTAACGATTTTTTTGAAACACACAATTTTTAAATTTTGTAAATATTCGATAAATTTTATCCGAAATTATTGAGAAATTTTAATAATGATGTTGTCATTACATTACATATTTTACTAAATTTTATCAGACACATCGTTCTTCATGTATGTTGAAATATGTGAGCAAACTAATTAATTTTTAAATAACTGTTTATCTCAAAAACTAGAGTCAATTCTAAAAAGTGATTTATTAAGAAATCCCGTGAAATAGTGTTGCCCTGTGTTATCCATTATGATTTTTATATTCAAAATTTATTCGAATTTTGGAAGGATTGAATGTAGATTGATCAGTATATATTTACATATTACCATGAATGTATGTGTGTATCTATATGAAAGTATAAATTATCTATCAACATCAAATGCCACAACAATAAAAATTGCGATAGATATTTTGTATACTTCTGCATTTCGACAATCATTAAAATATTCTAGAACACACATATATGTATACATACATATTGTTTCTAGTTGCTTGTTTATTTTTATTACCCAGAAGCTACACCCACAGGGAATATACATATTTGCAATTTCTAAAAATCTTGCAAAGCAATATTTGGATACAAAAAAGTGCGCAAGGATTTGGACGAAAATTCAAACGACACACATAAAAACTATGTGTTTTCTTTAGGATGATGCCTTACAGTGTTTCTTTCCAATTTTGTGTATCCTTGCTACTATAACTAGAAATATTTATCCTCCAAATTAATGTTCTCTAGCGTGGCACGGTGTATATATATTTTTTTGGTTATTTGAATGTTTTGTATTCATATCTGGCAGAGTGAATACGACATTAAAGTAATTCTTTTGGACGTAATCAGTACAACACGTATTCTTTTATTTTTTTTTCTTTGCTTTCGTCTTGTTTATAGTACGAACATACAAACACACTTCTTTCCTTTGAAAGCATCTTGTTTTTTTTTTGTGTTTTTGTGTTCATGTTCAATTTTGTTGTCAGTTTGTTGTATAAATTTTTATTTGTAATCGTATCTTTAGAATTCTATCTATGAATCTACGAAGATCTGTCATATTCTACATTGTTTATCTGCGTACATTTACATTTAACCAAGCATTCATTCTATCTTTCATTCATCCTTTCAGAGATTGTTTATTGTAATGATACGCCTCCATAAGCCATAACCCACAAAATTTCAACATGAAATTTGCATATAATTTATGCTCCCTTTTTTCGTATTGTTTTCTCCTCATTTTATTTTATTTATTTTTTTATTTTTTTTCTTCCTTTAGCTTCTTTGTTGTTTCTTGAATTTTATTCTCCATTATATGAGTTTGGTTTACGAGTTTAGTGTTTTATTTTTTTTATATCATTACATGGTGCTTGTTGGCTGGGCATTGCTCCAAGAATAATAAAAAATAATCAAAATGAAGAAACCCTCAAAAATGTTTGAAATAAAATCCAAATGTTTTCATTAAATGATGAATTCGCAGTCGTAATATTTAGTCATAAACGCGAGCATAATGGCAAATGGCATCAGTTACCGCCTTTAAACAGCCAGTAATTGCACAAATATTTAATTATGTTGTACTAGTACCCGTTCTTCATTTTATTCATTTTTATTTAGTTCTGATGGCATTTCTTAGCTTACCCCTATAACTTATATTGGATATAGGGGTAATTAATACATTCATGTCTTCATTAAATCTCTTTAAATGATGGTTTTAGTTTTATGGTCAATGTACTATATAGATATACTCTAATCTATTAAGAGTCTAAGTATTTTTAAGCATTTAAGCATAAATCTAATAGTAACGTTGTTTATAATAAATAATTTCAAAATAATATTTGCTGAGTTCAGAATTAATTATTGTTCTACGAAGGACGACAATTTCTAGTGTCCTAACAAAAGTGCTCTTCCATTTTTTTTCTAATATTTGGGATTTAAAGAGTGTTTGCTTGTTATTTAACATTTACACTTCCACCATTTCCAAATACAATAATTTTTTATCTCCTTCACACTTATAATGGTGAAATATAAAATAAATATGGTTAACCATTTTACGAGATGTTTTTAAATATTATTTTAAATATTTTAAATATTTTAAATATTATGTCTGCGGTTTTCCCAATAATGAAAATGGAAGGAAAAATTACAAGTAAACATCAGAAATATAGCTTATAGCAGGCGCGGATCCACGGGGGTAGGGGGAGAAAGAAAATTCCCAAAAAAAATGAATTTCTCAACTAAAAAAATTAAACATGAAGAAAAATAAAAATTTGCAAAAGGAAAAAAAAACTAAAAATTATTTTGGAAAAAATTAGTTTGTCATAAATAGAAAAATAATGATGAATTTATCTTCAACATTGTCTATTCAAACATTTGCATCTTCTTTCTAAAATTCTTAATAAATCAATACGTTTCAAAAATTAGCAATCATTTAATAAAAAATGTAGGAAGTGCACATTTTTAAATATTTTTATTTCCCTTTTTTTAAATAAAATATTAAATTTTTCTAATAGTAAATACGAGTAATTTTGTAATTTCATTTATTTTTCCTAATTTTCCGAAATTCTAAATTTTCAAATTTCGTTAAATTTAAGCTTAAATTTTACAAAAAATAATTTGTTTAAGTACTGGTGTTATCAGTTAATGAAAGATACTTTTTATTTTTTAAATTAAAATCTCTCCAAAAATTTATACAAAAATCGCTTAAGCAACAACACAGAAAAGTTTTTCATATAAAATATAATATTTATTGTAGGTATTGCTAAGTTATACATAATGAAAATTTTGCCTATTTTGAGACAATTTTATTTTGGAAACTAAATAAAAATATTTACAAATAAATTATCAATGATAAATGTCTAAAAATGGTAATTTTTCAAATAAAATCTTAAGAAAAGCTCAATTGAAAATATTCATAATTTTGTAACTAAAAATCATTAAAAATTTTGAATTCTTCTCAAAAAAAAGTTTTTATTGGTAAGTTTCTGTTCTTCTGTTATTATTTTGTTAATTTCTTTTTAAGGATTTTTGAAAAGTAGAAGAATCAAGTTTGTCCATATACATTATATATTTGTTGGTCAAATATTGAAAGAAAATTTCTAAACAATATTAAAAAAAAAAAAAACATTAAGAAAGATATAGTAGGTAAAGCCCGACCTGACACCCCACACCATTGTGCATGTCCATCAAAATTCGTGGAGGGGTCTTATATTAGACACGTGGACAATTGTGGACCGATACTTTTACTAAGTGTAAAATAAAATATACGAATACAGCATATTACGTTAACACTAACATTTATACGAATTTATGCACTTTAGGGTGATTCCCGAAGGAGGGCTTATATGGGAGCTATGGTAAATTATGGAGCGATCCTCATAAAATTTGTCACTATGATTTCTACTTATATAAAACTTGATACTAACATGTATATGTGATTTATTTACGTTAAAGTAATTTTCGGAAGAAGGTTTTATATGGGAGCTATGGTCAATTATGGACCGATCTTCATGAAATTTGGCACGGACATTGTTAGATCGACTCAAAAAGTGATTCTGAGTCGATTAGTATACTTTAACGTGGGTGTTGGATGATTTTTTCTGTGCGTGGAAGCAAAGCAAGATTTATTTTCTTTTAAATTGGACATAAATTGTAGAACTTGTTTGATTTTATATGGAATGATTTCTAGATTTCTTGATTTACTAGATTTCTTCGTCTAAATCATTTTTTATTTTTTTACAAATTAAGTGTCTGTCCATACGTCGATGATGTTCCTAGTCTATGTTAAAGCAAAGAGTACACGTAGAGAAAAGACATTGCAAGCAAAAAATTGCAAGTAATGTTTGTAATTGAAATCGATTTTTATTTTTTCTGTGTAAGTTTTAATATTTGAAAATATTCATATAATTCAATAACTTTCTTTAAATAAAATAGTAAATATTTTATTTAATTTTTAACGCATTTTCAAATAATATATGAGGAATTTAAAAAATTTTAGTAAAAATATTTCCAAAAAAAATTTTTTTTTCTGTCACAAACGCGGAATTGTGGTTTTATTAACCAATATTTGTATATGCAAGTCTGTTCGCGTTAATCATTTTCATCAATGCGCGCAAAAGTTGTGGAGGTTTAAAGTTAAAACTTTCAAAAAAAAAAAAAAAAAAAAACTCAAAAATAGAGGTATTATTTTACCGCAACCAAAATAACAGAGTTTCATAGAACTTCCAAAGTACTATCAGCATATGTCAAATTACTATTACTGCATCTTTAATATTTATCGAAGTACACTGAAAAGAAAAAATTTCTAATTACATTTTTTTGCATTAAAAAACATCATTAAAATAACAGATATATTTTGGGATATTTGCTGAAAAAATCAAATGAAAATCAGTACTGGTTTTAAAAAATATAGTCGCTTAAACGTTACTATTCCATTATGTTTTCTGAATCCTTGTAAGAAATGATGTCGATAGGACGATCTCCGTCCATTCTTTTGTTGGTTGAAATTGCGTTTATAAAACTCACCGATTACTGTCATATATATATATATATATATATATATATATATATATATATATATATATATATATATATATATATATATATATAGCTATTGAAATTCAGCAAAATCTGTTGACAAATAAAAGAGATATGTTAAAAAAATGGGTTTTTAAATCGGTTTACGATTTTCTTAAGCCTCTATATAAGCTAGGAACTTCGTTTTTTTTTTATGCTGAAGCAATGAACTAAATCTAAATGAAATAATAACCGAGATATCGTCTTTATATAGATCGGTCAAAAATATTTTCCTAAATTTTCGGTTTTTCAATGAATCATATCGATCTATAAACAACCGAGTTATAGGCAAAAAAGTCTGAAAAAAATATTAAAAATATACACACACAAACATATATAACAAGCATTGGGATGACTTTTAGTGTTGTTTTTTTTTTTGTGTATAAGCAAGCAGTAGTTGTTGATTGTACTCGTATATACACACACAGTCATTTTTTATGTATGTTTGAATGTTGCAATGAATCAGTGTTGTTATTTATTTTTTTATTTTTGTATAAGCTGGTATCTACATACGAGTATAAACATATGTATATAAATTTTGTAGTCATCAGGTTGATGTTTTTAAAGGAATTAACGCTTGCTATGATAGTTTAATTTTGTGTTTACATTTTTGTAGTTTGGAAAAAATGTAGATTATTTATGTAAGTATAAATGTAAAAATATGAAAGCATACATTAAGACGTAAAGTCTTATTTTTTTTATCGGTAAGGTGTTGAAGGGTATAAAAGATTCGGTGCTGCCAAAAATAGAGCTCTAAGTTGTCAGTTTGTTTGCATTAACATACAAAAATATACAAATATAAATATGTCTATATAAAGGGTATATATAAGTTTGTCATTCCGTTTGAAATTTCTACAATATTCATCTAATATTCTGGAAGTCAATATAACGATGTCCGTCTGTCTGTTGAAGGCAGTTTTAGTAAGCCCCAGTTAACGAATATATATGTTTCATACATCAAATCATAGGGAATACTCCTTAGAATTACGGTAAAAAATCAACGAAATCGGTTCACTAATGGCCGAGAAGTCATCAAAATACCGAAAAAGCCTCTAAAAACGTATTTGTTTTCGACATTTCTAAGCTACAGCTACAAATCTGTTGGTTTTTGAATTTAAAATTTTTTTAATTAACCATAAAAAGCCGAGCTATAGTCAAAAATCTGAAAAAATTATTATAAATATACACACACAGGCATATATAAAAAGTATTGCAAAGACTTTTAGTGTTGTTTGTTTTTTGAAAAAAACAGGCAGTAGTTTTTGTTTGTATATACACACAATAATTTTTTATGTATGTTTGGACGTTTTTTTTTTTTTTTTTTTGTTGGAAATAGAAATTGTAATGAATCAGTGTTGTTGTTTTTTGTATAAGCAAACGTATGTATTTATATGAATTTATTATTTATCAGAAGCTATCAGTGTTGTTGTAGGCTTTCTTTTTTTAATGAAGCAATGCTTACTACGATAGTTTAATATTGTGTTTAAAATTTTGTAGTTTCAAAAAAATGTGTTTTTTAAGCAGAATATAGCGCTCTGACTTGTTTCTCTTTTATTTCAATATAATTTTTTATTCTTTTTTTTAATAAAATAACACTTTTACTATTTAAAGAAATAATATATGGAAATATTAATTTTTCTTCAGCTATCGGTTAATGTATAGTTGGGAAAAAATTAAGATTTGTTTTGGAATGGTCGTATAGCATCATGTTTCATTTGCCGTAAGAAGTTGACTTTTCACCAATATGTTATAAATGATGCCTCCTTTCATAATTTTATCTACATTTAAATGTAGTTCGCAAAAAAATTTGGAAATTCCAAGCTTCAGTCTGTTGTCTGCAAAATTTCCCAACAATATCCTTTACAAAACACTTGGTTTCATATTAAAGATCCAATTAGACGTTCTCATACATAGCAGAGAATATTATATAGCTTCCCAATTGAAAATTATATAAATAATTACTTTCTTTATGTTTTGTCACAAAAAATTACTAAAATTTATAATTTTTTGTCAAAATTCATGCAGTTTTCTTTCATTTTTAAAATTCCCGGTAATCCCGGATGAAACTCACGGGAAAGTGGAACATAAAAAATTGCAAATTTCCCGGGAATCCTGGGATGCGTTCTCTATATATGTACTATAAATACTAATGATATAGATTAAAAAATATGTTTTGTTCTTCGCGTACAATTATAATTTTGTAAGTCTATCAGCTAATTTGTTACTTGTATTACTCGTAAAAAATCATTAAAAGAATGATTGTATTTTAAAACAACAATCTCAATAAATAATTTGAAATTGCAATTGAGATATTCTTGCCATAAAATACGGAATAAATATGCATAAATGTGCATAAATGTGCATAAATGTGCACATTGAAAAACATAAATTAATATAAAATTTTAAAATATACATTTATTGCGTTCTTTATCAAAGTTTAATTTAATTACTTAAACAATTTATCAAACTCAATTCAGAACATAAATACGGAGAAACAGAGAAACAAAATCTCACAATAAATGCATACAAGTATACATACACCCAGGACCTGCAACATTTATGTCCTTGTACTCGAACTCGTATAAAATTTTAGTTGTTAAATTTTCTTTTCACAACCCTTTTAGCAAAAACCAATGAATGCTTTTTCCATTTTGCATAATACGAGCATAAATTATCAGTATAAGGCCAACAAATAAAAAAGCATTGAATTTTTACATTTTGTTTTCAAAAAAAAGAAAAACGGAAACAAAATATTTGTAGCAAAAGACTGAAAAACATTTACAAAGTTCTTGTATAACAGTAAGGATAAGAGAAAACAAAAGAATTTAGAGGCTACAAATCACTTCTTCTTATAGTTTTACCAACTGAAACAAGGCCTACTACAGGAAACACACAAATAAACACTTTTTCGGGTACTTTATAAAAAAAATTAAAAAAAACAGCAACTGTGAAGATGCCAAAGTTTTTTAGGTACAACTGTTAATGAAATATTAAGTTTTAGAATGGAATATAAAAATTCACTCAGAGTCTCCTACAGAAAGTGAAAATGTTATGGTATGTATGTATGTGTGAGTTCTTTTCTAGATGTATATCTATCTATATATATATATATATATATATATATATATATATATACATATACCCGTGTTTTTAATATATAAATCATTGTGTAAGTTAATGTATGACTGCACATGAAACTGTGCTTAAAAGTATAGTAAACCTTTAAACAAAATTATCTTGATACATAACTTCATGAAAAACAAAAATTAAATTCTTCGGCGAAATAAAAACGTCCTTCAAATAAATCTGAAAACTTAGTCCTTAAATTTATAACAACCTGTCATAAATGCATATATATTTATGTTTTTGAAACAGAGGCAAATTTTAAAGTTTAACTTTTCCACTTTGTACTATTATTATTGACAATCCTGTTAATCCTCTTTTACATACATATAATAATACTTATTAAAATATACTCTAAAAAGTTAGTTTATAAATATTGTGGTTATTAAAAAAAATCTGTGAAGAGTGAAATAAATGCATTTTTCGCGTAAATATTGTTGAAACTTTTGAGTGGTTCCAAACTAAAAGGATGTTCTTTTGAACACTCATGCTGACCTTTAATAAGAGTATTTGAAGTTTTATTTTTTTACTTATTTATTTTTTGCCAATTACTTAAAAACGTTTTAGAGTTTTAACTTTAGCAAAAAAAAAAAAATTGAAAACTATAATGTACTTTCTTGTAATTTAAATTTAGAATGTAAATTCTATTAAATTTAGAGTAAATTAAGTAAATGCTAAATTTGTAAATAGACTATACGAAACATTTGATGCATTGAGAAATTGTTGAATAAATCTGATCATTTTTGAGCTTTGATGCCGAAAAGAAGCCTATTTACTATTATCATTGACATTTGAAAGTTTGAAGTTTTGCACCTAAATACACTTTGCTACAAAATTGAATTTTATATTTTCAATCGAAAAATGCTGTGGGTTTTATACAATTTTCAAAAAGTTAAAAAAAACACCCTTTACATTTAGAGATATTACGGAGCCCCGCTTTGAGTTTATTTCGTGCTCTAAAGATCAAGTTAGAGAGTTAACTTTTAAGACATTTTTGGATTTTCAAATTGAATTTTTTATTAATATTTTTCTTTAAAGCATATTTGGATATAACGATATTTTTTTAGAACAAAAAGAGATATTCCTATTTCAAACTGATTAAAAATTCAAAAAGATATTCATATATTTTTAGTCCGAGTACTTTATCTTACTTGCTATGTGGAGCATATTTTCTTCAGCTAAAGATAAAAAGGTGTAGAAAGTTTAAGTAAGTTTTAATTAATATCAAATTTATGATCGTTTTAGAAGAGCTGTAAATAATTAAGATTTTGTTTTAAATCCTTTTATAGATCTTGTATCGTAATGATTTTAAGCCCTATTCTTGAATTTGGAATTCTAACAAAAATAGGTGCGATCGGACTACTTTGACATCCATTTCTCATATGACGGTGGGTATATAACATATTGCTTCATTTTAAAATTTTATGATAAATATAATTAAAGTATTAATTTAAAGCAATATAGCGAATTTCTTTTCGAATGATATTGGTATATATGTATGTATATTAGGATGGTCCTCTTTTATATGGAAGCAGATAAAGATTTTTAAATTCTCAATCTCATCCCCTAGAAATATTGAATAGCTCAAAAGTTATGAAAAACAAAGTTTTAAACTGATTGAAATACATTAAGTGGTGCCTTAAAGCGATTGAAATATTAAAAATTAAATTCTTTATTACGCTGTTCAACCATAAATTATTATTTACAAATTATTATTATTTTTTTTTTTTTTTTGGTTGACCAAAATTAAGAAAATTTAACAACCAATAATATCGTAGTTATTAAAGCACGTAAATTTCAACCAAATTCAACCTAATAAAAGAAGATTTCAAGCAAAATTTGAGGGAGAGAAACGAAACTCAGCACATAGTTTTGTCTTGGTGTCTTACACATGTTAACATTTTTCGATAATAACGTATGATCTACGTGAGATACTAACGGTCAAAATTCACAAAAATTTATTTTTTTTTTGCATATAACTCTATTACAACAATTTTGGATCATAAAATTATAAAACGTCAAGACGAAACTATATGCGGAGTTTCGTTTCTCTTCTTCAAATACTGGCTGAGGCCTTATTTGACTAGGGTATGTTCGGCGTGTTTTAATAACTATTATATTATTGGTTATCCAATTTTCTTGACTTCGTGCATTTCGGAATCCTCATAAAGTGCAAAATATAAAACCAGAAAATTTCAATTGAAATAAATTATTTATGATCGTGGAAAGGAATAAATAAATAAATAAATATATATATATATATATTTGGTTAAATATATATATATATATATATATATATATATTTGGTTAAATATATATATATATATATATATATATATATATATATATATTTAACCAAATTTAATAATTTAATAGTAATAAATAAAGTTCAGAATACGGAGGTTAATGTATTAAAAATTTAATTCCATTCAAAAATATTTTATTACAGAAGATTTAATAATTTTCATATTATCCTTGTTGTTTTTCACAGACTGCAATATATATATATATATATATATATATATATGGATATATATATATATATATATATATATATATATATATATATATATTGCGGTCTGTGAAAAACAACAAGGATGATATGAAAATTATTAAATCTAATATAATGAAATATTTTTGAATGGAATTAAATGTCGTTATAAAAGAAGAATATTTTTAATACATTACCCTCCGTATTTTGAACTTTATTTATGACTATTAAATTATTAAATTTGGTTAAATTCTCATTGAATTCAAACAAGAGAAGCCACGATGCATAAATCTAAAATAAACATCCCGTACAAAGGTTCGTTTTCATAAGTGTGTGTTTTATCATCTGAAAAAATTGCTTTGCCGAAAATAATGCCATTATTGATAAATTATGTTATGTTACTTCATTTTTTGTGTATTTTAAAAGAATTTTCAGAATAAAATTTTATTTGTTTGTTGGGAGCACGCGGGATACCAATGTTACGTTCTCGTACTCGAAAATTTGACAAATGAGAGCTATTTTGAGAGAATAGTGTTCTTCTTCTTACACGAAATAGCCCAGAATAGTTCTTCGGGTAGATTATGTAAATTGACAAATAATTAAAAAATAAAAATATACAATACAAAATTTGAACGAAAATGAATGAAAAATTATTTATTTTGTTTACTAATATGAAAGTTTCATTTGAAAAAATTAAAAACATTCAAATGTGCTGAAAAATAAAATTACATTCACATACAAATTTTTAAAACAGTTTGATGTTTTATTTCTGGGTAAACAATTTGGATTTTTATGTTCCCTTACTTTGTGCGGGCTATTAAGAGTTAATCACATATTTTTCAATGAAGCATGTACAATAATGCATTATTATTTAAATACAGTTTTGTTGTAAAGATAACGATATATATTTGTATTCAAATTAGAGAAAAAGTGAATAATTTACTGTAAATATGATTTATTCAATAATGATTCAATTAATGTTAGCTCTTAGGAAATTTTTTATTTTTTATTCTACTTTATGCCGATGTACAGATATAATTTGGAGACCCGATACATATCGGGGCTCTAAATTCTTAATTTTATAGGATTTGAAAATTCATAATCAATGTGAGGTAACAATAAATTAATAAACTTATTTAGTTTTAAAGATTTTAAAATTTACTTTTTTTAGCCAAACCTTTTCCCATTTTTATACCCACTATCCAAAAAGATGGGTGTTTGTAACATATTGTAATATTGACCTAGGACCCCATAATGTATATATATTATGGGTTCTCTTTGAAATTCGGCTACGATCTAGCTATGTCTGTCCGTCTGTCTGTTGAAAGAAGAATAGATTTCAGGGCGGACCACATAGGGGAATGAAATTTGGCTCAAATATTTCTCAGTGTATTTATTCTTTAAACCACTCTATTCAATAAATAAATTCAATAAATAATTTATATATATATATATATATATATATATATATATATATATATATATGTATGTATATATATATACATGTATATATATATACATATATAGTTAGATAAATACTATTTGCATTAAACAATTTATAACGTTAAATTTAGGCATGCCAAACAGATATTTGCTTAAATAATTAAAAACCTTTTGCATTAGTTAGTACTATATTTTATTTTCTGAACTATACATGAAGAAGAATGTGTGCAGATAATCATACTACTATCATTATAATGTCACATGTTTACAATTACTCTCATACTTAATTCTGTACAATTATACCATGCAGCATGTGAAACGGAAGTACACTAAGAACTAAGTTTAATTTTCAGTTTAAAGACATTTTAACAATTTGAATTTCATTTTCATTTTGCTACAAACACAAAAATAACGAAATCAAGAAATGGAGAATATTTGCGTTTCTAGGCAATCAAAACAGCTTTAAGAAATAATTTAATTTAATATTTGTAATCGCGTATTCAAAGTTATCCGTGTACTAAATGGATACTTGTAGTTATTTTTTAGCCATAAAATCATTTGGTTTGGTCACATTTGCAAAATTGCATGTAAAACAGCAACAACAAATAACTTTTAACCGAAAGTTTGCATAAATGTGGTTACATAGGATTTGGTTAAGTTTTCGAGTAAATATGCATAAATTTAAAGGATAATTAAATTTTCAAAATGAACATTTAGATGTAATTATAACATTCATTCGTTTGGTCGTTCGACTAGTTAGTATTTGCATTCATGTATGAGATAAACAAAAGTTAACAAAAAATTAAACAACAAAATTACTTAAATGCATATGTATACGTACAGACCACCACTACGACAACTTCACAGACTTTAATGTAAATAATTTACATTTATGTAAATGCAGATACATACATCCATGTATCCACATATGTAGGTGTACAAGTATGTCTAGTAATGCAATGCATTTTACAAAACCTCGTACATAGCTGACACTGTTTACATGGGTCAACATTTTTTAGTTTTCCAATTTCAACCAAAGACATGTTTTTAAAAATTTATTTCAAAGTTTATATCTTCTACGTGATGGCGACTGAATAAAAGTGCATAAATAAAAAATTAATGTGTATCCGGTTGATTTCAAAATGATTTTAAAATCTACATAAATTCCTTTCTCACATGCATATGAAAGTTAAGGAAATTTATAAAATAATATAAAATGAAATATTATGCCATCTACTAAATAAATGCAGTCAACTTTATGTAAGTAAAATTTTAAAGGAATGAAAATGTGATTTATATTTGTACATACTATTTTAACAGAAACACCTAATGAAGATTAAAATACTTGCACATAGTTTTAGTAAAACTACACGCAGAGAAGAAATATAGTTGTAGTGACCATAATTTAAGAGCAACATGTTATGAATGAAACATATGATCACAGAAAAATAGAAATGATTATGGGTAATAATTATTATGATTCCACTTTATCATATTATATCCGATTTTATGGTTTGTTTTTTCATGTTATGATTATAGTTTTACATATAATTGAACAATCTTATTATATTATTATAACACATTGTGATATTTTGATTCCACTTTATCATATTATTACCGTATGTTATCATATAGCTGTCCAGTTATCATTCATATTGAAAGTTTTTTCCGCCTTTAATGCTATGTTTAAATATAGAGGTTTTTCGAAAAACGAGTCGTTTTCTCAAAAAAACACAAACAAATTGATTTTTTCATATATATTTCAAAGCCAAATAACATCTCGTTTCGAATTGTTTAATTACTTAATGCACAAAAAATATACTAAATTTCCATACAGGAAGATATTTTTAGTATTTTTAATATATACAAATTTGTTGAAAAAAGAATTTGTAAAAATTGCCAAACAGTTAAAAAAAAAAAATTAAAAATTATGAATGAAATTTATAATTGTTCATAAATTTTATTTGTTTAAAAATTTTATTTTTTGAATTAGAAAGTGTATGTGTATAAATATTTATTTAAATCAAAAATTTGTGAAAATATTTTGGCAAATGAAAAACAGTCAAAAAGAAAACACACAATAAAATGATATGTGAACAGTGATGTTTAAACTTATTGTGTTTTTCAAAAACAAATAAAAAAACTAATGTGTGTGAACATAATCTAAATTATAAAGTCGTTTAAGAAAATTTTCTTTTTATAGCTCGCAAACTTCTCTACGAAAAATTTCAGCAAATTTTAACAATCTTATTGCACAGGATGTTATTCCATTGTTAACATTTTTCGCAACCCCACCACGAATGTCCTTACGGACGCCCCGTGGGTAGCGGATCCCCATTTGAGGACCGATGGTTTATAAATATATAGCATTAAATTGCATCTTCATGGAGGAGAGAAAAGTTTTCTTATACAACTCTAACACCAAAAATTTGAACTTGATGCAAAATAATAAAAAATCAATTTCAATTAAATTTTTCTAATTTTTAAACTTTGAATAACTGTAAAGACTGTGGACCACAAAACTTTACAATTTGACTGTTTATAGTGTTACTAATACAATATTATTATATTGATAAAAAATTAGCTCTAAAACATCTCAGTTCGGACCTATGAATTATTTCCTGAAAGAAAATGGGTTGCATAAGTAAGTAAAAATTAAGACATGCAAAATATTTATACCAGGTTATGTAAAATACTTTAATATATCAAATTTTCAATAAATATTATTGTCCGTTTATTTATTTTATATCCAAACGAAAAGCTCCACGAATATTTATCTTGGTACAAGGACAAAGTCTATTGAATCATAATGACAAATTTTATGAAGATCGATTCACATTTGACTTTAGATCTCATATAAGTCCCACTTCCGAATATTGTCTTTTTTTACATGGAATTTATGTACCCCATAACATAAATTCCATGTAAATAAAGATAATATTTAATTTTGTTAGAATTTTTGTATGTTCGACTTAAGCTTATTGAATAATTGTAGAAAAATAGAGTGTAAAAATTTTACTGGACACTCGGCAGAATGGAATGCATTTTCTGGTCCGCCACGACCATCATCAGCACTCTTCAGCGTCCCACCGTGGTGTTCTCTGTAAACATCATCTATTTAACTTACAACTTTTTGGGAAATAGAATCTGTAACATATTTTCCTTATTTGTTATTAAGTAAGACGAATAAAGCTTTTAACAATTATTTTGTATTCTCCTTTTTCAATTATTATTGTTTATATGCTTAAAGGTACCAGTTTAGGTATCAGTAAATCAGCAATGTATGATTTTGTTATTATTTAGCCACTTATAAAGTAGCAATGAACAATGTTGTTTTTTTTTTTTTTTTTTTTTTTTTTTGATTTGTCCCTTCTGTTTGTTTTCTATTTTTTAGAAATACTTAACAGGGACAGTCATCAAGTAAAACTTGACACCGTGCCTTGTGTTTAAAGTTAATTAGTTTATAGTTTATTGTTGAACTTTTTCATACAGTTTTTTTTTAATATTTCCAAAAAGCACTTTAAGACGCACAAATCTCATATAAATAATAGTATCAAGATAGTATTATATTCAAATAAATGTTATAGGAATCGGTTCACAAATGATCACAAGTTCCATATTATGCCCTCTACGGAAATGTCGAAAATAATTTCAATCAAATATATAATGAATATGTGGTTATGGTTATGCTTGACCGACTACAACTTTCGTACTTCGGACTTAAAACTGAATCGTTTGTGCATAATTGTATTACCTTCATTATTGTGTAACATTTAAACATATTTTAAATTATTATAATAAAAACAATTTACAGATTTTACTTAATATATTTAACATAAACCGTTTATTTTCTATTTCCAGACAATGAGGTGTTATCCTAAGAAGAATTCCTGTGCATTTGGTAATTTTGTAAGTTCTGTTAGCCAAAAGGTCTACAAATGCTGTTATAAAAACGCTCCCGTGACCTACCCTGTAGTTCCGGGCTTTTGTTTGAATAGCATTTATGTTAATGCATATTTACGCTTATCAGAAGCTCGTCTCTACAGGTATCTCACAGGGTAGAAGTAATCAACAAAATGTCTGTTAAAAAAAAAAGAAAAAAAATCGCAATCATCTTCCTTAACCTTCCATAACGTATCGATAGTGTGAAAATAAATACAAAATGTGTTTTAAATGACAGTTTGCATATAATTTTATTATTAATAAATTTTAAAGGTTATTTCTTTTAGGTTTTTATTTAACACTTCAAAATGGATGCATGCACTACAAATACATACATATAACTTTGGCTCAAAGATGGAGTGATGGCTTTAGTTTAAATTTAAAGTATACGAAATTTATACTTAATTTTAAAACAACGAAATCCGAAGTATTTAAGTCACAAGTTATACAAGGTCAAGTTTTGAAAAGGATACAACATCTATATCTACCCCGTCTTTTCCTTATCAACCTGCAAGGAAGAATTTTTAAAATCACCATTAAAAAAGGCCAAGAAATCAAAGAACATGGAAATAAATAACTTTAAGCTTTGAAGTGATGATGTTAATAATGTATTTAAATTGATAAAATAGAAATTAAAAAGTGGGAAGATTTTGTGTTTCAAATAAATAGATTTTAACGTAAATTTGTGCAATAGAATTGCTTTATTTAAAAGTATCAGCGGTGGGCACGGAAGTTGCTTGAAGGGCCAAATTTGAAAATTCACATATATGACGAGGATAACAATTTGTTATATCGGAAAAATATGCAAATAAAAGGATATAATATTGTCTGAAGACAGCGAAACCGAGGAAGAGTTAACGCAACTGATTTCTATTTATACAAAAACAGCAAGAATAAATACAAAAAAATATTGATGACATAGCCGAAGATGAGATCGAAACAAAAACAAGTTCTGTGGATTTTTTTAAAATCAAGGGGATCCGATTATAAAATCAGCTGTCAATGTAGCAAATACTTTGAGCTGTTTCAAGCAAGAGAAGGTAGAAAAGTAAGGCCTGGAGAAAGGCCCTAGTGAAAATACAATCGCTGGAAGTCCTGCATGCTACATTTTTTATTAATTTAAAATAATATTTCCATAATTTATGGTGAACATGTAGTTTAATTTTATTTAAAAACCTTCTTTATGTTATGGTTTAGTTTTAAATGTCAAAAATCAGTTATTTGCATATATCACGCTTATTGAGCATCGTTCGCGTAAACTTGGTAGCATTTTTATTTAGAAAAAATATAATGTAATACCAAAAGTAAAAAACACGAAAAATAAACTATGACTCCTAACTCCAATGGGAGCAGTTATAACATTTGTATATTCAGAAGGGCACATAGGGCACCTTCTAATGATTCCGATTTCAATTTGAATCTAGGTTAATAATTAAAGTCTAGGTTAATAAATAAAGGATGCACCTTTTCGTTACCCTATATGAGTTCATCATTAAAAAACACAGCCTACCAAAGTATATATATATCAAACAATTAGAAATCAGATTTAATATAATTTGAAACTATTTTTTGGGTTGAAAAAATAACGATTTAAGTTTTGTTCTTACTTTTCACAGTCTAGAAAATGTATAAAGCATTAACAACAACAAAGTTTTTAAAGCTTGCTTTAGTTAAAAAATACCAAAAAGTAAAATAAATAGTAGGATTCTGAATATTCGTGGGATACCAACAAAGTACCAGTTTTTTACATCGTAACTATTCAAAGGTTCAAACACTACCAAATTATTTCTATTATTACTTTTTAATAGAGAAAAATGTGACTAATAGGCTTGTTGATTCTCACCCATATAGAACCATATATCCCTAATTTCATATTTTCAGGTTAATTATTACAAAAAATATTATATATTAGTAATATTAGAATAACGAAAAAGTACCACAAAATCTTCTCTTAAGGATTCTCATTCACTTAGAACCACACATCCTCAATTATATATTTCTAAGTTCAATATTACAGAAAATTCTTCTTGAATTTACTATAAGAAGAACTAAAAAATACCACAAGTCCGCCTTGTGAATTCTTACCTACATAGGATCATGTATATGTAATTTAACGTTTCTTCGTTCAATATTATAGAAAATTCAAAGAGTACCATAAGAAGAACGAAGAATTATCACAAAGTACCCTTTCATGAATTCTTACCCACATAGAACCATGTGTCTTTAATTTTATGTTTCTGCGTTCAATATTATAGAAAATTGGAGAAAAAGTACCATCAAGCCTTCTCTTATATTTTATCATTCATTTATGACCATTTATCTTTAATTTCATGTTTTTATGTTCAATATTACAGAAAATTCAAAAAGTACCATCGCTTGTACGAAAAAGTGATACAAAGTCCCCCTTCATGAATTCTTACCCACATAGGATCACCTGTCTTTAATTTTGTGTTTTTAGGTTTAGTATTACAGAAATTTCAAAAAGTCTATTAGAAAACATAAAATACCTCGAAAAGTCCCCTATTATGAATTCTTATGTTTCAAGGTTGAATATTATAGAAAATTCAGAAAGTAATATTAGAAGTATAAAATGGTATTACAAAGTCCCCATTGTAAATTCTTATCCACATAGGGCCATGTATCTTTAATTTCATGCATCTGGCTCAATTATTACAAAAAATACAAAAGGTACCATTAGTAGAACGAAAAAGTATCACAAATTCCCCTCTTGTGAATTCTCAAAAAGTACCATTCAAATAATGAAATATTACCATAAAGTACCCTTTAATAAATTCTTGCCCACATAGGACCATGTGTCTATAATTTAATGTTTTTAGGTTTAGTATTACAGAAAATTCAAAAGGTACCATTAGAAAACAAAAAGTACCTCGAAAAGTCCCCTCTTATTAACTCTCATTCATTTCGGGTCATATACTTTTAATTTCATGTTTCTAGGTTGAATATATAGAAAAATCAAAAAGTATCATTAGAAAAACGAACAAATACCACCAAATCCCCTTATGTGGATTTTCACTCCCTTACCATTAGAAGAACGCAAAAGTATCACAAATTCAATTCTTGTGAATTCTCACTCACCTAGTATTACATATACTTCAGTTCATGTTTCTAGGTTTAGTATAATATAAAATTCATTATTGAGCTTTAATAAAACGTAATTTCCCGCTTTTATCACCTCTTTGGTACTTTTCTCCCATGGATGTAACAAAGATTGAATGAACGAATTCATAAATTGTAGTGGGATCCCATATTAAAAGACATAGGTATTAAATTTTTTTTGTATAGGAGATATAAAATTACCGATTATATTCGTTATATACATATATATATATATATATAAATATATAAATATATATATATATATATATATATATATATATACCTAAATAAATATATACCTTTTGGAGTTATGTTAGATTTTATGATTTTTAGTACCCGCTATATTTCAGAACGTTATAGTAATATATATATATATATATATATATATATATATATATAGTAATATAGTAATAATAATGATTATCGTAAGATATGTATTTATCTTTTTTTGCACATGTTGTCGAGAAATCGCTTCCTGGTTACCGACTTAAATTATAATTGCAAACTGAGAGGACTGTTCCAAGACGAATCTATATGCTAAAATTCGTCTCCCCCGACCAAATTCCAAGATTTAGTAATTTTATTCATCTACTATTCCTTTATTATTATTTCAACTAAATATATGACTTATATTTTAATATTATTTCGAGTTCATCATTAAAACAAAGACACATGGCCACTAATAGTTCGATTGAGTAAATAAGACATTTTTTTCTTAAATAATTGTTAGAATTTAAATAAGAAGTATTAAAGTAAAAATTTCTGTTCTTTAATTTTTCTTTAAAAAGTAAACAGTTATATTCAAATTAAAAACAATTGAATAACTCGGTTGGTATATATGTATAACAAATATGAGCGTCTGTGGCCTAGGAAAGAATTCTTTTTGGATGTAATATTTATCAGAAATATTTATTACGAAATATAAATTTAATAAAATATGTCCAATATAAATCAATATGTAGGGAGTTCTTATTATCTTGCACTGATCAATTATAATTTTTTTCAATTTTTATTCTCAATAAAAATCTCATTCCTTTATCTATTTCGAAAAAAAATTATGAAAATCATTCGATAATAGTTTAAAATTTTAGGGTTAATTTGTTTATAGTTTTTTAGCTTTATCGTAAACCATAACAAAACCCCGAAATTTGAAGGATAGAAGCGAATATTGACATATAGCTTTTTGACATAGCCTTAGAATCTTATTCATGTTGTTAAAAATCACCAACAATCATGTGTACGCTACGCCAACTCTTTGCGGTTAAAGGTCACAAAAATCTGTTTTTGCAAGGACCGTAGTATGAGTTTTAAAATAAATTCAACAAATAATAATTATTTCTGATTCTTATTTTATTTTATTTTATTTTATTTTTATTAAATAAATAAAATGTACCAAATTTTGCGAAAAAGTTTATTTTTTATTATATGTTATTCGATTTTTCACAAAAATTCAGATTTTTTCAACATAAATATTTTCATTATTACTAAAAATACGATTTTTCACTAAAACTTCAAAAAAAAAAATTTTCACTAAATGTAATAATTTTCCTCAGAATCGAAATTTTCAAATTAGAATTTAGTAAAAATTTGTTCTTGGTATATAATTTTTAGTAAAAAAGTTATTTTTACCCTTCCTATAAGGTATCAAATAGTTAAAGCTAGGATAAGCAACATTAAACAATAAAGTAAGCTGTTTCTATTTTTGGTTATTACAAATTCGTTTTAAAATAAATTTTATAATTTTAATTATACGACAAAGGCAAACCAAAAAAACAATTTGAATGTAACGCAATATAAATAAAAGGAAAAACAAGAAAAAATATTTTAAATAAATGAGTTAAAAAACTAAAATTCATCGCCTAAAATATAAAAATAAGGCAGAAAAAATTATTATTTTATTTATTAATTCTATCTTGTAATACGGAAACTATGTCAGCTCTAAATGTATTAACCTTATGATAAAGGTTAAAGGTCAGATATTATGTTCTTTAGCTAGTCGGTCATTTTTGGCTAAACTTATACTTACAACAAACAAAAACAATTAATGTGTCAGACAACATCCTAAGCTTAGTTATCGGGATCAAAAAAAAAAAAAAAAAAGTAAAAAAATGGATCTTTAATAAAAGATCTGATTTTTAGTAAAATAATATGATTTTTAGTAAAAACCAAATATGATTTTTATAATCGATTTTTTTTTTTTTTTTTTGTAAAAAATATGATTTTTAGAGAAAAAGGGCATTTATAGTAAAAGAAGCAGATCTTTTGTGAATAATCTGACTTAGTGAAAAATCGGATTTTTAATGAAGAATTCTTAATTATAACGAAAAATATATAAAATTAAACTCACAAAATAACAAACGATTATCAATATTTTTGAGATAAAAATAAAAAAATAAATAATCGTTGTAAGCTAAACAAAATATAAAATTCAAAAATTATCATTAACATTGATTTATAGTGTCGTTCTTTCTATTAAATTTTTGTTTAAAATTTCAAGAATAATCAATATTTTCTGTCCCTGGTTTTTTGCATATATCTCTCTAATTATCCTGTCATTAAAAAATTTATAGACTACAAAATTTCCAACAATTTTGCGGAATTACTTTTTTCAAAACGATGTAGTAAAATTTTAAGAATAATTATACCATTATTATCTAAAAATATGTAATTGGATATATTAACATGCTTAGAGTTCATCAAGCCAGCACTCCAAACTTACAAAAGGAGAAATATAATATTATTCATTTCTGCATAGCTTAAGAGGAAAATGAGATTTCAAACATGATACTAGGAAAAAAGCAAGAAGTACTTCTAAAAAATGAAATGTTCACTTGTAAATTATTAATAATTCTTATAAAAAGTTAAATTAAATGTCTTTTTAGCAGGAAAAGACTTCATTTTTTTCACAATTTAACCAGCTTAAAAGAGGGTATTTTTATTAATTACATATTTTTATAAAACTTATACAAACATTTATTCAAAAGAAAAACTTCAAAATGGGTGAATAAAAGCCATAAAATGGACATTCTTGCAGCTTTGATGCTGCTATCCTTCTGAGATCTATAAGAATTTCTCTAATTTGATTATACAATTAAAGTACGTACTTTTAAACCAGAAATAAAATTAATATATTTTTAAACGTTATGGAAACATTTGCTAAATACCAAACAAAATTTATTTTATAAATAAAATTTATTTTACAAATTATGTTAAAAAAAAAAAAAAAAAATAGTAAAAGCTGAAACCCGTATAATAAACTTTCGATCTATATAAATTAGCCGTTAATTTATTAAGAATGTTTTTCATTATGTTTTGCTTAATTAAGGCTGAAAGTCCACTTTTTTTAACCAAAATAGTTTTTTTATGCTTCTAATTATATTTCAATTAATTTTTTTTTATTTAAATCCCGATTAATCGTTTAATCGGATTTTTAGTAGGTGGTTAATCGAAAAACCGCTCTTTTAATTTCGCCCAACTTTCGGTTAACTTTTTTTGATTGCAACTACGATTTAAAATTTGGTTGTAAATCGCCATTAACGATAAATCACATTTTATAGTCCAACGTTGCACAGTGGGACAAAATCGAACTTTTTTGGAAATAAATCTGTAACTTCTAATCTGCTGGTTGGATTTACATAAAATTTCACATAGGCGTAGCAGAGGAGTTTACAATTTTATGTTTGGAAAGGGGTCCCATAACACTCAAGAGCAGAGCTACTGGGGTTTAAAATAGGGTACCTCTGACATAGAAAATTTTTAACTGCTTTTAAAATGTTTGTTTGTTATCCGATTTCAAATATTTTTACATCTTTTCAATATTTTTATCCGATTTTCCAAATTTACCCAATTAGTTACAGAACAAGATTATCTATCGAATAAGAAAATCTAGAATTTGATATCTCTTACGAGTCAAAAAATAACAGATTTTGAAATTGAAAATTGAAAAAAAAATTTCTCTAGAATAAATTTTTTTTTAAGAACATATAATAATTTTTTACTTTTCTGAAAAGTATTTGCACAGAGATGATTGAAAATTAAAAACAAACTCAAACGCTTAATAGGACTAAGTACAGACCCTCCGAATTTTAACCTATTTTATATAAAAATGTTTAATTTAGAATATATGTTCTTAAATCACAAAGGCTAGTTCAGCAATCCGAATGCAGTTTCGAAAACTATAATGTGTTCCAAAGAGTTTTCCAATGGTCTGCAACAAATGTGAACAATGTAGGCAAAATTTTAAAAAATCCGATTTTTGGGATTTTCGCCAATTTTGTGGGAATTGTAGGATTTCTTTTACAAAACTCTGAATTTTGTTTACACTTTACCATTTTAATTGATAAATTCAGCAATAACCGAAAATTTCGTATGGGTCCTTTTATTTAATAAGAACACGTCAGTACAATTTGCTTTTAATTCCAAATACAGTTCTTTACTTAGGCTTTAAAACACGCACGTTATATTACATAACTGAACTGCAACTTAACAACTCAACGATTACTTAACGACTGATTGCTGAATGTCTACAATAGCGATGTCAACTTCACAATTATGTTGGGCAAGTTTACACGTATTCTTACGTTCATTCGTTTAGTCTAGAGTATCCGAAAGCGAACCGGAAAACCGGTTAACCGGCTTCCGATTTTTTACAAATGCTGTCGGTTTCGGTTTTTATTTTTCTAAATTTTAATTTTATTCGAAACGTTTTTTTTTTTTTTTAAAGTCGGTTAACCTTTTTTTAACAGCATTTGATTTAACTTTTTATGTAATTTTCATGTAACTTGCTCAATGAAGTAAAAATGACAGATAGCTTAATTAACTTTGATAATTCTCTTTAAATAATTGAAATAAATCGAACTATTGTGCCTTAAAATTATTGGTATAATTTTGAAAACCGGAGTTTTATGTACTACCTTTCTTTCATGGTAACTTATTAGTATTTCAATCTCAAAATTAATTTTATTTTATTTCAAAGACATATTTTCAAATACCATGATTAGGAATTAAATTAAAAAAAAAAAATAACTGAAAACCGTTCAATCGGTTTTTTCAAGTTTCCACCCATTTTTCCAAAAATGAGAATTTTCGGTTAATTTTTTCCTTGCTGAGAGAGAACGAAATGCACTGGAAAAAATTTATGGGAATATATATATATAATATATAAAATAAAGCTATAACTTCTATATATATATTGTAATTTAGGTAGCTTAACACCAATTGACCTTACTGTGTAAAAGGGGGTTAATTGCACTTAAGGTCAGTAAAGTATCAATCGCCACCTCCATGCTCCATACAGGGTAATGAAAAAAAATTTAAACATTTAAGTGTGCTAGGTGAGCAGACACGAATAAACTTTACTGTCTAAAAGTCAATTGATACCGAAAAACTGCTGGGAAGTTTCTTACCAACCCATAATCAATAACTCGTACAGCTTCCCGCTAATAAATAAGAAAGTTAACTAAAAGCTTTCTTTATCATTACAGTGAAAAGAACTCTGTTAGATAATTAAGATAAATCACAACCAAGAGACTTCAATTAATTTTAAATAAACAAATGTTACAACTAGAAACTTCTTATACATTACAAACAAGAAAATTCCAAAATCGTTGCTTTAAACTTATAAAGACAAATTTCGTTATAATATTTTATCCAATTTTCAACTTTCTTCGATTATTGGAATAGCATGCTACACACCCATTTATGTATGTGATTCCAGAAAAAATCTTCAAAAATTTGTTCTCACCAATACACAGTGGTGGAAAATCGAACATATTTGGAAATAAAGATATAACTTCTAATGACTGGTTGGATTTACATGAAATTTACATAGACGTAGCAGAGGAGTATACAATTTTAATTTAAAGTACTGTACCTCTGATATAGAATATGTTTAACCGGTTGCCAATTTGTTTTTTCTTAACCGATTTCAAAGATTTTTATATTCTCTTAAGTTCTCGAAGAACATGCTTTATTATAATTATATGAATTTGAAATATCAACTATCTCTGGTCTTTTTTTTTTTCAATATATACCCCAATATTTTCATCAAACCATGACCCGAAAAACTTAAAATTTGGATTTTAAGTATATTCTTGAGAAATAACGAGTAGAGGTGTTTCAATGAAATTTTGGCACAATATAGACAAACTTGTTTTAAAATTAAGAAATTAAAAAAACTTCCACTTTAGTTTAGCAAAACACCCAAAATTCCAGTTCTAGGAAAACTGGGATTTTTTTACTCCTAGCCGTTGCAAAAAGCGTAGTTGTGTGGCAACCATATATGGTTATGCGTATAAAATTTTCATGTATATAATGATATTATATTATATATATTATTAATAAAAATATGATTATATTGTAACCATATAATTGCCATGATTAAAATTATGTGTTATTTATATTCTATAACCCTTAATTTTCTCAATTCTCAGAGAATAATATTTTGCACAACTGTTGCAAAATTTTCAGAGCAAAGTTGCATTTATTTTTATAAATAAATAAAGATATGTAAAAATTACTAAAAAATCGATTCCAAACTGGAAAACATCATTGAAACTAAAGTAAGAAATCAAACTAAATATAAAATTTTTTTGTTATTTAACAACAATAAAAAAGTTAAAATGAATTAAAACATATAAAAAGAAAAATATCAATAAACAAGCAAATAGATATGAATTATATAAATAAAAAATATATTAGACATGAAAAGATTGTTTTTACATCTTTTTGCTAACTTTATCTAATTTTTTCAAAAGTAGTTGCTCAGGTCAAGTTGAAACAGTGCAAAATTTTATTTATTTGTTTTTTTTTTTTTTTTTTTTGAAATGGTAACAAAAATTATTGTCCATGTGCAAATTTGTAATACTTTTTTTGTCTTTTTTCCACTTTGAATATACATGCAAGTATTTTATTATGAAGCACGAATATAAACGCTTTATATAATTCTATATCTATTTTATAAATTATATAAAATTTTAATACTCGTAATATTTGTATGGTATATTTTTGCAATATACTTTTTACACGCCATCATGTGACCGAATGAACATAATAAACTGATGTAAGAACAGCGTCGTATAAAAATACTACAAATTTTTATGATTGTCAATGAAACTTGAAATAATATTATTAAATCATAATTACAAGCATAATAACATTTTGTCTAATAAAAATTGTTTTATTGTAGTTGCGATTTCAACAACATTAAAATGTTCCTTAAACATATTGCTGAACATATTGCACCAACAATGCTATTATGAAACTAATGACAAAACTGTTATTGCAGTGACCAAATTGTTGCTCAAATAAAGTTCATTCAACAATAAAGATGTACGATAACAATATATCAGTACAGGAAAAAGAGTATTGTTAACGCAACCAAATTGTGAACAAGACTTTTCTCAATATTATTTAAATTTTGTAGGAAATCTAGTGGATATTTTAAAAAAATATTAGGACTCAAATTATGGCTCCCAAGTTTGAAAAACGTTAAGAAAATGAAACCAAAAATTAGGGCAAAATTTGTTTCGACATATATATGCAATTTTTTTTTACATTCAAATCGTAAATTAATTTTTGGCGAATTTAAAAAATTACATACTCGAAGTGACCAACTTTGGAGGGATCTGCGCTCCTCCAAATAAACTCGAAAAGACTACAGTTCTCACCATGTAAAATTTTATTTATATATCTCCAACGGTTTACAAGTTATTTTTAAATAACACGTTTTGTGACCAAAAGATATCGAAATTTGGCCAAGATAAATGATGTCCCTTTTATTAATGTAGATATTATCAAAAATCTACAGACATGTAGGATAGAAGGGGAGCTTTCGTCACTTTTCTGTTTAAAGTGCTCTCTTTTCATAGCCGTAATCGATATCTGTAAACTTTCTTTTGCACTAAAGACTTAGATATGTTTGCTTTAATTTAAGTCCGTTTGAGCTGAGGGCAGAATCGTTTTTTATGATGTTTTTTTTTTATTTTATTTTTATACTGCAATTGCAAATCAAACAAAAATTAAATATACAAAAATTAAATTAAAAAAATTATTAACATTAAAAATATTAATTTTCATTTAAATATATTTTCAAAAAATTAAATTAATTAATTTAGTTTTTTGTACAAAAACAAAAATTTAATTAATAATACAGATCCAAAATCATTGCGTTGCGAAAATCACAAAATAATTTTGTATTTAAATTCTGTAAACACTAGAGATTCCAATGTATCCAACTAGTCAGTACATCGTAAGTAATTACACGTTCCTTAAGGATAAGTTTGGTCGGGTTACCAGCAATCTGTCGAATTCTCCCCAGCAGTAGTCTAATGAACCAAAAGTAATTTTTTTACACTTTAAATGAATTTATTAGAACACCTGTTGTCAATTCTTGTTCATTACATTTGTAATACGGAACAAAATCTTTAATAAATTCCAAAAACTAAAAAAAGTTACTATGGAAAATGACCACAGCGAAATATATGGGAAAGTATTAAAAAAATAATTAATCACGTATACCTCCGATCAAATGTAAATAGAAAATTAGGGCTTTTATCCCAAGAATTTCGTGGACAAATTTCCCGGGAAATTTGCCAAATTTTCACTTCACAATTCCCAAGATTTTTTGCCGGGAATCACGTGAATTAAAAACTACAACAAATTTGCATTTTTACCATTTTTTTTTAAATCAAAAATTCTATTAAAAACGTTAATTAATCATAATCAAACAAATATATGGTTAAATGATTACATTGCTTTGCATCCAAAGCAAATTATATAAAATATAATTAACTCCAAAGAATTTATAAAAGTACTAAAAAAAATAATTTCTGAACTAATATATAAAAAATTTTGCAATTAGAACACGAAACATAGAAAATCTCGACAATGTTTGATGAATGCATCACGACACAGTTTTGTAAGACGACTTTTTATTTTGACTTTTCACCTTAAACAAGTTTTACCTATTAGTTGTACACATTTAAGTCTAAAAAAAAATATTATTTTTTGTGTGTTTGGAGTAATCCCTCCAAACGAAACTTCAAAAAAAAAAAAAAAAAAAAAAAAAGAAAACGAATCTTGAAAACATATTGCTAGATTACGGTTTCTTAAAAAGAGTTATCCAGAATTCTTTCTTTAAGTTTTTATTGTCGATACTCAATTACATGATACTTAAATAACAAAACATATTTAGTTTCTCAAACTATAATTTTTATTGGGATAATATTATAAAAAAATTCATCTTCAAACATAGTTTTTTTATTTTAAACGTAGATATATATTTTCGTGTAAATTATATGTAAAATATTTATTTTTCATGATTTTGAAGTAAATTGCATTTTTTCCAAATACCCGAAAATTCCCGGAAATGCCTTAAATAATATATCGATTCACGGGAGTTGAAAAAGGTCGGAAAATCTTTTGATTTTGATTGATTAAAAACATCAAAATTTGATGGATTATAAATCTGCGATAAGTCACAAATCATTTAGTGCTACAAAAATGAATATGGTTTTCAAAATAATTTGCAATAGTAGATGTGTCCCTATGGCGCATACTCTCCCTTCTACCCCATTTCAACACATTATAATTTGTTAAAAAAAATTACTTAGCAAAAATAGACCTGAAAAAGAGCTGATAAAGCAACAATTTCAATGTATTACTAAAAGTGCTAAAGAAGTGCTAAAAAGTGCTAGAACTATTTTTTTACTCGTGCTTGTCAATGGTGGAATTATTTTTTTTTTTTTTCGTTTCTCATTCCTCATTTTTCATTAATAATATTATTTTAGTTTTATTAAAGATAATATCAATACTTGAAGTTGTAGTTTTCTTAAAAATAACTAACCTTTATTGTGCTTACAATAAATTTATTTTTACTTTCTTAGAAGTAATTATTAATAACTTCTAAAAGAGTTCTACTTTCGAAGTTGTAAGAATGTTCATTTTTTAGAAGCACTGCCTGTATAGTTGTTATCTTCATGTAAGAATTATATTCACTTTTCTTGTTTCATTTTACAATAAAAATAAAATGCCAGAAGGTCAATTTTCCCGTAAGGTCAGATAAAAGCCCGTAATTGGGCTCAGTGGAATAGTCTGCAGATAAAAAATGGAAAGAATATCTGGAAAAGTGTAGACGGCAAAATATTAACAAATCTGATTGTGGTTTTGAAAATAAATGAAGTCATAAAATAGTTCCACGACGGTGCCAATGGTGGTCACCTTGGTATAACAAAAATGCTGGAAAAGATAAAACAAATTTTCTATTTGGTCGGGTATCAACAATATATATATATATATATATATATATATATATATATATATATATATATATATATATATACGTTAGGAGTTGACGTGTGGAATTTTATACAATTAATTTTAGCCTTGATAAAAGTGCTCCCAAATAAAAACTTTGTTAGTTTTTAACGTGTAAATTTATTAGTTCAATTTGCAAATAATGTCGTTTAATGTTATTCTCCCTATAGTTTTGGTAGGGCGATAGAGTTAAGTAAAAAAAACCCAGCAAAAAACGTTGCTTACTTGAATGCAATAACAACTGATGGAAGCAATAGATTGCTTACTTAAGTGCATATAGCTTCCAATAATGCATTGGCGTAAGTTATCGCCTGAGTGCGAAAGACAATCTTCATTACCAAAGTGCTTCAGGTAAACACAAAAATCCACTTCTATTGCTTCTAGGCGGCTCATCTTGAACAAAAATCATGTATTATAAATGCGCTTTAGTAATGTTTATTTGATCCTTTTTATGAGATTTTATAATATATGCATTACTGAATTTACATACCCAAACCTGCAAATCTACGAAGAGAATGGATTGAAATACAAACAAAAGGTAACATAGTTTTAGTGGGGATTTTTGAAGATAACATAATCACATTTTTGTGAAATTTTGGGAATGAAAATTTGCTATTTGGGTATATGAGTCGAAAACAATCTCGGAACCCTGTAAAAATGAAGCAAACTTTGAATCTTCTAATTGCACATGCAAAAATTAAGACGCATTGAAAATGGAAAATTTATATTTTGAAAAAGTAATTGATTCTAGATAAAAATAGATAACATGAAGCATCATTATCTGTTAAAAATTCTTTAATTTTGTTCACTCTCGGTGTAGTGCACTGGCAAAGTAACAAATATTTTTCAAATTTTAATCACAGTGGTAAAAACTTAAAATCGAAACTTTTCATGTTTTTATTTTTTACAATTGAGTTATTAAGCATAGAATTACATATTCCTTAATAATTTAAATATATTTTCTTTTAACGTATTTATTGTTATCTGATTTTTATGTTATTTGTTTTACTTTTTGTAATAAATATTTCCATTTACTTTTTATTATCCAATTATCAAATATCTTCTTTTAATTACTTAATTTATCAATTTCTTTAAATTACATTAAACTAGTTATTTTTGTTCAATCTATGCTAAGCAAGATCTCATAATAAAATGTAAATGATAGTTTTTAAGCCACAGTAGAAATGTTTAGTTCAATGATTTTGGGAAAAAATAAATATTGAAAAATTAATGAAAAAAAAAAAATAAATAATTAGTTTTAATAAAATTATTGGCGCAGTCGTTATACGAACCTACTTTAATCATAAGGAAAACTAAACTACCTTAAGTGAAAGTATAAAATACCTTAAAATTTTACCTTAATTTTTTTTTTTTTTTTAATTATTTAGAGAAAGCTTTAAGTCGCTTCTATAAATGAAAAAAAAAAAAACTTTGACAATTTTAATAACTTGTCGTTAAGAAAAGATTAATATAAATTAATCTTGGAATAAAAAACCAAAATAAGAAATCGGTAAAAAATCGTGAAAAAATTTTAAAAATTTGTCACTAAACCAAAAATATTTCTTTCTTAATCTAAGGTTAATAAAATAGAATAAAACTAATTGGTGCATTTAATATCAAAACCAAAATAAAAAAAATATGTTCTGTTTTACAAATTAAAAAATAAAACGTAGCAAAAATTTAAATATATGAAAGTTATAAGTAAAATTAACAAAATATCCTAATTTAAATATATAAAAATATCATATCATCAACAAATAATTTCAAGGTAAATTAAGATCATAACTCCAATCTTAAGTACATAGAAAGAAGAACATTTTGAAGGACAAGTGCTGACAAACATTCTTCTTATTATAAAAACAACAATACGAAATTTGTAACATATTTGAAAAAAACAACATTAATATATTGATTTACAAAAATAAATTACAAAAATTTGAGGAAAACTTAATTAAAAGAATGCAGTAATAGATAAACAACAAAATCATTCAAAGCAATAAGAACAACGTTAGAAGAAGTAAACAACATTAAAAAAAAAATAGTTAAGAAGTGAAGCAGTCATCATCAGGTGAATCAATTGATCAACAAAATAACAACTTAAATTAATATTGAAGTATGGCTCTCAATGCGTTCAGCCTTCTGGATGATGTACAAGAATTTGATGGGCAGACGGAGGCGATAGAAATGTTTATGAAATATGTAGACGAAATACGAAAACATGTTGACGCATCTTTTTTTACATTATTCGATTTAAGAGTAAGAAACAAAGTTATTTCTAAAGCTAATATTACTTTTATCAATAATAATAATCCAAGTAAGTGGGAGGAGGTGAAGATAATTTTAAGAATCAATTTTAACATAACAGAAAGTTTATAAAGCATTGTAAATAAATAAAAAAAAAAAACGTCAGAGTTTAGAAATGATGTAAATGACGTATGAATACATGTTAAAATTGTTAACTAAGTTGAATTTGAAAACTAGCATCGATAATGAAAATGAAGAGTGGTATAGTTGCAAGAATAATGAGAATATGGTTTTATAAATTTGTATATCCAAACTTCCTAAGGAACCAAAATTAGTACTAAATTCAATAAATCCTCACCCGCTATTAAAAGCTAAAGAAATATTGATAAAGACTGAATACTTTTATTCAAAAAGAACATATTTTCAAAAATTTTAATTTAATTCAAATAATAGAAATAATTATAATAAAAAGTTTAACAAGATTCAATCACATAATTATAGTTCTAATCAATTTTAGCAAAGAAATATTCCTAATAATCAAAATAATATTTACAATAACAATAACTCAGTAACTTTTCATTTCAATTTCAGCAATCCCAGCAATCGAGCATTAATAGCTCAAATAGAATGAAAGTTGACAATATTCAGGTTTCATATTTTCAATTCAGGCCAAAGAGCTCTTCCCTTCATAGTAGTGAACACAAGAACAATACTTATCAAATTACTAATAGATACAGGATCTTGAACAACACTTATTAATAAAAATTTGTCTCACAGTTCATTTCGAACAGAATTAAAAAATCCTATCATATTAAATACTTTATCTTCGAAAACTGCTCCATCATCTAAAGTGACAATACATTTATTTAAGGAATTTAATTTACCTAAAGCAAGAATTGAAATGTTAGAGACTGAACTATTTAGTCATTTCGATGGCATTTTAGGGTGTAATATCTTCAAAAATTAAAGTTAATTTATTGATAACTAGAAATGCAAATAATTCGCTTATATTTAATAATTCTTCCATAGAATACGATGTTACTGATAAGTCATATTTAGAATCCATAATAAAATATGTAAGTTTTAACGATCCAAAAATGGACTATTTTACTAATAATTAAAGATAGAAAATTTAAATACTGAAGAGATTAACGAATTGACAAAATTAATTAAAAATTTTAGAAATGTTTTTTATACAGAAGATAAAGGAAGATAGGCATAAGATAATCATATCCTATATTTTCCAGAACTTATAGATTTCCGGAAATAGACAAAGAAGAAGTGGAAAAGCAAATAAAGGAAATGTTAGAGTCAAGAATTATTTATAAATCATGTAGTCCGTATAATGTTCCAATTTGTGTTGTTTCTAAAGAAATTGACAATTCTGGAAAATAAAAATAGAGGGCATTTGTAGATTATAGGAAACTGAATGACATGACTATAGAGGACAAATTTCCTATACCAAGAATGGACGATCTTTTTTCAAAGTTAGGAAACTCATAGTACTTTAGTACCATAGTACCATATTACCTGAAGATAGACATAAGATAGCATTTTCAACTTCGAATTCAATAGAATGGCCTTTGGTCTGAAGAATGCCCCAGCATCATTTCAGAGAATGATGAATGAAGTATTACATGACTTATTTAACACTATTTGTGTGGTTTATTTAGACGATATATTGGTATTTTCAAAGTCTCTTCAAGAGCATATATTGTCCTTAACAAAAATTTTCCAAAGATTAAAAGACTGTAATCTATAAGTCCAAGTGGACAAATGCAATTTTCTCAGATGTGAATCGAAATATCTGGACCATATTATAACACCAGATGGTATTAAGACAAATCCTGGTAAGATTTCTGTTATACAGAAAATTTCATTACCAAAGACTATTAAGGAAATAAGGTCTTTCTTGGACTTAACTGGGAAATTTATAAAAGACTATAGCCAAATTGCACTATCAATGATTTCATATATATAGAAAGGTTCACATATAAATTTGAATAACTCTAGTTACATTGATTCCTTTAATAAATTAAAGACAATTTTATGTACACCCCCAGTGTTGGCATATCCAAAATTTGACAGATTGTTAGTTTTAAATACATATGCCAGCAATGAAATCACAAAATGGACACCCAATCGCATATTCGTCCAGAACTTTAAACCAACATGAACGTAATTATAGTGCAACTAAGAATTTACTGTTGACGATTGTATGGGCTGTTAATATTTTAGACCATGTTTTTTTGGTCGAAAATTTTAAATAGAAACTGATCATAGACCACTTGTGTGGCTAAATTCCTTAAAGGAACCTAATATGAAATTACAAAGGTGGGAGATACAATTAAATGAATATGACTTTGATATTGAATATACTAAGGGAAGAACAAATCAAGTTGCAAACTTTTTTAGTCGTTTAAATGTTAATTATTAGAAGAGAATAAAGAAACAGTTTACTCAGAAAAAGCTACAATTCATAGTGGAATAGAAAATTTAAATGATGATATTTTTATATCAGATTCTCCAATTAACATTTTTAAAAATCAGCTTGTAGTAAAATTGGGAAACAAATATAAATATGAAAAACGAAGTTAGGTACGTAGTTTGAAGAAAAAGTATTAGATTTTTAAAGGGAACTGTAGCAATTTTCTGTGAAAATTTTGATATATTTAAAAAACTGCAACAAATAATAATACATTACTTTTCAAATTCGTCGGAAATGAAGTTTCTACGATGTTCTAAAATGGTAAAAGATATTTTTGAGAAAGAAAACTTCCTAGAAATTTTAAGAAAATAACATAACGATAAAAATCATAGAGGCATAGAAGAAACTTATTTAAAATTGAAGGATAAAATATATTACTCTAATCATAGTAGAGAAATACATAAATTCATTAATAATTGTACTGTTTGCAATATGTGTAAATATTAGAGAGGACCTATAAAGACAAAAATGTGTGTTACAGAAACACCAATTCAATCAAATGAAATAACTCATATAGATATTTGGCTTCAGAATAAAAATAATAAAATGATAAACTCTCAAAACACGTCTCAATACATCATTTGACTAATAAAAATTCAGTCTCAATTGTAGAGAAACTTAGAGAAAGATTCGCGATTTTGTGAAAACCAACTAAAATTATAGCAGACAACGAATTTAATACAGCATTTATAGAGATTACCTAAATTCAGAGGAAATTGATTATCATTTTACATCCTCAAATACACATACTGGAAACGCTGATATCTAATGGTTTCATTTAACACTTAATGAACATATTAGACTGTTTAGGTTAGAACAAAAAGATAAAGACATAGATGACAAAGCCCTTGTTTATAAATCTTTTCAAATATATAATGATTCGATGCACTCAACAATTTCATATAAACCTAATGATCTATTTGGGAATTGGAAAATTTAATGAGAATAGAGAAGATGGCCATGAGTTTAAGGAAAAAGAATTAGTGAAAAATCTTGAATTTTCAAAATTTAAAACAGAAGCGTAAATATATTATCAAACAAGTAAAGGAGAAAAATAATACTAATTTTGTTGATGAAAGAGGATGTAAAAGAGATAAGCAAATAGTAAAAATAATTTTCAAATACCGAAACGATATACTAAAAGAAGTTCAATTCGATAGAAAAAAATACATACATTCATATAACAAAAATAAAATATGTAGACGAAAATTATACAACAAAAGAAAAATTGTAATTAAAAGATACTTAATTAAGAAGTTAGAAAATTGCTATTAATTATTTATAAAAATATTTGTAAAATTAATTTTTTTTTTTTTTTTTGATTTAAAATAATTTAAACTTAATTATTGTAATATTTTAAATTAAAACTGTATGGGTATATTTTCACATTTAAGGAGTATTGCGTGTTCAAAGAGTGGGGGAGTTACATATTCTATGAATACCTTTAATAAATTAAATATATTTTCTTTTAACTTATTTATTGTTATCTAATTTTTTATGTTCTTATTTTTTAATAAATATTTCCATTTACTCTTTAATTATCCAATTATCAAATATTTTCTTTTAATTACATAATTTATCAAGTTCAATTTTTTCTACTTTTATATTGAAATTAAAAAAGTTAAAACAAGTAGAAAAGTAAAAGTAGAGCCAGTTTTTGCCATATTAAGTCACTTTAACGCGCAAATGTAATTGAAAATTTGCGTTAAGGTGACAGAGTCTTATATGGAAGCTATGGTCATTTATGGACCGGTTCTTCTAAAATTTGGCTATAAGATGAATACTTAACTTGGATTTATTTTTATAAAATTTTATGTTTATGCGATTATGTATATAGGAATTATAAAGGAAAAAGTAATTCCGGAAGAGATTCCTGTACGTGAGGTATGATCAATTATGGACCGATCCTCATTAAAATTGATGTGATCAATTTTATTTAAATACAGCTATACAGCTACATTTAAAATATTTATAAGCATTTGACTTATTTCCGCATTTAAATAATGGACACAACAATGGTTTACGGGAAACCAAAACCCAGCATTTTTTAAAGAAACTTTTCCATTATGGATGTATGTATATGTTCTGGAATATATAGCTAAATTATCGCGCTGCTTAAATTCAACGGTATCATTACCAATATCGTAATTTTCAAAAATTATGATATCATTTTCGAGTGTACCTTTTTAGAAAGAAACCTATATCATTTTAGAATTATAATTGGTATCATTCTCGGGCTTCTTTTTCATCGAAATGATATCGTTATGATATCATTACGATATCATTTGGTTTGTTGGGATTAGGCTATATTTTAAAAAATAATATTATATTAGGTATTATTTGAAATAAAAAAGTTATAAGAATGCTTCACTAAGAACATAGTAATTTTTTTATTGTAAAAGCTACAAAAAATTGTTTTACATATTTTATTTTCAATAATATGTACCTGAAAATTATAGGTCTAATATTTTACATCTTTCGCAATACGTTGATCACAATGACCTTTAATTAATAAATTATTATTTTATTAAATAACCAAGATTTTGAAATTTTCTTTATTAAATAAATTAATATTTCAATGAAACAACAAATTTTAAATCCATTTTCGCCTTGGTTGTTTGCTTGTTAATCGTGGGAAAAATATTTGCCGCAAAACCGGAAAATACCTTTAAATTGGTATTTATGTACATTTTGTTTGGTATATGATACCCTAGTGCAGGGGTTCTCACAAGATCTTGCTTCACGACCCATTTGATGCGTTAAAACTTAAAAACGACCTACCCCAATTTTGAAGTAAAAAACTAGATGTATCCTAGCAAACTCAGACATAATAATTTTAACGTGTTCCTCAAAATGTGTTCATACATAGTCTAAAGTTGTATTCAAAAGTAAACATTTATTATTTATATATTTTTTCCTTAAATAATTCTTAATACATATTGATATGAAAAATATTTCAAATTGATATTTCTTAAATTTGACGTTTAATTCTATTGCCAAATCAGACTAAATTTAGGAAAATGTTAAACAGAAATTTATTTCGTTTAAAATTTATTGATGATTTAGTATGAAATATCAGTTTTTCTTTCCACAAATGTATCACAAAAAAGAATTTTTAAATGTGTACATATGAGAATCAGATATAAACTAATTTGATAATAAATGTATAAGTTAATTTAAGAAAGAGATATTTCTCAAATTATTTTTAAATATTTGCCAAAAGTTTTATATTACTCCAACCATTTAATTTCAGATACATAATTATAAATTTTAGATAAAACATTCATGTTAAAAAAAGGAAGATTTGAAAAAATTCAAATTAAAGGTCTTTTTTTTTTTAATTGGACTACCAAATGAAATATATTTGGAATTTAAATTCATATATTTGACAATTATTTCTGAATAAATGAACTTTGAATAATCTTTGATAAAAGATTATTATGACTCGGTAGTGCTTTTGGCATTAAAATTTTTGATGCAAATCAGCAGGATGACAGAGAAACTCAAGTACAAACAAAAATCTCAATAATCTGGAGAACTATTATTACTATTATACTATTCTGTGTATGAAAACCTTTTAATTCTTTCCTATTTTTACTCATAACTTTTACAATTTATAAATACCAATCAAGAAATGCTTTAAATTTTATACATAAACAATAGAACATCACGACCTCTCAATGTTGACAATGTTCGTACGGGGAGCCCTTTTTACTATCAAATAGTAGCAAATATTAGTGCTAAAAAGTGAGAATTCTAATAGGAATAAAACAATTGGAAAAATTAAAAAAAACTAATTGCTTATTAGCACCCTGTGTATTGTCCCAAAACGGTACAAATAGAATTGTGAATGAACATGTATATTAGCTTAGTTGAGACACAAACCCGGTACTAAAATTGTTAAGTTCTATTTTTAATAATATCTATGCAATACGAGATGGCGCAGCATACATTAAAAAAGGTGTTAACATTATTAACAAACATTCAACAGAATGTAGTCGAAATTTTCTCAAATTAATAAATTAATTTTAATATACATGTTTGTGTGTATGTATGGATGTATGTATGTATGCATGAATGTATGTATGAATGTATGTATGTATGTAGATTATGTTAACAATTACCAATATCTCATACCAATAACTAACTAAACAAAATTTAACATTTATGTAAACATTTTAAAAATATTTTGATACAAGGACGAAATTGCCTATGATAAATTTTGTATAAGTATAAATCCATGTGACAAATTTCATTGCCCTCTACCGAAAAATACTTTTGCAGTAAGGTACGTCAATCGCATATATATGCAAGTATGTATTAAGTATTTGATACAAACCAGTTTTATGTAAATAGAAATGAAAGTGCCAAATTGTATGAGTATGAGTCCACTACTGAGAATTACCTCAAAGGGCATAACTCCCATAACCCCATAAAGGTTAGTATCAACATAATATTATCCAAATGTACATATTGCAAGAATTGGTCCACAATTGCATATCTGTATCATATTATATTGATATGTTTTACCCGTTTTTATACGGATTCACCCAATGGAAACAAAAACACTTTGAATTTCAATTAACACAGAACCAATGTTGTATATATATATATATAAATAAAATTATTTTGTTTCTGTAATTTTTGTTCATAATATTTAAAACCAATTTCCTAAATATTTTCTTTTTTCATATTTATTTCAAATGAAATATTATCAACAAACAAAATTATTTCAAGTTTCATTTATATTTTTAATTTCTTAAAAAATTTTTTAAATTTTCTTTAGAAAAATTGTAATATTTAATGATTTTCAGCCACACATTGGAGACAAAACGATTAATTTTTTTTAGCTCTTTTTGATAATGATGTATGTGTTGTTCAGTGGTTCCATTTCTGAAAAAATTAAAGAGTTTTCCTTAAAAATTTACACTTTAATCCATTTATCGCTATTATTTGTGAATATTACTATTTTTATTTAGCTTCTGTAATTAAATCCAATAAAAATGAAACGAGATTTTCACAAAATTCCTAAAATTATAATTATGTAGAATTTTGTAACATTTAGGAAAATAATTTTATTTTGTATGAAAAAAGTTTGGGAATAAATTTGTATGTTTAATTCATACAATTTATGTTAAAATATATTCCAGAAATTTATAAATGTTTTGTGTGAAATTCTTAATAAAATCTTGTTATTTTAATATACTTTCACAATTTAGCAACTATTTTAGATTAAGTTTCTTTATTTCTAGTCTTGTTTTTCAAAATTTTTGCACATATATATTTTCCATTAACATGAATGCTATTATCAAATTGAAATTCACCGTATCCACTCTTTCCATTCACCATTTTTAAATACTAGAGCGTATATTAAAGCAAGTTAGAGCGCTATATTCGGCTGTGCTGAATCTTTTATTCTCTTCACAACTTTACAGCCCGTCTAGACGTAACATAATATGTAAGATTTTTGTGTCAGAGAGTGTCAAATTCGCTCTCTGAGAGAATTATTTCACGTGTAGATTCAAATATTAGTATTATAAGATGTATTATGAGACTGTTGTGATCAGATTTTTCTACACAACCATCTTATAAGATGAACTGTCAAAAAAAAAAATACATATATACGAAAGTTTGTTTTTGTGTGTGCATGTGTATTTTGGAAATTACTAGAAAAAACAATGTCTTTGTAAAATTGCATCCTTTTAATGTTTGTTTTACACTTTAAAAAACATTTTTATAAAAATTGTGCTAAAAAAGTGCGAATTTCTTAAATAAAAAGGACATTTTTACTTTGTAACTGATTGAAAATAATGATATCTTATAGGATCAATTAGAATACGTGTACCCCTTATTTAATATTTAGCATAATATAAAAAAAATGGTTACTCGTTTCTGCCGGCGTTATCTCACATATTATATATACATATATATATATTATATATACTTTTGTTCCACAAACGTAACGCTTGCTTAAAAAACACACAAAAACAACGTATTAGCCAGTGTTTCCGTTTAGTTACATTTGTTACATTTTTCGTAACTTTTGATCCCTTCAATAAAATCAAGCACTATGTTTAAAAAAATTATATCGTTGACGTACATAGACCATGCAAATATTTACCAACATTTGAAACAAGTTTTTTGAGACTTTCTCAAGAATTGCCCCCAAACACAACACTTCTGTTGAAGAGAACAAAATTTGCAATATCCTTTTTTCTTGCAAGTGGCACATTTCCGATTTTCGTGGATGATGAAATTATTTCGATTTACAAAATTACACAAAAAATAACTTTAGCTGTGATTTCATTAAAAACAGTATTACAGTCTGAAATATAAAAGAGTATTAAAAGAGTGTGGAGGATTTAAGTAATGTGCTCTTGAATTGGTTAAAAACTAAGTTTGAGCAAATTAAAAATTTCTTGAAGTTTTCGTCATATAAAAATTATCATACTTAAGAAAATAGTATCTTTGTTATATAAATTAAAGTATTACATTTGATTTTAACAATACTATTTTTAAATCACAACAGTAGTTACAAGTCCCTATATTTTGGTCCAATGTGGTACAACTGATTTACTAAATGAATTTCCTAATTTAAAAAGTTTTATTTACGGGAAAATTTTGGCAGCATATTGGTCTCGATAATTAATAGGGCATGTTCAACAATATAAAAAAAGCAATACGTATTTTAAAATGCATATATTTATAGAATATTTAGTCAACAAAACTTATAAAATCAGATCATCGTAATCAGTTGAACATCATAAAATATGAATCTTCTACAGCAAATTTTGGAACAAATTAATATTCCAGCACTGCTGAAATTAAAATATTTTTTTAAACGTTAATAATTCACTATATATATGATATTATTCAATAATATCATTAAAAATACTATTTTTTTCTCCTAAAGATTTATTTAAAATGGACATGTTATATATTATTAGAAAGGTATTTTTATGTACTTTGAAATTTTTAATATAATTTAAATGACATCTGTATTAATAAAGCTATTCAGAAAAATGTATGAAAACTTTAGAGGCCCATAACTCGTAAAGTATAAGCGAGCGGACAACAGTTTTTACATTACTTTAATAATTACTAACATTGCTGGTGATCTTAATTTATACCCAAATTTTTGCATTATTTTCTTCCATGTTTTAAATAGAAAATAAATAGCTATTGGCCATTCTGAAAATGTAATTTTTTAGGAAAAATTGCAACTTTATTAACAAAAACCTGTAAGTTTTCCAAGCTACCCCTGGCAACACTGGTATTAGCATACATATCACTCTTCAATAAAATCGTTGTTTTTAACTCTACGTCAAAACGAAGACATTTTTATTTCTTAACATTAGAAATAACGTTGGCAGAATAACAGGAAAACAAATTTATTTTCAAATTTGTGTTAATTTAAGATATAAATTTCTCATGTACGTTAATTTATATCTTAAATTGTCTTTTTTTATCCAAAATTTTTAATTTATTTCGCATTTTTATTACTTATTTGTCTTTTCAAAACAAAATGAATTATCTTGCACTTTTCTTTTTGTTAAAAATATTAAACGTTATTGCTCAGCTTTGTGTTTAAACATTTATTTCTAAATAGATTGCACAATAGATTTCTTATTGGTCCACACGTAACATTTTAAAGAGAGAGAGAGAGAGAGATAGAATTTCACAATTGCAAAAATAAAAATGTCTACGTGTAGACTAGGGGTAAAAATAAATATTTTATAGTTATATAAAAATGAATGCAGATTCAAGTACACTGATTAAAAAATTTTAATTAAAAGCTATTTATATAAATATTATAATGGCAACTTGAATTTATCAAATCTAAAATAAAGTACGTTAAATAAGAGTATTTTACTTTATAAGGGTTTCAAAGTATATTAACCGAAAAAATTCTTTAGTTATATAAGTATTCGAAAAGCCATTTCCAACAGTATATATGTATATATGTAGATGGATTACAATATATTGACACTACTACATATTATTACCCAGAATATTTACTTCAAGGAATTTCAGATAAATGTTGTAGAAATTAAAAACTTATTTAGTCCGATACTATTTATGGTAAAGAACATAAAAAACATATAATACAATTGAATATCTAAAATACAATTTTTATACTAAATTAGTTCGGATTTTTCACTTTTACTTATAATTTTAAAATATTAAAAAATCCCTTCATTTCCAGAAAAATTAAAATTCCCTAGGAAATTCATGAAAATTTTTCTGATCGATCTATATAAAAACCAAATCCGTATCTTAAAAAGGGCATCAAAAAGTCAAAAATGCGTTTTGTTCAATATTTCGGTTATTAGTTCATTTCATGAACCGATTTTGCTGAATTTAAATAGTAAAATTCTCGAAAGTGTTTCGGATCGTTTGACATATATATTATGTATGGCAGTTATCGGTGGGCTTCAAAAATACCATTTCAACCAACAAACGGACGGATGTCATCCTATCGATATCATTTCTTCCAAGGATTCAGAAAATATAAACTTTTTTTGCACTTCGAGGAAAATTGTGGAAATTAAAAACGGAATGACAAACTTACACATACCCTTTACACTTATGGTGAAGGGTATAAAAAAATAAAACAACTTATAAACATTCATAAATACGAACTAATTGACTGCATACACAAAGCAACAACACTTTTAATCATTCTAATACTGCTGTTGTCAGCGTTGCCAATTAAGGACGTTTCGCGCTATATTAAGTGCTTTTTAGCAATCCAAAAGTCGCTATTTTTACACTAGCGATTTTTCTTGAAAAAGCGCTATATTGGCGCGTTTTGTATTCGGTTACTTTTAGTTGCAGATTATAACCATGTTTTCTTACTTTTTTACCTACGAAGAAATATTGTTAAAATTTTCCGAATTAAAAGACTAATATGTAGAAGCTTTGTTTTTTTTTATTATAATAAAAACTTAATTTTCAACTTAAAAATTAAGGCCGAGTCGTCCAAACTTTACAAGCATTGTTTTCGACAAAAAATTATAGTCACATTTTATTTATTCTCAAATGTTTTCTCATAACTATGGTAATATTTTATTAAATACTAGTTTTAAATTAGATTACTTTTTTTTTTTTGGTTATGTCAATTTTGAAAAATTTTAAGTAGTTGCAGACCATTCGCGTTGAAATTAAAAAGCTATGGGAAAGAAAATACAGATTTAAAGTATTTTTTTGAACTTTTTTCAAATTTTCAAATAATTTTTTTATATTTTGTATTCCTATTTATTTTTGTTTATTTTCAATAAATATTTCTTAAGACGTCAGATAATTTTCGTACATAGAAAAAGCTAAGGGATGGAAAAAATTATTAAGTTTTAAGACATAAAACAATTTTTAAATTTTAAGTACGATTCCGCTACTAACTGAACAGCATAATACCGAGCCTGAGCACTTTATATTTAAATTTAACATATTTATGTATCAATTTAAAAGGTTTGAACTGAAAGTTATTATACAATGTATAACCTTTCTTTGTACCTTAAATATTGCATAAAACTACTGAATATTTAAATTTAAAATAACAAAAAATTAATCTTTAACTAAAAAATTAAAACAAATTTCATTTAAATAAAATTTAGCGTATTTTTAAATGATGACATGCGCGTTTTAGTTCAAAAAAGTTGACAACGCTGGCTGTTGATAAAACTACTTGCTTATACAAAAAACAACAACACTAATAGTCATTGCAACACTGCAAACTTTTTCCATTGCGAAAGTCACTAAGAAGAGTAGTCCAGAAGTTGAAATTCATCGCCAAAACTATTGCCAAAATATCATTAAAATCATTTTCCGTCGGAAAAAACTGTTCCTCAAAGAAGTCTAGACACTTCAAAAAAGACTCTTCTGGAAGTATCGAAGAAGATTTCTCTAGACGACACGTGGACATTACTCACTCAGTGTCGTCTTAGTCTCTTCTAGAAGAAGATTTTGAAGTTCCAACATTTCTCCATTTTTAATTAAATTCGGGCTTTTTTAATATTTCATAATTATTTTTATTTCAAACATACTCGTATCTACGTTAAAAAAGAAACAATTCACATAAAAATTCATATTGTTTCATTAGGAACTCCAAGTAAAATCCTCATGAGAAACTTATAATGAAAGAAGAAAAAAAAAAGATTAATAATAATTTTTTAAATTAAATTATACTTATATAACCTTTTGCGCAAACAATGCGAGAAGACATTTTTTACAAGCAAAGTTTTGAATTTTTAAACATGCAAATGCTAGTCCGTTTGATGGAGTTTTATCTAAAATAAGTTAAATTTGTGAGAAAAGTCCGATATTACTAAATAAAAGTTTAATAAGATTTACTTACGTTTTTAAAATATCTTTTGTTAATTATAAAACACTTAAATATTAGGAACATTTTCTTCTTAAACTGCACTTAAATTATTACTGAAGTATATGATTTTGCTTGCTTCTATTGTGTTGTTTTATTTTTATGAAAAAAACTGACAATTTTCGTAACACACGCCAAGAAGATTAATGCGGAATAGTAATTATCTTCCAGAAGTGATTACAAAGTATACTTTTGAAAGATGAAAGGACGATAGTAATATAGTTTGTTTTTGTAAATTTTGTACACACTTCTGACAATCATCTAGAAGTCACTAAGAAGTAACGAATGGACGATTAATGCGCAATGGCAATGTATTTTGGTTTTTGTAAATTTCGAACAATCTTCCGAGAATCACCTAGAATGTGTGTGTGTATATTTTTAACAGATATTTTTCAGTTATTTTTCAGTTTTCAATTTGGTTGATTTAAAAAGCCAAAACTTTATAAGAATATTTATGACAGATCTACATAAAAAAATCCGTAGCTTAGATATTAGTTTCAAAATGTCAAAAATGCGTTTTGGCCAATATCAAGGTTATTAATTTTCCGAATTTTCTTTGACAAAACGAAGTCCGATTCAAAAACCAGGTTTTTAGACATATCTCCGACATTTATGAACAGATATTGCTGAATTTCAATAGCAAAATTCTCGAAAGAATTTTCGATAGTTTGATATATATTATATAAGGCAGTTATCGGTTAAACTGATGAACGGACATCGTCCTATCGACATAATTTATTACAAGGATCAAGAAAATATAAACTTTTTTACAGTTCGACGAAAATTGTGGAAATTACAAATGGAATGACAAACTTATTATTATATCCTTTACACCTGTGGTGAAGGGTATAAAAATATGCATGTAAAAACAACAACATAGTCACATTTTGCTGTCATATGATTTGATAAAGGTTGGCAAAAAATAAAAAAATACGAATGTGTTCTAGAGAACGTGTTTTTTTTTTTCTTAAATAAGAATTTCGTTTAAAATCCTTAAGATGCACACGTACTACTACAGTTATACAAATGAATCTATGAGTGTGAATGTGTGTTTGAGTTTAAATTTTAAACGAAATGTGTGAAGAGCACTTAAACATTTTTTAAGGTTACTTTTCACATTCAGCAGGCATATGACCATTTTTAAGGGAGACACCCTCAATTTCGGAAACGAATGAAAAGAACATAAAAACTGTTTAAAAACTATGGAGGAATTAAACATAAAAATGGTTGTTCTTTTTTTCTTCTTTGTTCAGGAAAACTCATCTTGTGAATAAACACACACATTTATAGCCGACATTGAAGTATATAAATATGTATGTGTATAAGAATATATTTTTGAAATTTCAAATATTTTTCTAAATGTGATTTCTATGAGAATGACCATTTGTTGAGAATCACATGTCATTCACCACCTTTTCATCAACCATTGTTGTTATGTACAAGAAAAAAATTGTTTAGCTGTGGGTTGACTACCACTCCCATACACATATCCACAAACACATAAGGGTGGCCAGTTAATGATGGGCTTTTGCAAACTAAAACAAACATAACAAAAGACTTTAATAAGCTTTGGACTACTTAAATACTCCTGCTTCTAAATTTACCCCCAACATAAACACGTAGAAAGTATCATATCCCTTTCAAAATTTATTCTATTCCAATCCATTTTAAGTTAATTTTATTTGTTTTCATCTGCCCATCAACAGCTTACTCGTATCACTCGTAAATGCGTATAATGAATGGTTTAATGGTCAAACTTTAACATGGACACAAAATTAGTTAGAATCCTTTTAATTACAGAAAACACTCAACACTTTGTCAAAGTGTCCTTTTAATTAAGGTACATATGTATATGCGTGTGTGTGTCCTTCTGCGATGTGAATCTTTTGGAAAATAACTAAAAGTACGTAAAAATATGTGTTTAGAATACATAAAGTTTCAAGACTGAGACACATTTAGAATCAGTTGTTCAATGAAGCACTTAGTCATATATAAAACAAAGTATTTTTAAATGTAATTAATTCTATTTAATTTCGGTAAAAGTACTTCAAAAGTTTTGTAGTTTACTTAAACTTCATTTCTTTACTACCATTTACTAAATTAAAAAAAAAAAACATTTCATTATGCTCTTGATTTTATGAAATTCACCTTATTCCATACCACTTTTTGAAAAACTTAAAATATTTACTTTGGAAACTTCTTAAAGTTGGTAAAAGCGATTTATAAAATAAAATCATATAATAAGGCTATAACATTATTCTTTCATAATTTAAAATCAACGTTATTAAGATACGAAATAGTTATTTAAACTCCCATTGCCGAATATTAGCAAAATTATGACAAAATTAAGAAAATCCATTGTCATTCACTGCTACTGATCATTTATTGAGATCAGTCAACAATATAAAAGAAAATAGTTTTTCATCGTGATAAAGCAAATTACACGAAAATACAATTACTCAGCAAAAAATAATTAAATTTTAAATATATGTATATTTAATATATCGTTATGTAGAAAAGTGTGTTATTAACGCCTTGATATAGCATTTAAGTTTTTCTGAAATGTAATTAAATCAAGTTTATTTTTGGAATCAGAAAATTGTATACATGCCCTTAAAACTCAAATATACGGTCTTACAACTATATAACTATTTGTACAAAATTTCGATAGCACACGTGCTTTTATGAACTGGATTTGCGACACTCACTAAGTTTTCCCTCGGATATGGAGTTTTTAGTAAGAGAAGCATATATTAATTTTAGTATTAGAGAGAGAGTGCACTGAAGATAATAAAAAGTAACTGTAATACTAAATATCAATATTAATGTTATAAGACCATGTGAGTGTTTATTTTTATGTGATTGTATGAATTTTAAATATATAGTAGATTAATATTAAGGTGGAAGGAACTACAGGATATAAATTAAAATAAAAGCTGATTGCATCTTGATGCAATAGAAGATCCTTACGTCGAACATCGATACTTAAAAATTCCTCGACAAGGCTGTAACGATTCCTTATGTTTTTCATTAACTTTTTAGATTCTATGTATGGCATTCAGCTAATGATGCCATAAATTTAGAAAAATTAGTAGTCGAAAGCCAAAGATAATAATGCTCTTTTATCAAATCCCTGTCTCAAGCTAAATTGTACCAAATTAAATTTTCGGTTTTTGAATTGTTAATAAAAATCGAATAAATTATTTACCATTTTTTTAAAACCTATAGGAAATTTTCTATTTACCTACCAAAATATGCGCATCTACAAAGCAAATAGATTGAAGTACAAATAAGAAGTAATGCACTTAGTTCGTGATAATCTCTGAAACTAAAATATTACTTTTGTGGGTGTTTTCGGGGGTAATGTAAGTTATTTAGGGAATTTTGGGATAAAATTTTGCTATTTGGGGATATGACTAAAAAAATGTCTGAGAATCCTGATACGCACAAATACTTCCAATAAAAATAAGCAATAAACTAATTTTGAGAGTTTTTCAGCAGTGTATAAAATCAGCAGAGAACGTCCCGTTATTTGAATTTTTTATCTGGAAATGCTTTATACTGAAACCTAATAATATTTTAAGATGTAAATTTGGCATTTTTGTAACTCATGTACCAATTCGTGGTCTTTAGGAAATTTTTTTAAATTAATTTAAAAAGCTTACTTTGTAAAAATGAATACTAAGATCCCTTGATGTTACTGCTAGACTTAATTATAACGTATGTCCATGAACCGTTCCTCGAGCACTCAATTAAACTTAAATTTTACATCAATAAAAAAAAAAAAAAAAAACAGCAATATCCGAACGAAGCAAAATTCAAGTTCTACATGGAGCGATAGGATTGAGCAGTAGAAAAATGGAAATAAATTATTTGTTTATATGAAGCTCGAACAAACCACTATAATACAGTGGGGCCAATCGTATATCTACAGGGCGTATAGAATTGAAGTGTATAGAAGAGTTCTAGAGAAGGATCTAAGCTTTCGGAAACATGATCTTGTAGTCATCATGTGATAAGACGAGATAAGCTCACAGTGTCAAATTTAACTACCTTGGGTATGTAAAAGTTTCAAAAAATCGCAGCTTCTAAAAATCCGATTTCAAAGATTTTTATATTTCTGTAAAGTAATTGTCAAGATAAAAAAATAAGCTTAATCTCCTAAGTTAAGATATTTACGCTTGAATTTTTAATTTTTTGCCTGAACTTTATCTTATTTTTCGGGAATAAGTCCTGAGGAATATGAGGGAAAATTTTTTCAAAACTATTCGCTAATTTGTAATATATTCCGAAATAGTACGCCGACAAATTTTTCGATTATCTCAATTCGTCCAAACGTAAAAAATTTTCACCTGATGTTTTGGCCAAATATGCCTGTCCCATCAAAGAAATTGTAGTGCAATCCTCGATAAGTTCCGCATAATTATTAATCTGCAGGACGAAAGCAGTACACCAATCAATTGGTCAATTTCTTCATATAGAAAAAGGGAGCCATTTTTAGCTAGTTCATCTGCAATAAGTGTTTGAGTGACCCCTAACCCAGACCAGCTACAGGTTTGAATGTCTCACCATTCCGCTTTCATGTACCAGCTTGGATGTCGAAAAGACATCCGAGAGCGATTTAATCTCGTCTTGACTGTCTGTACAAACTTGGAATACCATATGGTATATTAACCAGTTCACCGCTCTCTTTATGACCGAGATCTCAGCTTGAAGAATGCTGCAGTAATCTGGCAATTTGAAGGAGATGTTTTTCCCATAAATAGGAATATAGAAACTCCCTGTCGCAACCTCTTCAGTCAGTATAAACCTCACTGAATCAGCTCTTAATTTCGGAGCAGTTGAGATTGATACTAAGAAGTCTCTGCCAAGAAAGGGTGTAGGAATTCAATATTCAATATTGCAAGGAATACTATTAAGGAATCCTACAAGAGTTGCATGGCCGAATCCATTATCACTTCATGCACCTGCAGTTCTAAGCCTAGTCGCCGACATAAAGGTTATCTATTTGCACATAAGATCCACCGATAGCCAGTTCATTAAAACAAGGATTTACTAATGGCGTTCCTACACATAATCCCACTATCTGACACCTTTAATTAAACACCGTTTAGGCATAGATGTGGGAAAGGTGGAATCTTATATCTCCTAGAGAAGAGGACAAGTTCCATTGTACTCCATGTACTAATTAGACCCAGAGCAGTTTACAGGCGGTGAGTTATAGTATCCAGATATTTATCAGATAGAGTCACCGCGACGTGGTCCGCGTAAGCGACAGTCTTAAACTTCAGTGAATCAAGTTCCCTGAGTAATAAGTTTACGGTGATATTCCAAAGAAGTTTAGATAAAACCCCTATATGCTACCCTGTAAATGGTAGACGTGCCCATGTTCGATATTATAATCATATTGGTTAGAAGTCTTCATTTAAGGTTGACATTTTGTTTCCAGGGACATTTTGTTTGCCTGCGGAGTCATATTAATAAAGGCCCCTTCTATAACAATGAAGGCCAATAATACATATTCCTTTTTCAGTGTACCCCACGGGCGAATGTAATGCTGTCTCAACAGATTTGTTCTCCATATAGGCACGTTGAGAGTCTACGAAGGTGTAGGTCGATTAACATTTCCAGAATCTTCAAGAGAAAGGACGACATATTGATAGGTAGTATTTCGGTCTTGTATGTGAGGTCCATGACTCAGGGTTATAAGAACATGCTGAGTATATCTTAATTAGCTAGGGAACTATTATATCTGCATTGTGCTGCAGGTCCGCAGGTATAATGCTATCAGGGCCCGGGTTTAAATGAGGAAAAGCTCTTCAGAGCCCATCTCAGTTCACTACCAGTTATGGGAATGGGATAGTCTCTGAAGATATCGTAGAGCACTCCGTTAAAGGGAGGCTGCCAAGAAATTGCGCGTCCATTAAGACATCTAATTTCTCTTGACCGCTTGTTGTCCAGCTGCACATAGTTTCTGGATGAAACTCGCAACAGTAGGTGATGATGCTAGAATTTTACGAAAATTGCAAGTCTCAGAGTGGCCTTCTACATCGCTGCATAAAGCCCTCCAGGATTTGCGTTTCTCATTTCTGATCTGGTTTTTTAACTTATTTACTGAGGACTTATAAGTAGACCTACCTCCTAGTCTCTTAGCCACATTTAACAGACGGCAACATTCTTTACGAGTTTCGCCTATCTCGGATTTTCACCAATATAGTTTACTCCTACCCCTGCAGATCTTGGGTCTACATGCAACAGAAGTCGCTTTGTCGAATGCGTTCATTAGCTTTTTGACACAAGACTCAATATCACCACGACCGTTAATGGTCAGGATATTAGAGAGTAGTTGGAACAGAATATCATGTTTTTCTATCCAATTTGTCTTCTTCCTGTTTTGAAAAGGCTTAACCCTGGGTAAACAGACTTCTATGTTAAAGTCGATATATAAATGATCAGAGAATGAGCAGTAATTGGAGGCCTGCCAATCTCTAATCATATTAACGTGCTTAGTAATAACTAGCATAATATAGAGAATATCCCTTCTATTAACTACTACAGAGATTGGTTCCCTACCAATGTTTCGAATATCTATCGAATAAAATAATATAAAGACTTAACTCTTGTATTTGTGTCAGAGATTCCCCAAATGATATGATGGGCATTAGTGTCAGCTTCAACCACGAGCGGTATGCTGTTTTCTTTAGCCGTCTTTGTTATTTCGTGAAACTTAGTTGGTGGTGGGCCGCAATGATCATGGGCCACGTAGCTAGAGACAATGTAAATTGTGCCAGAGCTTGTCTCCCAGGCCGCTACAGCAGTGTCCTTATCGCTGAAATCAGAGTGAATAAAAATACTGAGTTTACTGCTTGCTACTACACAAGATCTTATTCTATCTGATCCAACAGCGTGTAGCAACTTGAAGTTGTACGCACATAGTCCGCAAAGTCTTTTACCAATGATCCATGGTTCTTAGACTAGTGCTAGCTTCTCTCCCTCAAATTTCTAAAAAAAAAAAACAAAAATAAATAAATTTGTAATTCGAGTTTGTTTTTTTTTAATTCATTGAAATAAAATTTTTAGAAATCTCGAAATGCTGTTACTGTAATGAAAATATTATAGTTACGTGTATTTTCTTTGTAAATTCTCTAATGAGTCTAATGAGTTATCTATAGTAGTAAATATTAACTTTTAAAAGAAATTTTTAGAAAAAATCTTTAAAATTTTTCAAATTACAATTTTTTTATAATTTTTGTGTGTTTGTATTTATGGGGCAAAAAATAAAAAAATATCACAAGGTCCCGTTACACTTTTGATGCTATTGTAATTTCTGATAGGGGGTTTTGCAATTTCAGTAGTAAAATTTTGGGCAATTTGCTCCTTTTAAAATAGCAAAGCAAATATTGATCATGAGTCAACACATAGCTCACCAAAATTTTTTCATATTTGGTTACTTGCATCAAGGAAATTGATTTATCAAAATTTGTTATTGAAATAATTTCCATCCTGTCTCAAACCATGTTGGAAGGATCAGTTAGAATATGTCATCCTCCCTATATGATCATGCTAAAGATTTATAATAACCTTTACAGATCTCAAAATATAATTCCAACTCGAAGTCAACTTGACTAGATCCTTAAACAAAATAAAAAATAATAATTGACGCCGACTTTAAAATTAACAGAAAATAAAAATTTGCCAGTAGTCGGTCGGCACTTCATTTCATATGATGAAAAATTTTATCTGTAAGTTCGACAACTATTAGGATGAGAATTGGAATATTCTTGTTATGCCATTCAGTACAGGTATAAAGGGTATATATATATATATATATATATATATATATATATATATATGGACTTATCCATTCTATTTTCATTTCATCAATGCAATATGATAGGATAAAGGCTCCCACGAAATTTGAGGGCTTTCACTGTAATGGTTCCTTAGATATGTCATAATGAATATTTGCTTTATATGGGGGATACTACACCCTATATTCGGTTCATCTTTTGGGAGTTTTAAAAAAGTGGGCGTAAATATGGGCATAGAATCGGATCAAGACCCAACATAACCTATAATATTCTACAGTGCATCATATAAATAGTTTCTTTAATAATAGATTTTTTAAAAGTAGACATAAAATATGGCTGTGTTGTCTAATGAAGCCTATAAAAACCTTTGGCACTGGTACAATCTATACGTCAAATTTCGTGAAAATGTACAGCCGTACAAAAAAAAAAAAAAAGTAAACAAATAAACTTATACCCCATTTTTATAATATATATAAAGATTTACAAAATCTTGATTCTATTTCAACTTTTTATAAAAATTCAAGTTATTTAAAGCTTTTAGTGTTTACATACATATAGTATTGGTAAATATATTTGTAATTACATCCAATATTATGCATTTAATTTTCATATAACACATCCCAACACTAGTTTTTATTAAATTTCATTAACTACAAAGTTTTTTTTCAAAAAAGCTATCTTACATGTGCTGTTACAACAGAGGATAAAACGATATCAAAGTATTCATCTCGATCTAATTTAAACATTCGATTCATTTATGTTTAAATTAAAAAAAATAATAATAGAAAAAAATCCTACAACTAGCATATGCGCTGAACTTAAGCATTATTACCTTACATTGCTTTTTCGATTCAAAAATAAAATTGTTTTAAATCTTTAGTAGCGCAATCTATATCCAGTTAAATTTTTGTAAAAATTAGTTGCCTAGTTTTAGTATTGTTGGCATAAAATCCTTTTTTAAATAAATTTTTGGTTAGTTTGTATTCAAAGTGGTTGTGACAGTTTTCCGATTACGTCAAAGATGAGAACTTTTGATCACGTACTCGGTACCTTGTGACGGTTTAATTTACTACTCTAAAATATTTATATTTGAAATTTGAAAAGCTGTATTTCTTGCAAACAATATCCGATTTTAAAAGTTGATTACTTATTTAAAAGAAATTTTTGCTGTTTTTAATTAGTAAATTATTTAGAACACTTTAACGTATAAAATGAAAATTTTTTACCAACCTTTTATATAATTCTAATTTTGACCATTAAAAATACGTACTTCTGACAAACTGTTTAATATAAAGTGGCATCAGATTGTAACTGGCTTAAAGTGTTTTATTTTTATAATTACTTTATTTAATAAAAGTTCATAATGAAAACCACTCATTAGGTATCATGGAATTCGTTATTTTGAGCACTTTTATGCTCGTTATATGATCTTTGGGTATCGTTTTTTTTTATTATTTGGGTAGTTATTGACCCTACAGTTTAGATTGAATTCAGATCTTAATCAGTAGCAGTTTGGTGGTACTAATATAATTTTTTACAAATCATTTGTTGCGATTTTCGACATATTAGCTAAATATTTCTTGCCGGAAGAAGGCATGTAAACTTCGAAAGTAGAGGAACTGACCAACTATTAAAAAAAAAAAAAATAGCGGTTGAGTGGTGCCTTTCTTTATACCTTTCTTAGGTATTATAAGATATTAAACTGTAACGTAAATAATAAAAAATTAATAACCCTTTAAAGTGAATTCTTGTATAAGTGTAATTCATACAAAATGGGTTGTATCATAAAACTTACCTCAGACGAAGAATAAAATTTTATGACAGAAATTTTATGAGAGAAAACGTAATTGTGTAATATTATTCATAGCACTTTTTGTAAAATATATAAAAAAGCATAAAAAATAACAAAACAGTCGAAATATTATCATATTAGCCTAGTAATACTTTATACTAAAATTCATAGGTGTATCCCCATTACTTTCAAAGATATTTAATTTTGTTTCCCTAAAATTCTGAAATCTTACACTGTACAGCATGAACTAAGTTTCCTAAGTAGTAAGGTATTCATTCGAACAATTTATTACGAATAATTATTCGAAGAATTAAAAAAAGTCTCTTTCCAATAAGGAATAAAGCGAATATTTTTATCTTGAGCTAATTTATTATTATTTATTTTGCTGATTTTGGTGGAATATTTATAAAAAAAATACTTATTTCTTAATATGAAGTGTATATAAATCTATTTCTTTTTTTTTTGGTAACGTCAATGAGTGAAATAGTTTCTTAAAATCAAATTTTATAAAAACAAAAGAACGAAATCGAATTAAACCCATTCATTTAAATTTTATAATTTTTTAAGTTTCGACAATTAAGCGTATTTTACTAGTTTTCTTTTTTATCATGAAAGGAACCTCTTTATTGACTTCTTCAGTTCTTTTTTTTTTTTTTGCTTACATTTGTTATTATTCTTAGTGTTAAAATATAAATGGCACAAAACGCAAAATTAAAATATAAAGAGTTTATCTGGTAGCCAAAGGCAAAAAGGACTTTTCAGACTATGGGACCGCAGAAAAAATAATATGAATTTTAAGAGAAAACCCAAATATCTCTGGAAGGAAAGCTGCACAAAACTTCTTTGAATCTTTTATTAGAATAAAGTTGAGGAACCATGAAGTATAAAAACTTCCTGATCAAAGTGCTGGAAAAAATATGGAGGCAAACGAGAAGTCAGAAATTACTGTGAAGAATTTCTTTCAAAATTATAAATGATAAATGATGGAAATTAAAACGTAAGTAGTGGCGGACTTTTTACAACATTCTGGTCATGTGGCAGAAAAATATCGTGTAATTGTAAGAAAAAATTATTTGACAAGCCATATGTGCATGCGGGGAAAGAAGCACTTAATTCATAACTGACTTTAATTAATTAATTAATTAATTTGTTTAATTGTTTTTTAAATTAAAAGCTCGAATATAACAGCCCAGAAAAAACTTGGTAATGGCATGTAATTACGGATATAGTTATTTTTGAATGACAACAGCATCTTGTTTACACTACATAGAAGTAGTTTAGTAACTACTTATTTATAACTCGGTACTTTCAGATTTTTGAAAATATTACTTTATATTGATTTTTTAATTCAGTTTACCAATTCATATATGTAAAGACTGGATAAATTATATTCTGATATTTCATTAGTTATTTGAAATCTAAAATATAACTGTAACTATATACTTCTACTTCTACTATTGAACAGCTTGAAAGTAATTAGTTCCCATAATGACATCTAAGTAATGACATTCTAAAATGCCTTCTTGTAATAAAATGAGGTAAGTAGTTCCCTCCAATTTCATCGCCGTATTAAATAATGTGTTATTCAGCTAATGTGTGAGTAGTGAAGATTCATTATATTAGCTCTTTAACTCATTACATGCCAACCACAACTTTTGCTAGAAGTCTTTAATAAAAACATGGTATATTCTAGGTTCCTAATTTCTCTAACGTTACATTACTGTGTTGTTATTTCGGAGGAATGCTTCAAACGAAGATTATAGCAGCGGATTAAAATCTTATAGTTAATTGAAAAGATATATTAAAAAATGTTAATACAGTCTTAATTTTTTCATCAAATGATGTAATAGTGCATCATTTTTAAGGAAACGATCTTTTAAGATTACGTTCAATTTCAATTAAACTTGAATTTGGTGCTCAAAGTACGACTAAAGTGGGAAGTAGCATAAATATTGTCGGTTTCTAAGTAATTTTTGTTCATAATTTATCAAGAGAATCAAAACTTTGATTTCAGTAGTTTAAATGTGAATAATTTGCCCATTATTTGTTTTATATTAATAAATATTTTAAATTTGTTAATCTGGTTAAAGCATTCAAAAATTCATAAAATGTAATGTTCCCAATATATACATACATTCACATTTTATATAAATGTTAGTCTTATATTTTAAATGTTTTCTATTATTTCTTGTGATTTTATATATACCAAAGTTAATTCTATAGAATTTTTTGTGGCACTTTGAAGCTGTTGCTTCATCTCAATAAAATGTTCATCGTAAGTGGTAGTGGAGCGTTATATAAATTATTTTCCACAAAAATCTTTTGAAATGTTATTTTTTCTGTAAATACAAAAATTAAAATTTACGAAAATTCCAAAGTTCCCGCGAATATTTTACCCAATAGGAATCCTAGTACTAAAGTGGTCATTATAGCTCGATATTATAAAACAATTAATTTGGCAAATGTTGTAAAATGCAGGAAATATCAAATAATTTTTGGAGAAAAGAAATTTAAGAATATGATTCACCTTAAAACTTGTTATGTTTGTGTTTACATAAGACACTAGATCTTTTTGGTAGAAAAACCTAACAATTTTACAAAGAAAAAGCGATAGAGGAGTAAAGCTAAAAAAGAAAAATATTACAAGAATAAATTAATATCAGTACAAAAAAAATAGTGAAATCCATGTTCATTTATGGTTAAATCCATATTATTTTGCTTTACATACATACATACATACATAAATACATATATATATTCTCATATACATTAATACATATGTATAAAATACATACGTGAATTTATTTAAGTCTTGCAATTGTATCTTTTTGAAATAATTGACACTTGATCATTAATCAAAATGCATGCTGTTGCAGACATACCAATTTTTGTTGTTGTTTTTGCTGTTATTGGACACACACACATTGATGTCCATATTTATTTGTATCTATATATTTTATTTCTATTTTAGTTTTTCTCTTTGTATCATTTTTTGTTTTAATTTTATTTCTGATGATTCTCTAAAGCGCCTGCTGTTTTGTAATGCATTTTACGTTTTTTTTTTCCTTTTATATATTCATAAGATTGTAGAGCATTTGGGGCTTAATGAAGGTGCACAGCAGCCGATTTACAATGAAAACATAACTACAAAAATTCAATATTTTTCTGTTTACTTGTTTATCCCATCTGCAGTAGTCATTAGATACAGAACACATACGAGTTATATAATTTGAAATACATTGGGAAAATTAAATTGAAAACCATTTTTAACACCTTTTAACATGGAATATGTATGGACATGGACATGTGGTTTAATGTGAATAAAGTTTACTTAAAACAAAAAATTCACACGAGTATCTTACTCGTAAAATATTTTTTTTTTTAACATTAAGAACAGAGAAAGCTTATATTTTGTAGTATTCGTATCCAAGTTAAAATATATATCTCGTTTATAATACGCAATATTTTACAAATTTTGATAGTGTTTTCTCCTTTAAGACATTAGAACTTATCTTAAAAAACTTATTAAATCTACATAAATATATATTTGTTTAAATACAATTATAATCGAATAAAATTAGAGATGAACTGGTGAATCAGTAGTTCAGAAATATGATTATAAGAGAGTATTTTTATTTTTATCAGTAACTACTAGGATTAACCGTTATTCGGATATCTGATTAATTTTGGTCGATTAACTGTTCGAATAATTTAAAATTGTCTATTTTCGAATAATGAATATACCGAATAAATTATGTCGAATAACCGATTATTCGGAATTTAGTTTATTAAATTTAGTTTTCTGGAGTTATAAATTTAGACATTTTTTTTAGTTTTAAGATAAATTTATGACAATTACATCTTTTTTTTAATGTCTGTTATATCCCAGCAAAAATAAATATTAGTAATTTTTATGGAAGTACTTTTTCATTACTTCCAAAGTTTCAATAAGTACACGTTTTCTTGTACTTAAGAAGTAATACAAATAGTTTCCTAAAAAGAGATTCAAATTCAATTCTTTTTAATAAAAAATATATTTGTTTATATAAAAAATAAAATTTATTTTCTTTCGCCGATAAAAAAGAATTTTTATGTTTATTGCAATTTTGCATAAAATCATAAACACAACTTCCTTTTCAGTGAATATGTATCAAAAAAGTAAACATCTTCCAATGACAAGCCTATCTTAAATTCATCTTTTTTTTTTTTTTTTTTTTTTGTTGGGATAGAATTTTTAATAAAATTGCGGCATGATTATAAGTTCATAAAATACTTAAACTTGTGACAAGAGAATTTTTGAAAAAAAATACCAATATTACTTTTTGTTTTTACGACAAAAATCAGACAGAAAATAAAAATACTAAAAAGACTGATTTATTAAATAAAGCTGAATTAGGTGAATATTGCGTAGCATTAGGTTAGAAATTAATTTTTTTCATACAAATAGGCGAAAGAACTGATATTTTGGATCCTTTTTGAAAAAGTTTGATCTATATTATATTTCTAAAAACTATTTCAATAGATTAAATACTTATGGTTATTTTTAGGGTTATTTATATATTTTACATGTATTACTATTCAGTTAATCGAATAATTTGTTATTAATCGGTTATTGAACGATCAACTTTTAACATCGAATAATTATTTGTCTAGTGAACCGATTAAAATGAAAACCCGAATAATTGGATACCCAAGTAACTACCTAATACTGAGATAACATTACCTGACAATTAATACCAGATAGTGATTTCAAACAATTAGAAATCAACACAATTTTGAATGAAATAACAAACAATTGAATGCAAGTTTTTAATTTTTATATTTATATAAAATTTCTCTATTGCTACTGCAATTCAAACTTACATCTATGTATTCCAAATTCATTATGAAATTGAAATATTTATAAAGATAATTTTCCCATTGTATTGTCACTCCTTTTAGCTTTTCATGTTCTCGTCAGTATTTATGTTCTACTAACTATCACCACCCACCCTAACATCTTTAGTGTGGAAATACTTATGATTTTCTTTATCCATGTCACTTCATGCGTGCCATGATGGAAACAAAAATGATTCCATCTTCGTGCAAATTTTACTTATATTTTCATACGAGTTTCTTTTAAAATGTATGTAGTTACTTTGACAGTTGGGAAAATGAAAATTCTTTTCTCATACATATAAATATCCTGAATTCCATGAGACATCAAATATGAAGTGACCTTTGGTCTTCCGATTTGTTTCATATTGAGCATACATACACTTTACACCAACAATAAAACATAACTGTTTTAATTTTTTCAAATGACAAAAAATTAGTAGGTTCACGATTCTAATTTTACAAAAAATCAAAATATTTCACAAAATCGTATACTTAATTATCCATATCGTTTGAAGCTGAAGTCCGATATCATGAATTTTGACGGCATTAGGAAGGAAACGTGGTCGTCTTTAAATATCATAAGAATAGTAAAATTAAGTTTTTAGAAAAATGCATTTCCAATATAGATAAATTTTTTCCGATGCACTTTTGAAAGCGTTCTCTCCCTACGATTTTTATTTTTTTTTTTTAATTAACCTAAAAATTGGTAAATTTTTTAATTAACCTAAAAATCTAAATTTAATTGTTAAACTAATAAATCACTTTTTAAGATGAAATGAAAAAATTAAAAATCTAAAAGGGAGAACGTTTTCAAAAATGCCTCTGAAAAATGCAGTTGCATTATAATGTTCATTTTTTAAACAGAAATATTTGCCTTTATTTCAATGAAATTTGATTGCAACTTAAAAAGTTTAAAACTTTTTACTTTGAATTTTTTTATTCCTTTTCTAGGAACAAAAAAAAAACGAGAATAAAATCACTAGTTTTTCGAAATTTTAAGAAATTAATATTATTATTAATATATTTATTTTATTACCTATTGTAAATGTCTGCTTAATTTCAAAAAAATCGGTGGACATAAAGTAAAATATCGGCATTTTTCATTGATTTCTCCTGAAATTCATAATACACATGGAGTGACCAATTTAGAGGTTTTTATCTAATTTTAAATAAAACACTTAAAATAGAATTAGATGCCAAAATCTTTAATACGTATGTTAGTAATCGAGTGGACCAGGGACAATTGTAAAGTTTTCATTTTAAAATTGCTAAAACTTTTTTTCTATCACCATTAGACTCCTGAAATTTTCTGACATCTCTAAACTTTTAAGAAAAACTTCTTTCCTAAGTCCTTTATATTTTACATCCTTTAAGGACTGCACGGGTATAATTGCACCTTTTTATAATTCGCATAAGGAGAAAGGGCAAAAATAAAATAAAATTAATTTTACTACAGATACTCTATTAAAGCTCAATGAATGAACAAGAAATAGGTGTAGGTCATACTATGCACTAAGTGTTCATCTCAGACACGTTTTACGCAAAACATACTCTACTTTCTGATCTTATGTTGTTTAGGTTTTTTTTCGAACGATATTTGAATTTCCAATCCTGTCATAAGATCCTATAGGACCAGATTTTTATGCTGCAAATATATGTCGCAAAAATTATATTTCTCCTGCACTTCAAAAATATTTTTTAGTAAAGTGATTTTATTCCAAATAATGGAATAATGATTTATCGATTACTTGCAAGTAAACCTATAAACAGGAACTATCTTTGCTTAAATTGAACCTTGGATGGTGCTCTCTATATATTACATGTGTTCAAATGAGACAATATTATAAATCAATTTAACTATGCACGACTACGCAGTGATTGTCTATTCAAAAGATGCAATTTTCGATCTCATTTTAAAGCATTACTATGGTATTTCGAGCCCACTACAGGTAACGCGGTAAATCATTTACGCGATTTCTTTATAACACGATCTAAAAATAGCTACTATTTTTTGAGATACACGTTTTTATTTAACGCGATTTATATAAAACGCGTTTGAAAAATAAGGACAATTATTGAATTGAGCGAAATACAGTACTGTGGGAATTCATTATTTTAAGAAAGTGTTTGAAAATAGCTCCAATTGCTAGAAAAAACTCAATGTTTCGGAAAATAAATGCTACTAAATCAGCAAAACGTGTGTCCTAAATTGAATAGAAAAATATTGAAATACACTTATAATTTGAATTCAAAGAAAATTTTTGACTAGCAATTTCATTTTCTCCAAATTTAAATTTTAAGAAAAATCTTCATCAGGTGATTTGAATGCCACTAAATAATTTACACACTATTTTAATTTAAATCAGTTAATGCGAAATCATCATTCTCACCAAGAAACAATAGCTTTATTGAGAAATTATTTGGTAAGCAGCGAATTTCCTGCTCTGGATATGTTAACTGGCCACCTTCGTCAATAAGTCAGCTACGATTCAAGACTTCGAAACCAAAATTACTCACGTATTTCGCGAGAATGTTCTTTAGGGTTATGTTAAAGATTGCGACATTCAATTCTAATTTAAGTGTTTTATTTAAAATTAGAAAAAACTCTAAATGGATCACTCTATACATACATTTGTATACAATTTAGTTAGTTTCTTTTCCTACGATAAATTTTATAAAATAGTAAAAATTTCCTTATTAAAATATTTATTAATTTTTGTTAAATTTCGGCTTCTAGCTCATTTTCCGCTGCTTTTAAAATAATTTCAAAAATAGGTATGTATTTAGACGTTTTCTAAACATATTCTTAATGATGTTAAAAAAATAATTGAGAATTTGCATATAAAATAATTACTATTCTATTTTAGAGTTCGAAAGAATTAATTCCTAATTAACTTAAATGATAATGAATTCATCCCAATCAATACAATCTAATTTGTTATTAAAAATTTTCTTATTAATTATTTATTAATTAATTTTTTAATTAATTCTTTATGGAATTCTTAAATCCTTTGAATGATTCAAACTAGTACAAATTGAATTAACAAATATTTTAAGCATTCAATTTGTATTCATCAGGATTTAAATTTATTGTAAGTATGGGTGGCTATCTAAAATAATACATAATATTAAGTCCTAATACATTCCAGTACTATAGGAAGTGATTCAAGCCAAGTCCATAATGCAGATCCATATGAAGCCTAGAGTATTGAAACTCAATACCTTATGAAGCAGATAATTTAACGTAATAATTTAGATAATAATAAAATCATTAAATAATAAATTCGTACAATCGCTTTTATGAAATCTCAGTATTTAAAAAACTGTAAGAATTTATATCTTCCGAATTTTTAATAGGAAACGCACTTACCTGGACATTGAAATTATTTGATTCTTTTTTAGTTAAGAAAGGACTCCTCAGAAATTAAATTTATACAAAATTCACTAACTTTTTTTATTTTTTTTTCTCTCAAAATTAAAAAATAGTAAAACCTATGGAAATTATACTGATAACACCATGTGACAAATATTTTCACACATGAAAATAATCGTTATATTCATGAAACTATGTAGTAAAACAACGTACTCAGTTTTTCTCGAGGACGTCAAATTTTCTATTAAAAGGACTTGAAAGTTTCGAAGGAAAATATTTTAAAAAAACATTTCACGAATATTATATCAACCTAGTATGGATGGGTGACAAATGAAAGTTAAGAATGCCTGCAATATTATAATATTTTACATTTAAATGTTGCAGCACAAAAATTTGAGACAATATCATTTTGAAATTGTTATCTTTTACTATTTATTTTCAAATACATATCAGTCTGCAACAATCATATTTACATGTGAAAAAATCTTTATATGGGTAAAACTAGAAACTATCCATGGTAAAACTGTGTACCCAGTTCTTCTCCAGAATGTCAAATTTTCTCTCAAAAACACTTCAAAGTTTCGAAAGAAGCGCAATTTTTAAGAATATTATAAAATATTTACGAATATTATATCTGCTCAATATGGATGTCAAATGAAAGCCATGAATTTAAATATCTTTGAAATTTTAACCATTTAATATTACATTTATTATTTAATCATATAATTTATATAAAGGATAGTTTCTTAACATTTTGAGCTGCAACATTTATATAAAAACTTTTGTTATATTGCAACGATTTTTAGCTTCCATTTGACATCTATTTTGGGTGGATGTATTTTTCGTAAAATTTTTATGTTTATTTTTTGTAATTGTGAATTTTTTGAAACTTTGGAGAAAAACTAAGTACGTAATTTTATTATGTATGTGCTTCAATTTGATACATATATCGATTTTTCATGTGTGAATTTTTTTTTTTTTTTTTGGGGAAATTGTTGCGGAGTGTAATAATTCAAAAATAATTGAATTTAATTCGTATGCTGGTTTAATGTGTTATGTATTACACTTAGACTATCTCGTGAATCATATATAATTTGTACGTACTTTAACTTGCTTAACAGTGCTCCTAGAGTAGAAAAAACAAAGTTATTTATGTACATGTGACATTGGCAATACATGTCTAGGGTTTGGGGTCTGGGAATTCCCGAGATTTCCCGCCCGGAATTTAAAAATAATCTTGGGAATTCCAGGATTTTTTTTTTAATTTTCCGGGAAAATGGGAAATTAAATATTCCTTTAGTTTTAAAATATTTTAGTAAACATTTTGCTATTGTTAACACCTTATATCAATGAAAGATTGACATTACTCTAAACTACTACTGCTATTTGCAAGAGTTTTACGCAAATAATACAACTAAAACGTTATCTGAGAGGAACGTTAATGTTACATAAATTAGGTTTTTGACTATTGAATTAGGTTTTTTCTCTTATATTTTTATATATTTGTTTATCTATGGTTTAACGAATTTATGTACAAGTTGTTTCATATATTTTAGTTTTATTATAGATTTGTGCAAATGAATATTAAACAAGCTGAACTTCGAAAATACTCACTATTATAAAAATTTTAGTTGGGAGATTTTCATTCTAAAACAACATTTTGTTTTGAAACAGCATCTCTTATCCAAGCAATGGATCTGTAAATGTTAGATGTAAATCAAAATACATATACCAAAAAAAAAAAAAAAAAAACTAATATCAAGAATAGTTGTTAAACTGTTAAAACAATATACTTATAAACAATAAAACAAATACTAAATTATAATAATTAAAAAAAAAAATTTAAATACTGAAATTTTTTAATATTTATAACAATTTTGTAGTTATTAAGTAAATTTAATCAGTTAAACCAATATATGTTTTTATATAATTAATTTAAATATTTGTACTATGAATTCGTATTTGCAATCATCGAGGTTATGAAATGAAAGAAATGTACTTTTACGAAAGATAAAAAGCTAAATTCGGTGTTTACAATCGAAATTTTTTTATAATTCTTTAACATTTTAAAAATAAATTGTTTATTATAAAATTTGTGAGCAAAAATTAATTTTCAAATTTTTATTTGTATAGAACATAGAAAAAACTTCCCAAGATATAATAACTATAAATATATTGGTCACAAAAATTAACAACAAATAGTTTCATCAAACGAAAATCGTCAAATGCTCGTAATGTGAATAAGAAATAAATTCTGTATTTAGTTGCAAAAATTGTGAAAAAACACGATGAAATATTTCGTGTCAAATATTTGCTTAATCTGGACTTAACTTAAGAATATTAGCAATTGTATTATATTGTAACTTAAAATAAAATATTCAAACTGTATTTTCCCAGTTTTTAGTAAATTTTGATTGTTGGGAACCCAATAATATACCTACAAATTTTCATGTAAATTTACCCTATTTGTAGGTAACTCGACTCATACTACAACTAGGATAAAATACATGTTGATTTTATTTACATATTATTATTATTTATATACGTAAAAAATATGGAGCAACATGCTAATTTTATTTAAATTTGCATCAACTTTCTTAGCCTAAAAAAATTATATATTAATTTTCAATATTAAACACTTCAATCCTCTTTCTATTCAAAAATATATGTATACTAGCTTATCCCGGTGCGCTTCGCTATCTCTTTTGATTCGATAACTAATATTTACTTTATATTGGAACCTATCCGCCCTATTCAAAACTTTATATGAAAACTATTTCTATAACTTTTTAAGACTTTCACTAAATGAATCCATTAGATATACGAAAATTAATATTTGTTTTGTATAGGTGGTCAATACAATATGATAATAAAGTAGTTCCTACAAACTTTCAGAGCCCTAACAATAACCTATAATCATTAAGAATATTTGCATTTTATGGGAGTACTATTTCCTCTGGTCCTACCTATCTAGAGTCGTTAGATGGCCTTGAATAAGCTTGATTTTCAATGTATTTGTTAAGCTTGATTAAAAGGATTATGACTATTGCAATATTTTAAACAAAAAGAAAAACATTAAGTGAAGAATTTTGTTCTGTCAGTAAAATTTGATTAATTTTATATCTGTAAATTTCATTGGTTTCGTATCGTTTTGGGCTCTGTTTTCGATTATGTAGTAGCCCAAGGAAAGCTGTAATAATTCCTGATCTCTTTCGTGTTAATTTTTTTGAGAATAGTGATATAGTTTTTTCTGTCAATGTTAAAGTTTTAATGAATTTTTAATATTTACGTCCTTAACCTCTGGTAAATTCCAACGAAGTTTATGAAGTTGATTGTGAAAATAAAGGGAGTCAAGTTTTAAATGCTCCCGAAGATAATGATGATCCTGGTGCTTAAAAGGAGAACTATAAATCTCATCGTGATTCGAAACCTCATGGTTCTGAAGCTGTGGCTTTGGAAGTTAATGTGTGCGTGATCGTTAATCTTTCCCGTGTATGTATTTAAAAAAATCTGTGCCGAAGCGAAAGTAAAAATTGCTCCAGATTGCTAGGATGTGTAATTGAAAATAATAATATAAGTACATATACAAATTTATCATGGATTGGCATAATTTAATATTAGTTCTGATGCTTTTGTAGATGTTGTGTCTTATGGAAAAATTCTATTCTGGATCGTTCTCAGATTTCTATATATCAAAGCTATAGACTACCACTAGGTCATCAAGACTCCAAGTATAGCTTATTAATGTTTCATAAAACTGGTAATCGTTCCGGTGTTATGGTATATATTCCTGTAAATAGCGCAGAAAGTTGATGTGTGAAGAATCGAATACCTATTGATGCATTATATTTCATTTTAAAATATATATTAAGGTGAGAACGTAATATGTCATTTGATGTACTTATATCTGCAATTGCTTAGCCCATTTTCTTGAAATGAAAATACCTCATTTTGGCAATTTAAGTAAATTGAAGTTCTTTATTTTTACGGTATAAAATTAAACATAATGTAGATATGTATACTCGTACATATTTACTTCTTTGCTATAAAACAACTTATGTAATATTTAAACATTTCTAATTGTTATATAAGAAAATAATTTATTAAAACTTGTGGATTTTAAAATTGAACAAATAAATATTTTAGTTACTTTAAAGCAAAATTTCAATTATAAAACTAAATGATTTAAATAAAAAAATTAAATTATTATCATTTTGGTGATTGGAGCAAAATCAAACAAAAATTTAAATAATACAATCAATAATATAATGAAAAATATTCATGTGAAATTTTCAGACTTTTGCTGTAACAGTATTAGTATTTTCTTTGTATGGGAGATACTATTTCCACTGGTCCTATCCTGTCCATTTCCATCAAAGGAATAAAAGATGATAAGGAGTATATTTTCTCAGAATTGTAAGACTTTTGCGGAAATAATTCTTAAGTTATGCTATAATTAATATTTATTTTGAATACGGAGTACCATTTCACCTGCTCCTATCGAAAAATAGTCTGTTTTAATTCTGGGACCTGCAGGATGATACTGTAAAAATTTCAAGAAAATCGGTTCAGCGGTTTAGCTCTCTACAAATAAACCAACATACAAACACAATTCATTTTTATATTTACATGTAGATAGAAGATAAAAGAAAATTTGTTAAAGTATAATTTATTAAATTAAAGAAAAAATAAATAAAAATTAGGAACATATAGATCAAATGTGTATAATTGAATTTTTATTGTAGTTCCCCCTAGAATCGTTCATTGGGTTATAAAAAGATATTATGTGAAGCATTAGTGAAATTGGATATCGCTAACCCGTGCCGCATTGAACCTGAAGATTGTATGGTTTGTTTAAATGGAAAAATATGTCTTCTTCACAGTTATTAGAAAAAAAAAAATAGTTATTAAATACTTTGATTTGTAAGTAAGTGTTAAAGAATCCATTTGGGCAAGTATAATTATTTATTAAACAATACGTAAAAAGAAAAAAAAATGGTTAAAAAAAATTAAAGTTATTACGAATTCCCAGACCATTAATATGTTTTAGACCACTTGTGTAAGTATACGGAAAAATTGTTAATTTTTTGGGAATGTTTATCTAAAATGCTATTTTTAATTTATTTTGAACCATAAATACTGGAAAATACACTTTGTTTCTGCAGGATAATTTAAACCCTTTTCACGCTTGGTTAAAAAAGTTTGATTTTATTTAAGGCTGTTTTATAACTTCAATTTCAAAATGTGAAAAATTTTGTTAAACAAATTTCAAAAGCGTTCGAATAGAACTATGCAAGTTTATTGACAACAGCACAGAAAATAAATTTAAAAAAGAATTAGGTCAAAGCCTTGTAGGACTAAGCCGTATCTGCGATTTGAATTTTGCGGATTTAGGCAGAAATGCATTTTTCGCAGTTTTTTAGTTATAAAGTCATTTTGTTTTTAACTGATATTCAAGCTAAACAATATTATTATACAATAATAAAAATCATATCTCAGAAACAACATCCTGAAGTTTCTAAGAAAATTGAACAAAGATCATTTTTAAAATAAGGAGATCAAAGATCGAAATTTGAAATATTTAAAATTTTTAAGGAAAAAATCACAAAAAATTATTATTTTTTAAAACTGGTTTTTTAAAACTGGATTTCTGTGAGGAATTTTGATGCTTTAGCATTAGTTTACTTGTCAGGATGAGATAATTATCATTTTAAATTCGTCCATGATATTATTTAATAAATTTTACTTTAAAATTATTTAAGAATAGGTGCGTTTAAAAAAATGCTGACCCCAAGCTAAGTTGAGAGTTAATTTTGGCTTTTTACTGTTAAAATCCAGATAAAAATAAATAAGTTTTCATTATGTCTTCGTTCAAACTTTCTTATATTTCAATTTTGACTTTTAGCCTCTACGTTTTAGAGGTTATGCTTGCCCAATTTTCCTAAAAACTTCAGAATGTATTTTTTGAAATATGTTTTATGTTATTTTGTAATAATTCTGTGCAACGATAATACCAATTAAAAAAGTTGACTTTTTAACTAAAAAACTGCCAAAAATGTCTTTTTGCCGAAATATGAAAAATGGAAATCACAGGTCATACATGGCATTGCCTTAGTTCATTCCTAAGTTTATTTCCTGTGGTGTTTTCTATAAAATTGCATAGTTTTATTTGATCTTTTAAGAAATTTGTTTAACAAAATTTTTAAATTTTTGAAACAAGTGTTGTTGAAATTTAAGTTAAAATAACATTTTTTATACATTTCTCAAAAAAATTAGAAAAAAATTGTTCACTCCTTACAGAAGCGGTTTAAGACACATTGATGGTCTGGGGAATTCATAATAGCTTGAACATTTTTTAACCGAATTTTCCTTTTCATGTCATGTCTTTAACATTTCGCTACAAAACTAAGTACTTAATTGCAATTTTTTTTTCTAAAAACTGTAAAAAAGACACACTTTTTTATCTTTCCATAACCTAATGTTCATATATTATTTTATGAAATTTTAGGATCATATAATACGAGGTAGTTTTGAGTTATATTTTCTGAAGATACACATATTTTTTTTAATTTCCTATTTCGATGTCACCATCACAGAGAGGCCAATCGCGAAAATGTTGGTATTAAATCTGTATCCTCTAAAGTACTGGTCAGATCGAATTGTAATGTAATCATCTTGGAGTCACCGTGTAATAATACGAGATAAGCTACGAGATGTCAAAGTTGGCCACCTCAAGCTACATAGAAAATTAAAATATTTTTCGGTATCAAAAAATATTTAAATAGTACTTTTCTCACTTTCATAGTACTAAAATTGTAATTTTTACTATCTATAGATCTAAAGTGAAGGATCTTAATACAATACCGAGCAATGTAAAGATTCCCTTATATTTGTCTCTGTTCTTAAATCAAAATCTCCAGTATTTTGAATTTTGGTTTGGAATTGAAGGACATTTTCTTAAATCAATTCTTAAAAGTGAGCCGGTAAGTTATAATTTTATTAAAAATTAATACTAAAATTGATGACTTATTATTTTCGCTGAAGGAATGATGAAATGTTTGTAAACATTTGGAATAACTGCAATAACATCTTGAATGATCAATATAGATAGTTTGTTGAAGTTATGTGGCGATCAATGTTGCCAGAAGCTGAGAAAAAAGAGGCTGAACTGAACTTTAAAAAAGGTAAAAAAAGCTAAATGTCTCAAAAAATAAGGCAAAATAAAAGTTAATTTTTTTCAATTTAAAAACTTATTTATTCTCGTTCTCATTAGTTTTTCGAAAGATATTGTAATAAATTTATAAATAAAACATAGAACGGTCAAAAAAATTCCATACAAATTGGGTTATATGAATTTTTAGAATTTTTTCATATAAAAAATGACTAAATGTTTTAAAATGATCTTTTCATTTTTCCTTAAACATTTCCAAAGCTTTTGGGTTTTTGCGCTTCTATATAACTTTTTTATTTATTTATTTATTAGTAGTTTCTATAGTTAATAAAATATTTATAAAAAAATATTGTAATAATTGATTTAGTAAGTAAGTAAATTTTTGTAACATATTACTAATATCGATTTTTGTGCGAATAAATACACAAGATAGCTTAAATGGATGGTTCTGTAAAAAAAATTGTTATAGCAAATAAGAAATTATTTTCTTCGCTTTTGAAATACTTGCCCTTTATCCTTTATCCTTTTTAAAGCAATTTTAAAAATCAAAAAAGGCTAGCAAAAAGCTAGAAGCTAAAACGAAAAATTTGAAGCAAAAAACAAAATAAAAATAGCTAAATTTAGCCGTAAAAGGGTTAAACTGGCAACACTGGTGATGATTCATAAAATTGGCTTCTAATGTATTTCTATACAATCAATGTTAGTATCAGCAATATTTAGAAACATTTATTTATTTTCTTACACTTATTTATATAAAAATATTATATTTCAGTTTTTTTTATTTTATATTTTTGAAAAAATAATCAATTTTTATGATTGAATTCAACGAAGTAGGATTACACCCTTTTTATAATTATAAAGTTTAAATGTGAATTTTATCAAAAAAATGTTTTCCAACATTTAAAATTGTATATTTTTATTTTTTGTAGACAATTATATGTAATTAGTTCCAATAAACACATTACGTTAAAATTTACGCATTTTCTGTAATTTTACATACAAATTACTTGTTTTAATGTAGTAGTTTTACAAGCATTTATTAGTGTGTACGCTGCACTAACAACATCAAACATGTAAAACATTTTAAATGTACAACTTAAAACGCTAAATTTTTTGCGAACCCATTGAACAAAGTGATTAACTCGGATGGATTCAACTTTATGTTCACAAAATGGATCTATACGACAAGTCTTCGTCCTTGGGCCAAAATAACTATACGTGCCAAATTTCATCAAGATATCTTCAAAATTTCGACCTGTATGGAAATCGTTAAATCGACTCAGGAATTCTATGTCGAACGATATATTTTAAGGTGGGGGGCCGATGATTTTTTCTATGCGTTATAAACATCAGAACAAACGTATAATACCCCAACCACTTATGGTGGTTAAGTTACAAATCTTTTTTTACGCAATTCCTATTCAAATCCAAGGACAGTTTCAACACAATTTTTTTAATTTTTGGTTTTTTTTCTGCTTTTTGGCAGTTATTTTAGATACGGAATTTCATTGCTGACTTTCTTAAAAAGATATTAAGTTACGGCTGTTTGGTAAATTTTTGACAAATAAAAATATTTATTTTTGAATTCTTAACTATTTTTAAGAAAGAAATATCGTTTTATATTACGTTGCCCTATTGATTACAACTGTTTAATAAATTTGTGAAAAAATAAGTTTTATCGGGAATTGTTTACCACTTCTGTTGATATTGTTTAATACTCAGTTCCAACAAAAATATCGTGGCAAACATGCCATCGACTTCTATGGTATTAGCTAAGTCCATCTTAAAATTTCTTGTGACACCTGGATCATTTTCAGTTTTCCACCCAGAACGCTAACCTCTAAACAATTGTGATTCAATACAAACAAATTTTTATAAATTAAATTAAGAAAAACTTTTTTATGTTAAATTATAAACAAACTTTAATAATAAATTAAATTTCATATGAGTTAGCGCTTTTACTTTCAGAATAAAAACCTTAATGTAGTTAGCGCCTTTTTAAACTACTGTAACTACTGTAAATCTACAAACTTTACATTAAAAACGCGATCAAATCAAAATACAAAATACCTTTTCTATATTAAGCTAACGATATGTGTTCATATTTCATAACAATAAAAATTATATTTCAGATCCAACATTTTATGGACTTGAATTACATTTATCATTTGTTGTTTAGCAAAAATATAAATAAATAGTTTCGAATTGATTAGAATCGAATTTAATGAGATTCTATTATGGTACCAGTGGGTTAATTAATAAACATTAATAGAAAACGACTAATGATTACAAATAAGAATTAAAAAGAAAACTCTACCTTAGTTAAAAGTCTATATACAAATATGCATTTGTTAAAAAAAAGAAGGAAACCAAATGAAAAAAGCATATGGAATCTTAACTGCCAATATTATAAATAGCCACCCATTAATTATAGGGTTTCGTTGGGTTTGAGTACGGGAACAGGCATAAATACATGATACATAAACACTCCTTCTGAAATCAAAGGGCTTAAGCCCATAAAAATACGTGTTTGTTGTTGTGTTTTTATGAAAAATATGATGAAGAATAAGCATTTAATGGACATCGACTCAACTCAGTTGTACTCAAACCAAAACCAAAGTGTAATAAATTACAACACTTTATGATGTGAAGTGCAACAATTTGTTGATGAGCCTTGATTGATTTCTGTGAGGCCACACACTTGAGTTTTGTTGTCTTCGATACAATAGTATATTTTTAAGATACAGTGTATATGTATGTATGTATGTATATATGTATGTATGTATGTGTAAAAAGATACTAAATGTGAACTCGCCCCTTGTGTAATAAATATTTCAAGTTCACACAAATACAAACGAATGAATACTAATCATTTTAATTTTAATTTTGTTTTTTTTTTTAATTATTCTTCAACCAATACTATTACGATCATTGTGGTACTTGCAACATCTTTGGAAATTGATTTTAAATCGTTGCTAATGAAAATTAATTTCATTTAATTGTTTATTTTGACAGTTGCAGAGATACCGAGTGAAGAGTGTTTATTGTTCATTAATTGACAGGTATAATAAATATATATGTATATATGTATCACAAACAAAAGAAAACAAATCGCTTCTTGGAAAACTTTTCGATAGCAAAATATTGGCAAAAGAAAAACATATTTCCTCCTTTAGAATATTTATTTTAACAAAATATTTGCATATTTTGCCATTTCACTTATCACAGTAGTCGTTGGCACAACGAATACATTTAGATGCGGCATCCTTTGAGAGTCTGCGTATAATTTTCAAACAAAAGGAAGAAAAGAGTTAGTCCGACTATACTCTAGAGAACGGTAGTAGAATGTAGGGATTGTAAAACAAAAGTCAAATTTAGAGGCTACTTAGAAAACAATCAAAGCAACGCTTTAGTTTAACTTCCAGGTTTTATTGGAAACTTTAATCCTTTCCCTTGTATTTACATGCTGTGTGTAAAATATTATTTGGTGGGCGTTTCATCTTGCAGACAGACAAATGAACGAGTATATTTGTATGCAAAGAAGTCAAAGATTTAATCCTTTTTTTCTCTTCAAATTAGCAACAGTAGACAATTTTAATTTTTCGTTGTCTTTTTTTTTTCTCAAAATGTTGTTTGTTTTCTTCTTCATCAAAGAATAAAAATGTTTAAATTAAAGGGTTGTACATTGTAACTGACTTTTTCGGGATAATCACAGATGAGAGTCCATCAGACGGGATTAAGCGGCATTGTTTGTAATTTAAAGACAAACAGTAAAAAACTCTTGATCCCTTAATTGTCGGCATATTTAGAAAGGGTTTAAGTCAAAGTTAATCCGTATGACCACTGTGCGTTAGGGTAGCGTTTAACAATATATTAAATAGTTATTTTGTTAAAAGTCAATCCATAGTTTTAGTGTACATAAAATATATATTTATTTTACCTGTTTACTTAATGCAAAAGCAATAGTTTTTTTTATTGAAATATGTAAAGTTAATTAACTTTAATCAATGTGAATAAACAAAATATTTGTAATAAATTTAGTCATAACCAATTCAAAAATATTACAACAAATATTATTTGTTAGTATTCTTTTAATAAACACGATTGTAAACTTTAATTGTTACAATTAGTTTCAATTGATAATCCAAAAAAAGACTTTGAGCAAATTAAATACATACAGAATAATCACAGTATGTTAATTAGTTAAAAATTGCGTTCAGTAGAAAATTTTTAAAATCAAAATCCGTTCCGGAAAATCAGAAAAATATATGTTGAAATAATATATTGAAATTGAAACTGAACGAGCTGAGACCAAACATATTTAAATTGATGAATACACCATTCGATATTATTTATGGCGGAAAGCAAAATGTCTCCTTTTCACCAGTTTTAAGCTCACAGAATACCTTCAAGACACCTCTTCACATAAAATTTTGCCTTGTTAAGAACTTTTTCAAACATGATATGAAGCTCGAATTTTCCACAAACTTTATTTCCTTTATTCTCGTTTCAACTACATACGTAAAATATTGGCGTTATGAGTGATATGAAAGGATAACGATTTAAAAAAAATTGGTGTAAATCCGAAGATAATACCAAGAATTTTGGAACAAGGGCTTGTTGAGTCCCTACCCACTGTAATGCATTAAACCCATTCTAAATTATACAAACGACTCAGTTTGACTGCTCTTCAATTCAAATTTATCTCTTCTTATTATTGAATAAATTAGTAATTTTAACTCAAATACAGAAACAAAATATTTTATTAACATCTCGAAAACTAGATTCAATTTTGAAAAAAAAAATATAGATTCGAATTCAGCACTCAAAGCAACCATTTTTGGTTGCTCCTGTGTTATTATTTAATTAAAACAAAATATTAAAAATAATTGTTACATCCAGCAAATACTTATTTTCATTGCATAAAACTAAAACCAATTTTTACAGAATATTTCTTATAAATGGCCAATTTTTTGGTAGCTTAAAAATTACCAAAACTATTATTTTGGTTGTCCTTGAAAAATATATTTTATTAATTTCTGAGGATAAAAACTAAATAAAAAAATTAAATATAAGCTCTGTTCCAGTACTTGTCAAATTTACAATTTTAAGTCAGAAATTGTTAGGAAAACAGCAAAATATACGCAAATTCTTAGTAGGGGAATGCTTTCCTGTAAATTCTGTCTAAGACTGCTAGAGCTTACTTGGCAGAAGCTCTGGCTTAAAAATACCAAACAAAATAATATATAAGAAGATCAAAACATTTTTAACTGGTGTAATTAATCGAAATTAATAAAAAGCTGTAATAAACAATTATTATTGGAAATAATAAAAAGAATTATTTTATAAGTATTTTATTTTTTTAACTTATATAATTTAAGAAAAAGTTTCTAAAACATTTAAATAAATCAAACATCACATCAATTTATTAAAATATTTATTAATCTTAATCTCAAAGATTTAATGGCAAAGTACTAAACTATACACAAACATTTTAAGATGATTCGTAATCATGGATTGACAACTAATTAGGACAAATTTTTGCTGTATTAGACACACACAAACCGCATGCTGGGAATAACTCGAACCTTTTTCCAGGAAATTGGATACTTTTTTTTCATTGTTCTTCTTATAATGTTTGTTGCTGTTGGTGCCATAAAACCAAAACAAACATCAAACTCACACAATGTTTGTAAGACTTTCGTTAAATAACGACACAAGCTAGTGCTACATTCTTTCAGAAATAAATTGGTATGAGTGCAAATTCATATAAGCAGGAGTACTTATGAAGAAAGCTATCTCATCCGAACCATTGTCACTAATCAATGTCAACTGACGCGTCGATGTTAAATAGAGATAATGATGATACTTAGTTATTCATAAGCACACACACGCACATACTATAAAGTTAATAGATATAATACGCTGTGTGGTGGAGCTTATTGAAATGTTTTTATATGGTCATGAAGGAATTATGCTAACAAGAGTTCTTAATTAAAAATCGATTCATTTGATGATTGATCGTAACTCTTTGGCACCTGTTGGCTTCTGGAAATGTGTTCAACACGAGCATAAAGAAGAACCATCAAATATGCAAACTCCTTTTAGATGTTGGTTGCTTTGTTTGTCATGTTAAACTCATGCCCTAGTGCACTTGCAAAAAAAAAAACTTACCCAGCAATGTGAGTTTATTGTGACTTTAAAAGAATTAATTCATTTCATATTATATTCAGAAATCAGGAGCTCTAGTTGATAAAAAAAAAAATTTTACATGAAAAATGAAAAACATTGATGAGAATAGCAAAGTTAAAAACTGAAACTCATGTATGTGAATATTATTTTAGGTAAGTTATATGTTATGAGTGTTGTTATTCTTTGACTACTTTTAAGCATTAACTAATTAAAAAATGAAATTATCTTTTCCATATCAGTAACGGACAGTTCCCATAGCCGGTCAAAGTCTTAGGTCCCATCCATTATGTGGCATTTATATAATAAATTGATTTCCGCTAGGCGGACGCTCTCTTAGTCGTAGACGGATACTTGTTTAAAAATAAAAAACATCTCTCGTTGCCGGACAAAAATAATAACGAATAGAGAAATGAACTGAATATTGTGTAATGAGATGAATCTGATTGTAATTTCTGTCCGTATTTGTATTCATATTTCAGATTTGATTTTATTTTTAATAAATTACTTACACATGTTGTTATGGACCAAACAAAGGCAAGAACAAATGGAATATTCAAAGCAATTGCTTCAGTTTACTATTCGTTTATTTTTACTTAACTTTTTTTTAATTATTATTATTTTTTTTATTTTAATCAAAATAAAGTTCTCTAATTTAATTTCGACTGTAACTTTTGATTAAAAGATCTTCATACTAAGAAACAAGGGAAAACAAAAAAGAGAAAGTAAAAAACTTGATCTCTAAAAATATATATCAACCCGTTCGTCATGCCCTGAAGACATCCTCGATGATGGGTGCATGATTGGTCGAACGACACACTGACGACAGATTCAAACAAATCACCTATTCTGCTAAGAATAAGGACAGACCACCAAAATCATTTTCCCAGGTTGAATAGTTAAACCCGCTAATCATTTCATCTACAGCAACTTTATGTCATTAATGGATTAAATTATATTTTTGACAAAATGCATTTTTTTGACGACAAATCTCAAAATTTCCTAAAGTAATCGTCGATGAAAATGTTATTAAAAGAAGCATGACCAACTGGGTCAATTAAAAATTTTTTACAAAGATGACTTTTTCACATATAAAAAATTTATAAATATAGAAAGTTATTTTGAGAAAATGGAAAGAGAACGTAGAGAAGCGAACTGCAAGCAGACGACTTTAAAACAGAACCATAAATTCCATAAAATAAATTTCATAAGATAAGAACTTATATGCATAAATAAAAATATATATTGAAAATAATAAATTAATTTATTACAAACAATCTTATATTTTGAAATAAAAATACATAGTACTGAATTCCTCCTTAATAAAAAAGTATATTATGTACTATCCCATAGACGGACATCGCCCGTTACCGGACAAAATCAGCGTGACGATCGCCGTCCGGCTAAGGAAGCTTTCGCTGTATATGTCACGAAACATCCTGAACTTTTGATTAAGTCGAAGATTCGCTTAACTCCAGATTACCCTGATCGTTAAAGACCACTATAGAAGAATTTACCTAGAAACGTAGATTTCTTTTCGACAGATCCGAACTTGAGCAAAGAAGTTAAGTGACGGATTCATCTTTCTTCTTGTCGAAGCAATCCCTAAAGTAATCGTTATGCATGATTCCAAGTTTGAGTTCATTGTCTAATTGCTTTAAGCTTTATAGCCAAATTCAAAGTCATTTCTCTACTTACCAGGTCAATGGGAATAAGATCCAAGAACACCTAGAAAGGTAGTGGATTTCAAAGCTCCTATAATATACAGAGTCGCTTATCTATGAAATCTATCAAATAGTGCTTAACTGCTAATGTTTGCGATTTTTCATGTACGTATAGAGTGCTACAGAAGTCTAAAGGTAGAAACTCTGTACTTCCTAGTAAACAGTACTATTTTCTTTTTGACAGATTTGACTCCCAATCCATTGTCAGAGATCCACCACGATGTAATATCTAAACTCGTATGCAAAACTTGCGTTACAGTTCTGGAATATTTACCGCTAACCGCATATCTTTAAAATTAATTAATCCTTTATCAGTTCTGTTCTGAAAACTTAGATTAAATAGTCGATTGAGTGAATGAAATTTTACGTCATCTAATATATAGATACTTATCAATACTTAAATATTTCATTATAGGTGTGTAGGTTTTTTCACAATTTAAAAAAAAGTTGCAATCAGTGTTAAACTTTCAGTGTCCATTGCGATTATTGAAGGCAACTTTTAGTAGTTGAATTGATTTAAGAATAATGCTTTTCTTAAATTTTAAAGATTTGATACAAGCTGCAACAAAAGCTGAAATTTAACTACTGTATTGAGTGAAGAAAATTATTCAACCAACCTGCCCATCCCTTTCAAATGGAACTGGACAAAAAAACAGTAAGAATTGGTGACATTTCAAGCGTGAAATCAACTACATTTTAAATTCATTTTTGCTTGTTGTTTGAGCACATGTAGAACCGACACTACAACCTTTTTTGCTTAACTTTGCATAAAAGCATACACACTCTTAGTACGAGTTCATGCAAAAATATTAATATGTTTATGTGAGCTTATAAGTTTGTGAGTTTGTGTGTTTTTGTTTTTGTTTTTAGCAAAAACCCAAGAAGAGGAATAATCAATCTACTCCGTTTTGACATTGGATTGTCTTACAAGAACATGAAAATACTCTTAACGATTAATTTATCATCGCAAAAAGATCTTCTTCGTTTTCTTGTTTCTGTTTTCGTGTATGTGTGAATTTCAGAAAAATGTTACTACTGTATGTTAGTGTATTGGTAGAATTGAATATAGAATTATTCAAGTACATTCAAACATTTAGATGTCCCCCTCATATGATACGGGAGTTTTTATAACCAAAATCATAAATATGAGGAATCTACTAATATTTCCAATCCTTTTGTAACAACAGAATTTCAGTCCCACAAGCCATCAAAATTAACTAGAAATAATTTACTAACAATAGTGACTGAATTATGATATCTATCGTCAAAACATGTCAACACATATTGATGAAATTTGACAATAAGACTTCTTACTGGTCACAACATTTGCATATATGTAAATGAGAAAATCGGTTCGGCAGAGTCAGTGAAATACAAATAGTCTTTATTAGCAAAACATTCTAGAGCACAATTATTTATACTTACTGTACAACAGCATTTTTTACACATGAACGAAACTATATACACATGAAGGTAGAGACATTTTATGATAGAACTGCGTACTCAGTATTTCAATTTGTGCTCGATTATCCTTTTACAATGTCTTTACAATTTCAAAATTAATAATATTTTTACAAATTATTTTAAAAATTACTAATTGCTCAACAACGCCAATATGGGTATCAAATGATTATAATGATTAAAAACCCAGCAAAAACTTTTTGGTTTTCGGTAATAGCAACTACTTATTAAAGTAGTTTCTTGGTAATGAGGCGTCATTATTATTTCCCTACTTTGTATTACATTAATAAGTACTCAAAAGTATAATATCACAGTAATACTGCAATCACGTGGATGAGTTGGCTAGAGCGCCGGATTAACAACCAGAAGGTTGTTGGTTCAACCCCATTCTGAAGCTGTTAGTTTTTTATAACAAAATATCTAAAAAGATATTTTAAACTAAATAGAGTTTTTGTCGCTTAGGATGCTATGTGCGAGATGGTGTACTGAGTAAGACGTTAGTCAGTAGAAACGAATGGTTAGTGTGTGTCCAAGTTCGAGTCTCACTGACGGAATTTTTTTTTTGTTTTCGTTTAGGTACATATTTTTGAGTACCCTTAGAGTCAAAAAATAACTACATGAATTTGTGGACAAGTCGAACAAAAATAACTAGTTATTCAGGTAAAAATAAGTAGTTTATTTTTGTTTCCAATTATACCTGCTAGCTTACCAGGAAAGCAAAGTTTTTGCTGGGAAATTACAGCAAATTTTTTTGTCCTAACCTTTCGGACCTACATAATGTCAAAAATGCCCTTTAGATATTTTATCCCTAAATGTTCTTGAGGTTTTCTAAAAATTATTCTGAAATTATATTCATTGTAAAAACATCGTAATGGAATTGATAAATTCCACATTTTCTCCTTTTAGCTTCAACAGTTAAAATTTTTTAATAATTTAAAAATGTCCTGTAAGCGTTTGTGAAAATTTTTTTCCAAATATATGCTACATATATATTATTTTATAATAATTCACACGGTGGTTTTTTAAAGAAATCGTTGAAATCGGTCCATTATTTTACCTAGTCCCCTTTAAATGTTTCCCGGAATATGTTTTAGTGGTCATAATTGTCCTAAATATGCGCATATTTATATGAAATTCAAGGTACATATAACATTTTTATCGGCATTAGACACACTATAAAATTTGAAATATTTAATTTTACCAAATTTCGAAAAGATCAACCTATAATTGACTATATCTCCCATAGATAACATCAATTCCTAAATTTCACTTTAACTCGCATAAATGGTGGATTAAAATTCATATAACTATAAATCGCATAACATAATTTCTAGGGGATCGGTCCATAATTGAACATAGCTCCCATATAAGATCCATTCCAGAAAATCATTTTAAGCGCTTAAATTATATAAAAATGTTAGATTTTAAATTAAATTTGTCATAAATAAGTTTGATAAAAGTATAAGAACCGCAGTATGAAGTTTAACAAGAATCTGTACATTTATTATTAGAGTTTCTATATAAGGACCTCTCCCGTAAATTTCAGAAAATCAGTCTTCCACGCGTACTTAATGGTGTACAGTATTACATGATCGCGCTTAACTTACTACAGCTATTTTCTTGTTAATTACTCATAAAATAATATTAAATATAATATAAAAGTCATGGCCTACCATCCTTGTGCAGCTTAAAAATACAAGTATTGTATTTAAAGTTAAACAAATAAAATTACTCAACTTATCGTAGTTTAAACTTTCAAATATATTTTAAAGTCTTCCAAATAGTGTTGTCATGCTACAATTAAGCTAAAAATTACTTAAAATTTCAACACAATGGCTATATTGGCTTTGCATGCTCGAAGTTTCACTAAATTGAAAATTTAAATTTGTACTTTGTTCTTTTATTCAATATATTAATATCTTTAACATGTATTATTTTGGAAATTATTTGTTTGAAACTTTCGATGATATTAAAGAATTAAATATTTGAAGCATATTTCTTGCAACTTATATTTGGATTTTTTTAACAAAATGTAATACGATATAATACCAAAATTCTCCTCTTTCATACGACAACCATAACATCCTATAATAGAAATTAAAAATATGCAAAAAAAAAAATAACCTCGCGCATCCTTCAAAACTTTAAAGACATTTAAAAAGGAGAAACGAACACGAAATGAAAAACTTAAAACGCAGTTATAATTTACTAAGTGTGTATTTTAAAATGTATATAATAAATAGGTGTGAGAAAATTTTTTGATTTTTGTTGAACGGTGTTGTACGGTACAAAATAGAGGAATTGTTTTCAATACTTTACAAATTTTAAAAAATACCCAGCAAAAACTTTTTGGTTTTCGGTAATAACAACTACTTATTAAAAAATAATAATGACGCCTCATTACCAAGAAATGAGGCGCCATTATTATTTGCCTTCTCTGTATTACATTAATAAGTACTCAATAATATAATAGCACAGTAATACTGCAATTACGTGGATGAGTTGGCTAGAGCGCCGGATTAACAACCAGAAGGTTGTTGGTTCAACCCCATTCTGAAGCTGTTAGCTTTTTATAACAAAATATCTAAAAAGATATTTTAAACTAAATAGAGTTTTTGTCGCTTAGGATGCTATGTGCAAGATGGTGTACTGAGTAAGTCGTTAGTCAGTAAAAACGAATGGTTAGTGTGTGTCCAAGTTCGAGTCTCACTGCCGGCAAAATTTTTTTGTTTTTTTTATTTTTGTTTTCGTTTAGGTGCATATTTTTGAGTACCCCTAGAGTCAAAAAATAACAACATGAATTTGTGGACAAGTCGAACAAAAATAACTAGTTATTCAGGCAAAAAATAAGTAGTTTATTTTTGTTTCCAATTACCAGGAAAGCAAAGTTTTTGCTGGGTAGTATCAATTTCGGCGTAGCCGAATAAAATATTTTTATTCAGTTTTTGTAACGTGATAATGTTAAGAAATAATATGCATAATTGTTATTGTAATTTGGTAGGTAAATAGGTTGGTTGTTAACCAGGAAAAGTTCTGCAACGTCATGTGTAAATGTTTGTATTTTATATATTAATATGAAATACGCTATTGTCATATTCAAGATTTTCATCATATTGTATTAGTGTTTGTTGTTTTTGGCATTAATCCGCTACTTAACAATTTATAAACAAACAAACACACAGACGGACGCACGAATAGACTAAAAGAATCCACTCACTAATAGAGGTGATAAAAGGCTTAAGTTCTACTTACATAAAAGACTAAAAGAATGAATTTCATTATTACAAGTGGAACATCTTAAAAAGGATTAAATAAAATGATACTCAATATTTATTTATTATTACATACAAAAATATGTAAGTAGTTACATATTATGTATAAGAAATTGTTAGAATATTTACAATTAAGAATTATTTAGTTTATTAACTATATAACGAAAATTATATTAACCTAATATTTTCTTCAATTAATTCATTGACTCCTTTTGGTTTGCAAAGAAACCGAGTTTTAACGCTTAATATGTGGAAGATTTTTCATATAAATTTACTTGATTATATTTTAACCAACTTAAATGATTGAGTTTCTTTGAGTGTTCTTTTCCAATACATATAAACTTGTAACTGCAACAGTCATTTTGTCACATGGAAAATCGTACATGAAACTCCATCACGACAAATTTCTTGTCAGTAGTTCCGAAGGATATTCAATTTTTAAACAAAATTTGTAAAATATTTATAAAAAATTATATTATCATGTTAGAGTGTCTCACGAAAAAAAAGAAAAAGAATTATAAATATACTCTTATAGATTTGAAGATTAGTATGTTCTTATGTATGTGATTACCAAAATATTATATCTGATTGTTTTCATTTTCGTAACACTTCTAAAAATAGTATTTAGTCCTTTTTTAGAAAATTTTGTAAAAATCTTTATTCCATTAATTATAAAAATAAATAGCTCAGGAATGTTTTAATCAATATGTGTCTATTACCGTCTTCGGCACATATATTTTGATAACAATAAAATATGATTTTACTAAATTTGTGAAAGATTTTTTTTTAAACTAATTTTCACAATTTTTACGAAATAGGACTAAAATGTCTAATTAGTCATTTAATTCTTTTATATACTTTTCCAATAAATTTATTCAATATTAGTCAAAAATTATTTTAGTATTTTGCTAAGTATTTTACTAATTTATTTAATAAATTTAATGAAACAATTTTCGATATAATTTTTAAACAAATAATAACAATATTATGTTATATAAGTTTTAATATAAAATGTTCAAAATAGTTATACTGAATAGTGTATAGGAGGAATGCGAAAACCTGCAATTTATGTAAGACAAACACTTTAGGAACTCAAGTTATCAAAATAAAATGACCACTATTAGAAACAAAATTGCTTCATTAAAAATAATCCAACTGTGGAGCCAAACAAAGTAACTGCGACAAAAAAAGTTCAATGCATAGTGCAGGGATTTTAAAAGAACCACGATTAAACATCAAAAATTATGTAGTTACACTTTTCCTGGACATAATTATTTAGGACCGGGTAATACTATATATAAAAAAGATGAACCAGTAGATGAAGTTGATTTTGATGCATATATTCATTATTTACAATATGAATTAGCAACAAGAAAAGAAGAAATTAGAGAAGCTGATCGTGTAGCAATCAAATCCTTTATAAGTGATTATCACAAAAACAGATCTTTAGCAGAATTAGCTGGAATAACTGATTTATCTATTAAATATGGTTTTGAAAGTGTTTTTGGTGTTGTTTATCCAAATAATATGTCTTCAAATCAAAAGACTTTCTCACAATTAGTTTACGCAGCAAGAGAAAGACATTTAGCTCAAGAGTGGTCAAGAATTAAAGATACTCCAGATAAGTGTGGATATAGATATTTCATCGATTTTAAAAGTAAATCATTAATAGCAAAAAAAATATACGACAGTTACAAAGAAGGTGGATATTATTACATAGCATTAAAAAGAGATTTTGATGCTGCTGCAGGAAGCTCCAGAACCGATAACCAACCAGCCGCCAAGCGACCAAGACCTACATAAGATAGTGATACTGATACAATTCCTGAGCAAGATCCTACATTCATTGAGAAACCTAATCATATTAATAATCGTAATACTAATATGGTTGTTGATCAAGAAAATATTAATCAACAAAGTGGTTCAGGTCGTGGCCCGAATACGGGCGCAAGATCGGGTGCAACAGGAAGTGGAGATTCCCCTACTGCGGGTATCACATGGATAAGACCAAGTACACCATGTTCTAATAATTATACGCATTTTTCAAAATCAAAAATATTAATTAGTTATGGCTATAGTACTGAAAATATTCAAACTAGTGATACAATTGATCAAATAACTACCCCTTTAGCTTTAATACCTGTTGATTTTATACCTTTTTATTTAAGTGAAGCCGAATATGATATGTTACCTACAACTGCAGAGGTCATAAAAGTAACTTGTCAAGTTACTCCTATAGGAACTCGAACAGAATTTGATGTTGGATCCACAGTTACAGGTACCGCAATATCTGAATATGTTCCAATTGGTCTTGTTGCTGAAGGTTTAAATAAAAAATTTTATGGAAAAAATGTTAAATATGCAAAAATAAACAATTAGTGTTAAAGAAATATATGAAAAATATTATAAACATAAGCCATCTAATGCTTTATGTGTACCTACACCTATAGAACAATATTTTGTCCACGAATGGAATCGAGAAAAAACACCAGATGCAAATAAATATCCTGATTATATTATACATGATAAAGGTAATGTAAGAATGAATGAAAAAGTTCATCAATTTCTATTAAATCAAGCTGTTGGAATACCATTACCCAATTATGAATATAAACCTAAAAGTGGTTTTATCAAAAGAGGAAAAGAACATTTTGTACCTTATACACGTCAAAAATATAAAGTTCATTCTACAATGACTAGACCACATAGTCATGTTTTACAATTTTTTAAAGTGGGAAATAAACCAATTTCTGGTGATATTGGTTTAGGTAGAACAGCAACTACTCCTATTGTTATTAATAATATTAATGATGTATACGCAAGAACAATTGAATCTTATAGAACATATCATCCTATAAAGGGAGGATTTGGTTATGATACATAACCTCAATTACATGTTGGACTTGTTGCGACTCCATAATTAAAACCTACAGATAACTCAATCAGTTATTTAAATAGTGCTTGTTATTGGAAAGTTGAATGTTCAAGCGAAATAAAATGTAATATAACTTCTGCATTTGGTAAAGGATTTAGTGTCAGTTGGCCCTTAGAAGCTACGTTTTGTGCTAATTATGATCGTGCTTATACTGATGGCCAAACTTTATTTGTTGTAACTGATGATGATAATGGAAGAGTTTCAACTATTATGAATGAAGAAGTAGAAGTTATTAAAAGAACAAAAACATTAAATATATAATTCTTTATAACTTTATTTTATTATATTATATTTTACAAATAAAGAATAACATGCTAATGGATTTGGTTTTTTTATAATTTTTTAATTTTTTATATGATCTCCATTTATAAGTAAACATTCTTGATCATTTGGAAAAACATCATTATTTGATAAGATTATAACAGGTGCTCTCATTATAACAGCATCATTAGAATATTTTACTTTCGCAGCAACAGTGTCTCCACCAAATAGCATTTTTAAAGTTTCCGTAGCAGTTGCTTCCAATAAGGGTTCATTCCATAAAATGATTCTTTTATCTACACATTCCATTAAGGGAAATGAACAATATCTGCTAAAGTTGCCAACCTGTCCAAAATTTAAACAAAAGTGAAGAAATGAAACAAATAAAAAATTTTTACGAGCATTAGGTGGAGATAGTATTAACATTGTGTTTTTTCTAGGAATATTTTTATCAATAACATTATATAAATCTGTTAGAAATTTTGAAATTTATTTCATCATTATTATAAAATTGAAATTTTAACAAATCCTGCAATATTTCAACTGATTCGTTTATATTATAATAATTATACAAAGTTCCAATATATATAAATATATAGGGTGGTCTTTAAAAAAATCAATTATTTTGTCTCCCTTTCCTCTCTTTTTATACCCGGTATCTTTTGTATTTGATTGGTCACAGCCAATAATAGTTTCATAACCAATTGATGATTGGGATCCAAAGGTGACTGGATGAGAAAAGTTGAACGATAATTCGCTTCCTACCACCAATTGGTCTTCGGCTTTTTCGAGATCTTCGAAAAATCGTAAACATCTAGTTTCACTACTTGGTAGCCACGTTCTCTTGGCGATGTTATAGTAGAGATATTTTCTGGAATCCTTCTGGAGATAGATTGATAAATTAACCCAGTGTTAGATCGTGAATTTCCAACTTGGAAAGACTCTTCGAGAATATCTTCTATTGACTTGTCTGGGTAAGTATTGGATGAAAGCACATCGGCAGGAGTTATTGGAGTAGGTACAATCGTGGACGATGTGGATGTGGTTTCCATGATACGAAATGATGAGGATGGCACCATAAAATTTTCTGCATATTTGTTCGTAATCCAATTTGAAGTTTCCAAAGTCATCTCCTGCTCCAAATACATCGTGGATCACTAGCTGTTTAAGAGGATATTCACCAAAACTTTGAGAGAACACTTCCCTAACTCTTTTTTCTGGAGAATTAAAGTTTTCTGTGCTGCTTGAAGGGAGTCCATCAATATATGTAGAATTTTCTTCGCCTCGTATTCCTTATCTTTCAAGGGGAGATAAATCAAAGTCTCTATAGTCGAATTGATCTCCAACAGAAATTCTTTCGTCCATATTATTAGTAACAAAGATAGAAGGGATATATGTGTCATTTCCCCTTTCATTATACTTGCTTTTTTGATTTCCTCGTTCACATCGATTTTGTTCTTCTTGGGATTTTCCATAACTTGATCCTCTGTCTTCGTTTTCCTCTTCCTCTTGGTCTTCTCCATCACAGCTTTCTCCTTCTCTATAGCTGTATCCATATCGATATCTTTTGCAGGATCCTGATTCGGAGGAATTGTAGCTTCCATTTCTGATCCACTCATTGAATCGTCGCTTAAAACTAAAGGTTTCTTCATTGTTACTTTCTTCATTTTCAACAAATAAACGTTCTGGGGAGTATGTATACGAACACTGATCACTGTTATCACTATCTCTATTTACAGACATTTAAATAATTTTTAAATATGCAACTATTTATATTGAAAAATTTTTTAAAATATTAAAAATTTTCAATAAAAAATCACGTGAAATATGTATAGTAAAAATAATAAAACATTATGACGACGACGACGTCTTGATCTAACGTCGGCAGCGAAAGGGCAGCGCAGCAATTTTCCATTCGGCAGCTATCGGCCGTAGGCCATGATTAAGCTGAGCCATGAAAATGTCATGAAACGTGAAAACATCTGCAATCTGTAGGAAATTATATATAATTTCTTATTTTTTTTTCTTTGTTATGATTATAGTAATATATGATATTTTTCTTATCGAATATGTTTATAATTTATTACTTTCAAAAGAAGGTGTATAACACTTCTAATAACAGCAATCTGGAAAGGAGATTAAGAATATATTACTCAACTTTTTAAATTCAAAGAACTTCACTTATAGTAATGTTTAAAATATGGAGTAAATTCCCAAATTTTTTTATATTTGAAAAAAATATCTATTTTTAAACTAAAAAGAAAGAAATAAAAATTATATTAATATTATGTAGTCGGCCTATTATGAAAATCATAGATAGTACTCGATTTTCATAATAGGCCGAATAAGTCAGATGATATATGCATAAAAATTATGAATATACAGTTTTGTATGACTTTAAAACAACAAATAAGTTATTTACATTGTCTCTCGAAGTTATAAAAAAAAACTCATAAGTCTTTTTGTAAGCCCATCGACGATATGTGGAATTTAATTTTGAACGAATTCATCAAATTTTTCTTTGGATTAGAGATTGAATTCCGGAATTTCTCATGAATTTTAAAATCACTTATATTTATATATATACAATTTATTAGATGCTGTATACGGGATTATTACTAAAATGTCAGCAGTAAAAACCAGCAAGTGAAAAAGTATAACTGATTAAAAGAATCTTCTAGACATTTTAAATATACGTCCCAAATTTGTCAGTAGTGTAGACAGCATGCGGAATTTATCTCATAGAAATTTGACAAGATATTAAGAAAGTTAAAAGGAAAAGTATGTAGTGAGTCCGACAAATTATTAATTATTCATATAATATTCAGCTACAGAAAATATTCTCTGCTATGCATGATAACATGAAAGCGAATGTTTTGTAAGTTATATTGTAGAGAAATTAATTAGAAAAGAGACTGAAGCTTATGGTAGTCCAAAATACTTTCTTTCAAGCTATATTTAAACGTACCTTAAATTATGAAAGGATCTTCATTTATAACATCTTAGCCAAGATATTTTAATAATTTTTTCTAAGCTTAAATCAGATCACGATGTTGAGGCTACATACAATTTAATACCGTTTAAACTCACGTTTATATTATCATCAGCCACTACTTTTAGAATTATTAAATTCTTTTTAGTAAACTTTTAATAAATTTAATTTTTAAAGCAATTTACGAAACTTGCTTAAAAAAATTAAAATAATATAAATGTCTGAGTTAATATTTTTTTGTTATCTACTGCCTGTTTATACACAGAAAAAAGTGTGTGCATAAATATAAGAATTTACTTTCTTTGATTTTAGTATATAATATTTAAGAATAATGTCTTAAATATTAACACTTTTTTACATTTTTTGAAATGATTCAAAAGTTAAGAAGACTTAAACAAATTGTTTGAATTTTCATTTATATTTTCAATTTGTAAATGTATGTTTGAAATTTTCTTTACAGAATTTTTGGTTTTTGATAACTTTTAGACACATCTTGAGGGCAGAAGAACACATCAGATGTGTTTTTTATTACAATATTGAATGTGCTATAGAATGGCAACAAATATAAGCCAATTTCTAATCCTTACTTATTAACAGCCTTTTATTGGAAAATTGCTATTTAAAGGGATTTATTTTTAATATTTTTATGCATATGTATTTTTATTTAGAATATAAAAAATTTTTTATGAAAACAGTTTGGGAAAAAATGTCATGTTCGATTCATAATATTTATGAAAAACATTTTCAAATATATGAATTTTTTTTCTCTGTGTAAATGTACAATACATCGTATTTGCGACAGAAAAATAGAGATATCAGAAATTATCTACCTGTTTCTTTATGGAAAACAACAAAAACTTTAACTTTTAAATTATTTGTTGTTTTCTATATAAAAATTATTACTTGTTTAATAAAAAATATTTGAAATGCATATTTTGAAGTATTTTTATTTCACTTTTTTACATAACTACACAACATATTTACACAGAAAAAAAAATCATATTTTTGAATTTTTTTTCTATAAATATTATGAATCGAACATGACTTTTTTCATAAAAAATAAAATTTTGTTCATAGATATTATTAAATTGTTTATAATGAAAATTTTAGTAATTTTGCAAAAATTTCGTTTAGTTTTATTAGATTTGATTAAAAATAATAACAAAAAATGCCTTAAAATGGCAAAGTTCCAAAAAAAATTAATGTTTAGAAATATGCATAATTTCGCTGGCATTCTGCAGCACATAATTTTGATAAAAAGCGCTTCTCTTCTGTTCCTATCATGTAGCTAAAATATTCCGTAGAAAATTTCAACAATTTTTTTTACAAATTGAAAATATAAATGAAAACTTAAACAATTTATTTTAAGTCTTCTTGACTTTTGATTCTTTTCAAAAAATGTAAAAAAGTGTTAATATTTAAGAAATTATTCTTAAATATTATATACTAAAATCAATGAAAGTAAATTCTTACATTTATGCACAAACTTTTTTCTGTGTAACAATTTTTGTAAAATGTTATTTTTTTTTTTTAATAGTAAATAATTTTGTAATTTCATTTATTTTTCCTGGGTTTCCGAAATTCTAAATTTTCAAATTTTGTTAAATTTAAGTTTAAATTTTACGGACCATACGATTAAAAATGTATCTTTCCATAAAAAATAATTTCTTTAAGTATTATTTTTATCAATTAATGAAAAATATTTTTTATTTTATAAATCAAAATCTATCCAAAACTTTTTACAAAAAGCGCTTAAGCAACAACACAGAAAAAGTTTTCCCTAAATTGTTTCATATCTAGGGTAAACATAGAATGTTTACCCTAGATATTAATGATAATTTTAGGTATTTTGAGACAAGTTTATTTTGGACGCTACACAAAAAAATATTTGCACATAAATTATCAGCGATAAATGTCTAAAAATGGCAATATTTTAAGTAAAATCTTAAGAAAAAGGTTAATTGAAAATATGCATAATTTTATAACTACAAATCATTAAATATTTTGAATTATGCTAAAAAAACATTTTTTTTTTTAAAGTTCCTAGATAAATTTTGTTATTGTTTTTTTTTTAATTTCTTCTTTATAAGATGTTTTGGAAAGTAAGAGAATCAGGCTTATTATCCATAAACATTTGTATATGTTTTGGTCAATATTTAAAAAATGAAATTTTTCAAGTTCTAATACAATTTATTATAAATTTTTCTACAAAAGGCTACGCAACGATGTAGTATTTTTTAAAGACTTTTTTGTAAACGTAATAAGATTTACTTTTATTATTTTTTTTTTTTAAATCGGGCAAAAATTTTAGAACTTATTCGACGTTTTTGTTTTTGCCCCATGATGTTTTAAATAAAGCATAAAGTTATCTGCTTAAGAATATATTAAAAATAATTTGATAAAGCTTGACAGATTGACAACTCATTTTATTGTAAATGAAATAACATATCTTTAGTGTTATTTTGAAATAGAAAGGAAAATTTAATTGAAAAAATAATAGTAATAAATTATATCTTATTTATATTTAATATAAAATATTTAAATAGAGTTTAAAAGCTACGTTCTTTTGTTTTCTTCATTCAATTAAATTTAAAATTGACTTAAAGTTTAGGTAGGTACGAAATCTTTAGTGTAACAGATATCATCAAAATGTTGTCTTTTTCGAAATATCTAAAATTTACAGGGTATTTAGAATTTTTGAAAATTTGTTAGTTTTTCGCGTTTTACAATTTTGTTGCTTCTCTTACAATTTCTTACTTTTTACAAGTAATGAAAAGTAATGGAGCAAAACTATTATTAACTAAAATAAAATAAAAGTAAAGTATTTATTTTATGTTGGAAAAAAAATATCGATTATTTATCAGATTAATTCAAAATTTTTTCATCAGTAAGTTTTTGATATTAAAGAATATAAACAGATCTATTCAACCCATTTATTAAAAATTGATATTAGAAGTATAAAAACCTACATAGCTCAACTTTTCATGTTTTTCAGATCATGCATTTTAATTAACTTCATTGTAATGTATTTATTTATTTGAAATGCTTTAGAAAATAACAATTAAATTAAAACACACCGTAAATTATTAAAATCTATTCAATATTCCGTGAAATTCAAAAACTAAAAAGCAATATATCAAGTTTTTTGATAAAAGATTATAGTATATTTATAATATTGTATAAAATTCGATTGCTACTTACCAACTTAAATTTTTAGCCATTAAATTTTTGTATATAATTTCGAATTTTTCAAAAAAAAAAAAAAATATTGGTTTCCATAAATCTTTTCTATAAATGAACCGTTTTCATTGACAAATTTAAGAAGATTTTAATTGTTAATATTTATATACCAACTAATTTATTATTAAAGAGAAATATATAGAAAAGGCTGAAAATAGTTATGAATCTCCTTTTAGAAAAAATCGCAAATTCGTCAACAGGATATTTGTAGAACCAAAAATCGTCAAAATGACAAATAATCGTCAAATCTAGCAACAGTGCAGTATGGGATAATAATTGTAGCAAGATGGTATTTTAATATGAAAAACTTGAACCATAGCATTAAAAAACGAGCCATAATATCAGACACAATATGATTAAATGGAATCGTAACAATTATTACCTATAATCATGTATATTTTATTTTATTTATTTATTTTATTTATTTTTCTATCTCATATTATTCTTGAATCATTCAGAATTTTTAAAATTAGCAAAATATTAAATTTCTTAGATTTAAAATTTATTGAGACCTTATTAAAAAATAATCTTAAAAATGTAATAGATCCGGTGTAATTTTTAAATTAAAAGGAACAATTTGTTATTTTATAGCCGAATCTAAATTATTTTTAAGAATTCAGTTTAAATCAGTTTGATATCTAATCCAATTTAACCACTCACACGGATATAATTATAATTTTGTTTACTTGAATTGAATTGGTCGATTCGATGAAATCTTTACTAAGTTTGAAGACATTTTATGAAGTAAATTTTAATTATTGAATCTTAAATAAAAATACTTTAAATCTTGTGTTGAAGTAAGTGGTCTGCTTGACCACCCTAAAATATTTTTACAGACCCTCTGTAGATTGCGGAACCCCATTTGAGAACCGTTGTCCTAAAGTAATGGACAGATTTTTATGAAAAATGTACACAATGTGTAATGAATGACACAATTCTAAACAATTGAAGAGTTTAAAAACTACATAATTAAGTTATGTAGTTTTTCCTTTTGACCACAGAAATATTTTTTTGTATGGAAAAGATTTAAGTATTTTTTCATACAAATTATTAGGAAACATTTTCAACACAAAAAATGTAAATTGAACTATTTAACCAGTAAACCACCTTTTAAAATGAAGTTAAAAAAAATAAAATTGAATGGGTAGAACACTTTTAAACAAGTTTGCAATCGTAAATTGCCTTGTTGTTTCTGTTAGGAAATACTAAAGCATAGTTTGTGAACCATAATTAGACACCAGCAGAATGTGGTATCTTATCAATTTTGGTTTCGTTGAAACCTAAACAATTTTCAAAAATTAATCTTGCATTTTGAATGCACTTATATAAGAAGGTACTACTTTTTTTAAGATATAATCTTCTTCTCAATGGTTTTTAATCGCTTAAACTGGTGCATTTTGTAATTCATAAAATTGTGCTTTTATTAAAATTTTTATTTAAATTATCGCAAATTTAGCCCCCTAATATCCAATTATATATATTTTTTCACGGGCTTGTATAAACAAATGTCACAATACGTACGAAACTGTTTGTGGAACGGTTAAAATTTTACAGTGAATTTAATGAGGAGACTACACAATATCTTGTGCGAATAATTTTCTTGTAAAGTTTCATAATTGTGATGAGTAATGGGCGTTTAGAATTAGAGAAGTGGTAGCTCCTGTAGCAAGTAAGTAATTATTATTGTATATTTAAATAAGTGTATATTGCAGTAAAAGTATTAACATTTTGTGCAAATAATATTCTTATAAAGTTTAGGGAAGTAGTATCCCTTTAAATACTGTTATATAGAAAGCATTAATATTAGGAGGGTCAATTATTCGGGGTTCTTGCATACTTCGTGAACAGATTTAGGGATCTTGTTGTAGGGTTTCTTATAGATGATAGCAGAGATGGGGGGGATGTAATTAATAATAGGGCCAATCTATAAGAAAATATTTAATTATAATTACACATATAGGAGTAATTATAATTGTAGGGATGAGAAAAAACAATAACAAGATTAGAGTTATAATTCATAGGGTAGCTGGCTGTTGCTCACCTTTCTTTGGTTTATTTTTATGAAATGAGATGTACTTATGCTGTTGATTTCAATTCAATTTTTTTTTTTTTTTTTTTTTGGTTCGTTGTACTTAACAATTTTAGGTTGCGGTAAGTATATACTTTTAGGTTTAGGTTAGGTAAGTAATTATTTATAGATGAAGTGATCTTCTCGATGGACTGGTAACAAGTGACCGTTTTTCTTCATGACAGCAATAATAGTAATAATAATAGCATTAAGATTTCCAATACATTTGTTTTCCAATAACATTTTCTTTACAGTGTGTACTAAAAGAGCTACCAATTGATATAAAGTACACTTACAAAAAATAATTGTCTTATATTAATTGGAGTAATAATTAATATAAAATTATAATGATTATAATTTAAGTGTCCAACTAGTTTAGACACTTCGAATAATAATAGGTGGTTCGGTTGTCATGCATTTGTGTTAATATTTGTAACGCACAGAAAAATCTTCAGATCCCCACTTAAAAGTATTCCGTTCTACACAGCATAACTTCTTGGTCGATTTAAAGATGTCTGGACAAAGTACAGTTCTGAATTTTGAAGACCTGAATAAATTTTGGATAAAATAAAATTTTTGGGGTTTAAGTTAGTAAATTATAAATGCAACTGATTTTTTTTTTTTAGTAAAACTTTCATTTATATTTTATTTGGTATTTAATATTGTCTAAATTTGTGTGTTTTCTTTTATTTTATTAAATATTTATTAACATAATAATCAGAATCAATATTTAAATCAAATATTTTTTTTCTTAAGGTGTAGATAATATTTAATGATAAGAATTAACTATGCATTTGTATTTTTATTTTTTTATTTTACAAACTTAGAACTATATTTAAGTGTTTTTAAACTAATGAAGTAGAAAATAATTTTGTTTATGATCGTTTATTTTTTTAATAAGTATGAAATTAATCTGATTGAAAACTCTTGCATGAAATGTTTTCAATAATATAAAATCTTAACTATTTCACTGTAATATTCCGATATAAATAATTTCCATTGCAATGGATTAAGAGAAATATAGACCACATTTAAATAATATACAAATACCTAATTTACTTAATATATTTAAAATTTTATTACTTATAAATTAAATTTAAACAAAAAATTTTCGGGAAGAAAACAAAAATAAAAACATGATAAAAGTAAATGAAGACATATTTAGCAAAATTATGTTAAAATAACTAAAAAAATATTACACAAATAATCACTTGGTTGGTTAATAGTTGGTTTTTCATATTGACACAATAGAGACAACCTAATACGAATACACTGAGAAAAAAGTTCTAATGCAATAAGTTTAACAAGCTGACAAAAGAAAAGAAATAGGAAAAATGTAATATGTAAATATTTAAAAATTATTCACAAATAATTATTTGTAAATATTTTCGATCATTTATTTATTTTAATTTATATGGTTTTTGTAAGAGCAAGAAATGTAAAATATGCAAAATTTAAGCTCATCTGAGATTTATTCTATGTTAAAGCCTACTTTGTTAAATACATAAATTAATATCAAGTCAAAACGGAAATCGTATCATAGTCTTTTGTTGGATTCATAAAATATTTAGTCAAAGTGATCGCGAAATTCAAAATTTCTTAAAGACATTGATAACCACAATAATTTCAATCACCTACATCAGTTTGCTTTAAAATTAGCAATGAGCGTAATTTTCTCGGTGTATTAATATTTTAAATAGAAATATATAACTTTAGTTTTTTTTAATTTTTCTTTATAATTTACAAAAGCTTTTTTTAGGTACTTATGTAAATATATGCACATTTCAATTGTACAAACACAAAAAAAACAAAGAACACAAGCACAATTATTTTTTGTTTGTTTAATTTTAAATAAAATTAAATAAAAATGAAATCAATTGAATTTTGTTTAATTCTAAAGTGTGGTCAGATCATAATCTTGTTTTATGTGCTGTTGCAAGTTGTTCATTAGATCTTGTGTATGTTGCACATGCCCTTGTTGATGTTGTGAATGTAAATTTGATTGCATTGGATTGGTATTACTATTGCCAGTGTTGTTGTTATTGTTGAGATGTAAACTATTATTGTTGTTGTTATTATTGTTACTATTTGGATTGTTACCATTTAAGCTGTTATTGTTATTGTTGGCGTTGCCGTTGCTGGTATTAACATTAACATGGGAATTTTGTGCTACCGTTGATTGAGATCCATTATTGTACGTATTACAGGGCATTTGTTGCGGGTTCATTAAACTTGCAGTATCACCCGCTGCTGGTATATATGGTGGATTATTTAATGATGTACTCACATCACCCATACTTTCTAAACTATCTGAGCGCATACACTGTAATGAAAAAAATAAATAAATAAATAAAACAAATATATATATATATATATATATATATATATATAAGAAAAATCATAATCAATTTTAATTTTTTGTTTAAAACATAAAAAATACACAGGGATTCTGCTACACGGAATTTGTCAGTTAATTTATATATATGTAATCATGGAATTCTAGACTCATAAATCAGCTTATTTGAATTGATTCTAGTTCTCTAGATAAACCATTAGAGAACTATTTCTCTGATTTGTTTTACTAAAATACAAAAATATCTTATTCGTATTACCTCCAAGTTATTCCTACATCATTTATTTATCTACTTAATAGTTTTGGAGATATAAAAAAATTGTGTCAAAAAATAAACAAATAAATAAATAAGTAAATAATTACGTAAAATTGGTTAAAAAATTTAATAATTTTTTCTTTTATATTTCATAAATGTCGACTTTATTCACAATTAAGTTGTTGTTTACAAAAGCAATAAAAACTTTTCAATATAAGTTAGGAAATTGTCAATAAATTCGACGTTTATGCATCGATTTCAATGAAATATAGCTCACTTTATTATTAAACGTGAAGCTTTATGATAAAGAAGAAAACTAAGCAATTTTAAATTTTTAAACATTTTTTGAAAAACAAAAAATTTTGTATACAATTTTTTTCATGTCTCCAAAACTATTAAGTATATTAAAAAACAAGTTAGAGCATTATATTCGGCTGTGCCGTATATTTTATACCCTTCATCACATAATTACCGATAAATAACAAAATGTACGCCTTAAAGTATGCTTGCATATTTTCACATTTATACTTACAAACACAAAATTAAACTATCATAGCAAGCGTTGCTTCCTTAAAAAAAGAAATAACTCTGATAGCTTCAGATGACTACTAGATTTATATACATATGTTTGTATGTAGATACATGCTTATACAAACAACAACAACATGGAGTCATTAGACTACTTTCTGTGTCTGTATATTTTTAATAATTTTTTCTGATTTTTGCCTATAACTGGGTTGTTTATGGACCGAAATTTTAAAAAAGTATTAACAATAGATTTGTACAAAAACGAATTCTGAACATTCCAAAAAAAGATATCAAATTTTCTGTGCAAAAACAAAGTTGCTAGCTTTTATAGGGGCGTAGAAAAGTCGAAAACAAATATGTTTTTAGATGCCTTTTCGATTTTTTTGCGATATCTCGCCCATTAATGGACCAATTTTGTTGATTTTTACTAATATCATTCTAAGGAATATTCCCTATAATTTGATGTATAAAACATATATATCCAATAACAACAGACATACGGACATCGCTATATTGACTTCCCTATCAATAAGGCTCCAGAAAATATAACTTTTTAGGGTCATAGATGAATATTGTAGAAATTACAAATAGTATGACAAACTTATATATATTCTTTACATCTGTGGTGAAGGATATAATGATGTGTAATATTATTACAGATATTTTTAAGACTACCTAGATAAAATTATAAAATAATAGCCTTAACAATCTTGCAAAAGTACATCTGAAAAGCCGTTTAAACTATTTACTAAATTATTACAACTATTATTATTTATATAAATACTGTTACAACTAAAAAATATGAAAATTTCGAATTTAAATAATTCTCAACTTTATAAAAGTATAAACAAAATTATAACCAACGTTTTAAAAAAAGTCCCGAATAGAAATGTCCTCATTTTAACAGTTAGTTTCATTAATATTTACCTCATTTATCACAGGCTGTTGTTGTGATTGTTGCTGCTGCTGTTGTTGTTGTTGCTGTTGTTGCGCCTGCTTTTTAGCACTAACTCTTTTTGGTTTTTTGGCCACTGGTGTTATTGGATTGCCATTTGCGTCGGTCTTTTTACGTACATTCTTTGTATTTGGTAATTTATTATCTTTCTTCCATTTCATACGTCGATTTTGAAACCAAATTTTAATTTGTCTCTCCGACAGCACTAATGTGTGGGCAATTTCAATACGTCTTCTACGGGTTAAATAACGATTATAATGGAATTCTTTTTCCAATTCAAGTATCTGATGACGTGTGTAGGCGGTACGTTGCCTTTTGGGTTCCATACCTGGTTGATATGAACCATTTGCTAAAAATTACGAAAAACGAAAGAAAAAAACATTAATAAAGCATGAAAACATTTCAATATTAAATAAGGAAATGAAATACATATACAAAATATATTACAAGAATGGATTTTAATAGTGATAAAAATACAATGGACAAGAAATTTGTTGTACTTTGAAATATTTACACTGTTTATTTTACGATTCATATAATATAATTATTATAATTGTCGATTAGTTCAGTAAGATTTTAAATTTTTACTTTAAATATTTCTAATTTTTAAGTCAATGTTTTTATTGTTATTCATCTTAAAGAATTAAATATTATTTTTCAAAGTAATTCCCTGCCCACTTTTCGCATTTAAGTTTTTCGTTCATGATTAATTAGAATGTCAAAATAGCTAAAAATTAGTTTTTAAAATATTTTGTTTTACGCCAAAAGTTTCCAACGGGAATTTAGATCAATCGCATAACATTTGTCAAATAAAATTGCATAAATATTTTCAAATATATTACAGCATAACACAGCTGTGTTTAATTGTTGTAATCCCCAACATACACTATTCACTGTTCAAGAACAATAAAAATGAAAAAAAATGAAACTTTCATTAGGCATTTTCTTTCTTTAAGCCTTAAAGGCCCGTTAAAGAAGTGTTATTGACCAATATAGTCTAAATTAATGTATATTTTCTTAATTATAAAAACAAAAGGGCGAATAAATATAAAGTCGCGCATTGTTGGCGGCAAAGACAGAATTCACAATATTAGTTCACATTTACAATTTGACGTTTTACGCGTCAGGATAATTAATCAACTTCAAAGATATGACGAAATTGTAAATTCTCTTACATTGTGTAACAGATAAACTTTTGTTTGTGTGCACTACTGCTTTTTGTACGTATGTATATGTGAACAGGAAGGCAGCACCTTAAACCTTTTTTATGCCACGCTCGTTTCTTTTAGACCGTAAAGAAACAACCCCTTCTTGCTGCTTTTTTTGTTTTTGGTTGTAAATTTACAAATTCCAAGTTCATTTTAAATAAATTCATTTTCATTTCATTCTCACACCTGCTGTTGTCCTACAAAATTTTTGAATTAAAATAGAAATTTACTATGTATTTTTTTATTTCTTTTTTTTTTTTTTTTTTTTGTTTGCCCATGTCTACAATTTGAACTTCCATATAAATTAATATTGTGAAACTTTTGACAGACTTTATCAAAATAAAACCTTTGATATATTTATCCCCCCAGTTTTTGTTGATTGTCAATAGAGCTGTAGAGTAAGTAAAGTTTTGTGTTGGCGAAAAGTGTTTTCAAGGTTATGTTTTTTGTTTACAATAGTTAGAAACTGTTTTCAGTTTGAAATATTATTTTTATTAGTGACAGCTTCATCAGTTGTCATTGGGTTGATTCAGTTTGATTTGTTATATATAAATGATTTGAAATAAAAAAGTTGTAAAAGTAGCTTAACAATGATAAATACATCATCATTTTTGCAAAATAAGGCGGTTATATTTTCAAAAAAAAAAAAAAAAAAAGTAAATTTGAAAATACACTGTCCCGCGGACTTTTCCACTTATGTCAATGAAAGCCTTGTAGTCTTGTAAGATACCGATGTTACATTTGGAAATTGTTAAAATAATTGTTTTCATATTGCCTCAGTGGGGACGAATTGTTTTTTTTTTTTCTGAATCAGCTACAAGTAATACTAAATTTAGCCTATTAGCTTACAATAGTATTACATTTCTTTAAAACTATATACATATATTAAATTTATACATTCAAAAATTACTTTTAGTTTTTAGTACTTATGATTCATACTAGATTATCCTTAAATAAATCTCTTTTAAACTCACTTTTGATTACCGATAAATGAAATCATTTTATCTCCTCCCACTAAACGTATCATTTACAATTTTATTTTTATTATATTTTTTTTTTAAGTTAACTTCCTTCTTTTATAAGTAGAAATTTTAATAATTTTCATATTAATAATTGCGGTATCATTACAGCTTTTAACAGTTTTACACAAAAACATGAAAAATGTATAAGTATAAAAGATATATATTACAAAATTCTTGATGACGGATGTCTAGATGATGAAGTCTTTTTTTCTGATCTGAAAACTATACAACGCATATATAACTGGACGGTTTGTCTGGATATGGTTAAACTATAACCAACTGACACATTTGAAAAGTCATGTCATAAAGAAGAAAAAACTGTCTTGTCATTGATTACATGTTATAAAAGAAGGATGAAATTATTACTCTAAAAAAATAAGAAAAAATTTTGAAAATTATGAAAGAATAAAGGAAAAAAATAATAAATCCAATTGTATATGATATATTTTCTGATTCCATTTCTCTTTTGGTGTGTATTTGATGAAAAGGCCAATTTAAAATGAAAACAAAACTACAAACAATAAAATACAATAATTGTGCCTGATCATAAAAGAATGAAAATCAGCCACTAACTCATAAAAATAACTAAAGTATGAATTTAATAAAAAATAAAAAAGACAGAATTCTAAATGAGTGAATTATTAAAATAAGCTTGACAAAAATATGGAAAAAGAAACTCTAATTTTTTTTCTCTTTTTTAACTTTTCATAAACAGAGAAAAATCTAGAATCATATTTTTATTACGAAAAATTCATATTCAATTATATTATTAATTGAAATTCAATATATTAAAAAAACTAAAAACTTATTATTATAACTTTATAAATTAATACAATAAAAAATAACACAGAGTGACAGTTAAAATATAATTTTGAAATGACCTGTGTACGTTATAGACAACATTGAGTAAATCATTATGTCATCCTTAAAATTTTCAATGCTCTCGCAAAATTTGAGGTTATTGATAATAAACGATTGACTGAATTAATATTTTTTCTTTTTAGCAATTTAGATTTTTTAACGATTTAAGATAAAAGAGAACACAGAAAAAATATTACCGTATATTTTTAAATTAAAACAGTTGTTTCAATTTGCATCTAAATTTAATAAATATATTCAAGTAAAAAAAATGAGAATAAAATTCTATGTCTCATTTAAATTTTTAATTCATTCAATTATCTACTTGATTAATTTAATAAATTTGTTAATTGGAAACATTTTTCTGTTTTTCATTTTTTACAGATTTGTATACATTTTACAGATTGATATAATCATATATACATATATATATATATATATATATATATATATATATATATATATATATATATTTAAATTTAACTGGAATCGACTTATCAAGTAGTACAAGCCCTCATTTGTTAAAATCAATTAAGAATTTATGAAGTTACAATCTGTTTAACTTGTTCATACGAAGTATTTACTAGAACAAAAATTAAAAATTAAAATTAAAAATTAAAATTGTGTTTCATATAAAGTAATAGAAAATATGCAGCAGAAGTCGAAATAAAAATGAAAATCGCAGATATTTTTAACAATATTTAGGCAAAAGGTCATATAATGTGAACAAATGTATACATATTTAGAAAGTTTGATTTATCTTCTATCTAAAATCGTTAAAAACTTCGAAATTAGTAAAAAAAAGTTATTTAAAAAAATGTTTTTATTTCGTCAAGTCGTAAAAAATCGTTTTTTATCGATAAATTCAGATTTTGATGGTGTATCAAAGGATCTAAAAATTACAAAACTATCTACTCAAATAGTCCTACAGTCCACACTAGGTCATTTCAAAAGTATATCGAACTTTATCCATTTTATACCATAGTGTAATAGTTCTGGCGATAAATCGCTATTTGTTAAATTAACAAGGTTGCACCATTAATTTCTCAAAAACTACTTGCCTGATTTGATTCAGTCAAATATTCAAAAATTCAAATTCAGTCAAATATTCAAATACTCACATTAGTTTTTAATACACTCAGTGTTGTGCAAAAAGAAGAGTAATAAATTTATTTAAAATTTACATATAAATATAAAAAACAAATAAAATGTCTTTTGTAATTTTTTTATATTTCAGTGTAGTTTCTAAATGAGTATCTTCACAAATTTGCAAATAGAATCAAATTTTATACATTGATTTGAATGAAATATGTGTTGTTTTATTTGCAACAAATTTGTCTTTATGACAAATGGAATAAATATTTGAATTTTGGACATTTACATATTTTTATAATTTTTTGAAATTTTTTTTTTTAGAAATTTTTCACAAAATGTAGGTTCTTTTCAGAACATAGGCTTAAGATTTCCATAATTCTTGAGGGTATTAAAAAAGCTATCTGTATATAACTTGATGGCAATTTTAGTTCGATTTTTGTTTATTTTATTGAACCAAATCAGACAAGTCGTTTTCGAGATATGCTTCAATATATGGTGCAACCTCGATAATTTTACAAATAGCAATTTTTCGCGAAAACCACAATCAATTCAAAAAAGAAAGAGTGGTTTCGAAGCTTAATAATGTGCATAGGAATTGAATGAGAAAGCCCATACCGCAAAATCAGTGTATACCTGTAAAAAATGTTAGAAAATTTGAATTTTGAGCACTTGAAAAATAGTATTAATAAAAAAATAATTGCAAAAATGTTTATCTTTGATAAATCGTTTAATCGTCCATAATTATTCTGTTAAAATTTGTTGGAACTCTCAATTATATTATCTTTTAGCCAAACTATGGAATATGTGTTGACTTAATTACAAAATTAATTCAATTCAGTTAGTATGCATTTTTTCACAAAAGTTTCAAATGATTTAATGGAAATCATAGCTATTTTTAAACCTTATATTTGATAACCAATTATATAATTAAAATAAAAACAATCTGAATAATTATGCTAGCAAATATTAGAAGAATTTGGAGAAAATTAAGAAAGAAAATAAAAATGTGAGTAATACAAGAAATGTCTTTAATATTTATTTTTAAAAATACCATTATTGATATCGAAAGTATTCTTAAGAGCCAATACTGTTTCTTTAATAACTTTAATTTTGAGTCGAAACTTAAATTCTTTAACTTTTAATATAATTTGTTTGAAACTCCTAATTAAATTACTTATTTTTAACCAAAGCTCAGGAATATCGGCTCTGAGCATATTAGTAATTGTCTTAGTTACAAGATTTATTGAAAGCAGTTAGTAGGACTGAAAGTTTTAGTTTAATTTCGATATAATTTTGAAATTACTTAACCCTACAAGGTTACACTTCGTCAAATCGTCGTTTTACTTTATTTCTTAAATATTTAAGTATTTTCTTATTTTATACAAAATAAATAATTAAGCGAATTAAATTTTACAAAATTTTTGAATTAATTAAAATTAAATTGTCTATGTCAACTTTTTTAAAACACTCGTTAATTCGACGAAGTGTAACCTTACGGGGTTAAGTCATTTTAAAATTGTATCGAAATTAAATATAACTTTCAGTCCTATTATATTTCAATAAATTTTGTAACAAATTGTTCAGACAAATTTTAACTTTTTATTATTTATTTATTTACTTATTATTATTATTATTTACTTGTATTAAATTGAATTTGCAAATTCAAACTTCTGCAAAAACCAAAAGTGTGTAGTTTTTTATTACTCACTTAATTTTTATAAACATTCATAAAATTCCAATTATAATTTAATATCACATTCATGAATAAATAATAAACATACGAGTATTTTTATATCTAGATACAAACATACTTTGAATGTAGGATTAATATAAGTATACAAAAATGTTGATACTCAGAATTCACAGTATGTTAAGAGTGTAAAATAGTAATAGTAGTTAATTATATATATTTTTATTTTTACAACAATTATGCGTTCAATTTAAGTTTGTTTTTTAAATACCGCCACCGCATGTTGCTGCTGTCGTCATACCCACAAATTTTCGACTTACACATATTTCTTTCATGATTTATTACTTAAATATGACTAAACAGTTTTCGCCTTTTGCACAAACATTTTTACATACAATATTTTTTTACGTATTTTTATAATTCATTGAAATATAAACGTAATATTTTTGTTTGAAGTCTGACGAAAAGATAGACGGACGGATGGACAGAATGGCTGACATTACGTCATGGTGGCACGACACAGTTATTGATCAAGTTTGCACTGCAAAGTCATTTCACAGAAATTATGTCAGTTGTTACTTTTTATAATTTTTGTATCAAATTCATTTAATTTTTTTGCTAAAAATGGAGAAGAGATCACAAAACAAGAAAAGTCATAAAATCTTAAAAAAAATAATTGTTTACTTTTTATTATTATTGTTTTATTGTCTTTTATATCTTTTTAATCCTTCACCAAACATCATGATTCAATGATTGATCTGCCTCAACAGAGTCACAAAGGCAGACTCGATCAATTCAGAGATTTTTCAACAGCAAAAGATTTCAAAGCATATAAATACTTTAGACGGCTTAGCAATTAACTTCCGGTCTTTAAAATACTTTAAATCATGATCAGATAATGCACATGGCAGCACTCATACACCTCTTTTTACACTCAAACACCAATTACAATTGGACCATTGGATTTGAGTTGATTTGTAGACATTTTCGTGGATAGATGTTTGTTGTTCATTCATACTGGGGCAAATATTCGTAATTGAAATATGATTAATTACTTTTTCTTGTGTTGTTTATTTAAATGATTTCTATTTAAAAGAGAAATAGTTATTCAAATTTATAAGTAAGTGTAAAGCATTTATTTTTTATTTTTATTTTTATTATTTATTTATTTTTATTTTTATTTTTTAATTTGCAGTTTAACAAGTGATTTTTAATCTTTATTAATAAAGCACACAAATTTATCAAATTAAATTATGACATTTGTTTAACTATTAATTTATACATATTTATTTTTTTGTTACTAATTATAGAAAAAAAGCAGTTAATTGTACAAAACACCCGAAAATTTTAGGAATTAATTTGTTAATTTATAAAGTATAAGGTTTCATTTTAATATAGATTTGACTAAATCATTTTTGGAAAATTTCCTTTATCGAAATAAAAAAAATTGTATATTACTTTTAGAAAAGATTCTAAAATTAAAAATTTTTATATTAAAAAAAAAACTAATAGAGCATTTCTCTCGAAAATATCGGAAATTTTAACTTACTAGTATTCTGATTTAAAAAATATAAAGCAATTAAATTACAAGTTAGCTCTGAAAATTACGACAAATTTTCTTTGAGTGTATGTAATTTTTCCCATTTTTGTAGAAAAATAAAGCTAAAAAATATAGGCAACAGTCGACAAGATTTCAACAACAGCGGGAGTTGCATTAGCAGCTTGTCAAATGACTTTGCATTTTGCTTTCAATTTTATTTTCTGTATTTCATTTTTATAATTTTAAAAATAAATATGAGCTCATTGTCGTCAACATATCATTTGTTGAAAGGTGTTTAGAAATTCATCTGACGGGGAGGTAATAATAAAAAGTATACTTTTATCTTTCTTAAACATAAAATGCCTTTAGAAAATTATCATAAGGTTTTAAAACTTAAAATATTTCATTAGGTAAAATGGCTAATTAATATACGAAAGCATTTAATGTAATAGACTAAATTAATAGTGTCCTAGAAGAGACTTGAAGGTTTATGAAAATGTTTACATTACAGATATTCAACTAAAAAATCTGTTTTTAAACAAATTTGTATTAAAAATATCTTTTCATCATTAACAAGTATTTTTGTCTAACCTGGCAACCATAAAAAACAATTTATTTGCCTATTAAGTGTGGGTTTGTTTTACGTCTTAGTTTAAATTTCATATTGTTCCAAACAAACACCAACTCAAAAAGTAATTGATATTGACAACAATGGAGTTAAATAAACTTTTGGCAAATACTCCCAATAAGCAACATGAATAATTCTTTAAGTGCAACATTTATTTCTATTCTAAATACAAATATATAAAAACAACTTTGAATACAATTAAACAAATAAATAGCAACCATAAAAAGGAAAACAAACATTTAAATAATAAAAATATGAAACTCACGTTTGTGAATGTCTATTCATAGCTAAACGAAACGAATTACTAACAAAATACACTGTAAGAAAATACGAATAAAAAAGCTCTTACTTTAAATGACCTTGAATTTAGTTTGAATTCATTTGATGAACTTAAACTAAACAACAACAGCAGCAAATTTTAACAAAGAAACAACTTGCGAATGAACAACGTTAACGAACAATAATGATAAAAAATAAAATAGCAACAACAATAAAGGCATTAATTTTTTGATACTCTTTTTATATTTAAGCATAGTTAAAAAATATATTTCTTTATTAATTCCTGTTTTATTGTTAAATTTTTATCAAAATTTCAACTTTTAATTTCGTTCTTAGTTGTTTCGTTTAGCTAAAGTTTTCTGTTGAATACATCGAAACGTGACATCGTCCAAACACCACCATGCCAAAAGATAGCAAAATTTTAATTAGCATCAATACTCAATAAACTGCTGAATAACCATACCGAAAGAAACAGCATCGAAAAAAAAACATAAAATAATAAATTTAAGTTTTTGTTGTAAAACCCAAACATTGAAAACATTTTTTTTCCTAAAGCTACGGATTCGCCAAAATACATATACATACACACATATGTACAAACATAAATATCGTCACCTAAAATGCAAAAGGGCGTAACCATAATTTTTGCAGAAGCTAAAAACATTATGAAAATGCAAAAGTCCGTAACTACACTATTTACTATAAAGTTAAGCAATCACTCGTAATTAAAATTTTTTCAATTGTTCACTTAAAGCAAAAAAGAAAAAAACTTCAAACCAATTTTTTCTTAAATGCAGAAAGTTGATGTTAATATTGATGTAATTTTTGAAGATTTTTTGTGTAGATGCATTTTGGATCATAAAAATGAAATAAAATTTTTGAGTGGATACGGCCTTTCGAATTTTAGGTGCCGATATGTACGTATACTTAGCAAAAGAATTGTTAAGGTGCTAATTACATTGGTATTTATATTGGTTGGTTTAAACTGGAGTGGTAAGGTGGTAAATCCTTTTCATTGGTTTAATAAGGATATAATTTTTGAACAGATCCATTCGTTATTGTGTATTTTTGAATGTAGAAAGCCGAAAAAAAGCAGCTAACTAATGAATGAATCAATTAAGGCTGTATGTTGTTGAAATTCTATGTTTTTTTAAATCCAACACATTTTGAACTCCCGTATGGTTAAGATTACTTTAACAATTAATTTTAGCAGAGATTCAAAATAATCTTTCGATTTGTAATTTTCAGATAAAATTTAAAAGCTTCTAAGTGCAAAAAAGAGAAAAAAATATAACAATAATATGCATAAAACATCTTTCATAAAATAATATATATATATATATATATATATATATATATATATATATATATAGCCATAGAGATTACATTTCCCAAATATGTTAGTTCGTAAATCATTTAAACTTTGCAAAAAGAGGGTTATAGTATATCTCTTCTGGTGCACATTTATCAGATAGTGCTTTGCCCACAATTTTTAATTTCGAACCACAGTACTAACAAAATAAGGAACAGCCAATAATTGGACATGCTTTTCATTAATTGATTATTCTGAAAAATGTGATAAGTATAATTTTTTTCAAAACCAATTTTTCTTTTATTCAGACAAGGAATAAAAAAGCGGGGACCAAAAAATGATTAAATCGAACTAAAATCGAACTATAACTACAAATCTCGACTTAAGTTAAGAATCGATCTATAAATGGTGAAGATATAGACGCAATTTTATATATGCATATACATATATTAAGGCGACTCATTGAACGTTAATATAATTATATATATACCACATCATAGCCCATGTTGCACTAATACTAAAAACTGTTCTCAACATTTATTTCGCTGTAATTTCTAAAACCATTTGAAATTTTTATACCCTACACCATCATAGATGGTTGGGGTATTATACGTTTGTACTGATCAAATCGATCAAACTATATCCGTCCGTCTGGCTGGACGGCTGACTGGCATGTAAACCTTGTGCACAAGGTACGGGTCGCAATTTTAAAGCTAATTGAATGAAGTTTGGCACATTGTACTTTTATCATACAAGAACGAAGCCTATTGAAATCGGGTGTAATAGGTCCATTATTTCACCTAGCCCTCATACAAATATCCCCCCGCATTAGAGTTTAAACACTCAAAAATGCCTTAAAAATAAGAATATTTTAATAAAATACGGCGCAAAGAAGTTTTGTATAAGTATCAATCTTTATATCAAATTTTATGAAGATCGGTCAACAATTGACCATAGCTCCCATATAAACCCCTCTTCCGAAAATCACTTTAACGTGCATAAATCCTATACAAATGTTAGTATCAAGTTAATATTCGACACAAATAAGTTTTATGTAAGTAGAAACAACATTGCCTTATTTTATGAGAATCGGTCCATAACATTATTTAAGTTATTTTAAATTTGGATCATGAAACGCCGCAAGCGAATATTTATTTTATAGGTATATTCTATAAACAGTGTTGTCAGATTAGGGGATTTATCCCCAATGATGAAAAATTTAGTTTGGGGATTACGGGTTTTGTTAGCGATTTCAGGTTTTGTTGATTTTTATTTTATTTCCATAATTTTTCTTTTTAACTTAGGAAAACTGTAAAAATCATAATATTCCGCCCGATATGTAAGATATGCCTATTATTTATTCAACAACAGTGCAAAGAAGACAATAAAAAATAACTTTTATACTAAATGTGATACCATAAAGTCAAAAAAAAAAAAAAAAATAGAAATAGTTCCAATCTCTGCAACAAGATGATTATTTATTTATTGGATGATTGTTACTTCAATAATAATCAATATTATAGAAACCTTTAATAATTATACATATTATTATAATATAAAATGTGTGTTTATTTGTGACGCAATCACGCCTAAAACGCTGAAACAATTTTAATGAAATTTTATGTAGATTAATTTTAAGATGGAAGGACCTATAGGATATAAATAAATTGTATGTTGCTGAAAATGGCCAAAATGTCCCTATTTTTCGCACTTTTATTTTATTTATTTATTTATTTCGATGAAAGTGGAAAATTTAACTGGACAAAGCTGTATTTTAAGTTTTCTTCAATGATTTTATTGAAGATACAATATAATCTATTTTAAATTAAACGCATTTGGAGCGGAAACTTTTTAGCGATCGTGAAAATATGTATTATGCGTGTGTATTGTAACGCATAGAAATAATCTTCGGACTCCATCCTAAAGCATATCGTTCCACTCAGAACTATTTTCTGAGTCAACTTAAGTATGTAAGTCTGTCTGATCGTCAGCTTGTCAAATGGTCTCCCAGAATAGATATTTAGCACTCACAAATTACATAAATATTGCAATATTATAATGAAATTTAGCTTAAGTTAGTATTGTATAAGTATATATATATATATATATATATATATATATTTTTTTTTTTTTTTTTTTTTTGACAAATTGCTTGAAAATCGGTCCATATTATTATCATAATTGACCACAGTTCCCATATAAACTCATCTTCCGAAATCCCATTTAGATATTAGTATTAAAATTAAAAGATTATTATTAAAATTATATTCAACATAAACACGTTTTATGTAAAATATAAAATTTTATAAGGATCGGACCATAAATGACCATAGCTGCCATACAAGGCCTACATTCGGAAATCACCTTAAAGTGCATTAATTTCATATAGATAAATGCTAGCATGAACATAATATTGTACATTATGGTGTCCCGTTCAAGAATTAAACAATGTTTATTAACTTAACTTAGAAAAAATATTAAAAAAATGTTTTAAATGTATTCTCAGTTCTAGTTCATACACAATAAAACATTGTTCATTTGTAGAACTGATGGTCCATCATAAAGAAGTTTCCAAAAATTTGTTTACCAAAATACATTAAAATATCCTCTAATGGAACAAAATCCCATTAGAAAAACTTTTAAAATACTTTTTTCATAATATTATTGCTCAAAATTATAAATTGTTTGAGACTTGTTACAAAAATATTCCCCATTTTTTTGTGATTTTCAATCACTGATAGAAAACGAATATATATATACATATATGTATGTATATATATATATTAATTTTTTATTGTATTCTGCTCATTAATACGCATCGTTTGAGGGTTCTTCCTATATCAGAATCGAAAAAAATCGTTTCTCGGGTTTTTACATATGCATACGTATATTTTATAGATAATTTAACTACAGCTGTTGCAAAAAAATCGACCTAAACTTAGCGATAGATTTTGTATTTGATAATCTCCAAAAATCACTTTGACGCACGTACAATCTTGTTGGGACACATGGTAGGGCTTGACCGACTATAACTATTTTACTTATTTGAAAAAAAGTCAACAATTCTCTACAATTCCATACATCTCAACATGGGCGAAAATTCGGCAGAGCCAAATAGAGAACTGTTACTTGATAAGTCTAATTTTACTGACTTATATTACATAGTAATTTAAATTTAATTTTAAAAGAAAAAAATCGAAATACTGCAAAACTAAATTCGGCATTTCTATTTCATATGGCTAATAAAATTCCCCTTAATTAATTATAAATGGCAAAAGAATTATGATTTCAATCTTTAAAGTTCTGTAGCGATATCGTTTTTTTTTTTCTTTTTTTTTTTGGCATTTGTGTTGTTGTTGATGTTGTTCTTTCCAAACCCTTACTTTTTAAAACATTAATATTTTTATCGCGTAGAATAAGCTTAGGTCTGAAAACATGGCTCATCTGTCATAAAATGCAAACTTCTTAATTTTCAACAAGTCATTGTCGACAGTTGTGTGTTGCAGATTTTTTCTCTTAGCTGTTCTGTTCATTTTCAGTTGTATCTGTTTCTTTGTTGTCTACATAAAACAAGCACGTAGCCAATGTAAAGATACATATGAGTAGTTACATGTGCTATAAACATTTATACATTGAAACAATTATTCACCCATACATTTTTAAAAATTAATCAATACTTTTTTTAAATTTTTGCTGCATCAGTATGATGATATTGTTTATTGTTCATATTGTTGTTAAATACTATTGCTGATGTTGTTATTGTGTTGTTTTAGTTTCTTGGCAATTGATGGAAAATATTGCAAGTCATCAAATATTAAATTGAGCTTTTTGTACATGTGAGTTATTGTGGTGGGCCTTGCCTTTGGTACTCTTAAACCCACTAGGGGGACATGCCATTGAATTTTGTACGATTTACAAGGCTACAATTACAAGTTTAATTTTATTAAATATATTTTCTTTATAGTTATTAATATTGAATTATTTTTATTTTATTTTATATAAAATAAATTCAATTTATTTTTAAATTTTCTCTCAAAAGTTTTTCTAGCAAATCCATTCATCCATCAGGAATATGCATTATTATCTATATTATCTTCATCATATACTTATTCGTTCGTATGTTGCACAAATGCGAAGTATCAAAATGTTGCAACTTGACGTAAATCTCTTGTGATGTTTTGAGACTTCTTGTGTTCATATTTATTGTCTCATAAATTTTATAACTTCACATGATTGTAAACGTACGAGTGTTCAAAAACATGTTTAAATTGAGAAGTATTCATAAAGATGTTATTGTTTGTTATGTTGTTTTGATATTGGATTACCACAGCTTTGAAGAGCTTCTGATCACTTTATAAATTTCACCTCGTTGAAAACAAAAAAATAAAAAAAGCTTGGGCTTGTTTCTGCATCTAAAAGCATATTTATAAAAAGCCACTAAATTTTGAACATTTTTAATTCAATGAATACCTTTCAGTGAACCTCATATGGTACTGTAGAATATGAAAACAATGTAGCAATCGAGCAAAACGAATAATTCGAATAAGGCATTTTATTCGAATTGTTCGAATAATTCAAAATATAAAATAAAAATGTAAAATATTGGAAAAAATTGTGTTGTAAAAGGAAAACAAAAACAACTTAAAATTAATGATTCTTTGTAAATATATACATATACACTGACGGACAAAATAAAGTGCGGTCTCCTATATTTGATATTTACAAAATTTATTCTAACTTAGCTTCCAATTTAAATTTTTTTTTTTTTTTTTTTGGTACAAAACGTAAGATAGATACTTTAAAAATGCTCAATTTTAATATTCTATTCATTAAAATATATTCAAATTACTATTACATTTGAAAAATACCGATAAATCCGCTCATATTATTGTTAAGTCTTTGACCACAATCCTGAAAGATTCCTTGATTCCAGATCGGAAAAATTAAGTGAAATTTATATATTTCTCTTTAAAATGCAAAATTTAAGATATGAGGCTAAAAGAACCCTTTCGTTATATGAAATAACAATCTAGAATGAAAATTATAAGAAATTGAGTGGGCACAAGGCCTAAGACTACGAAGTAAAATTGTAACGATATCGCAAATCTCGCTAAAAGAAACACATTTACGTAAGCTCAGAGATAAAAGAAGAAGTAATTTTTACTATTGCTACCTTAAGTGTTCACACAATGTTCAAACAAATGAGTTTTAAATATAAATGTTTAAATTTCCGTCCTCTCTATTGCTCTTTCCAAACTCTTCTTGGTTCTTAGAATTTTTTAATAAAATTTTTATTCATTCATCGACTTAATTTTATTTCAGAATGATTCTGGGACTTCAACGATTATATTTCCATTACGAGTCACTCTATTATACTAGAAGCATGTGAAAGTGACATTTTCTTAGAATCGGTACTTCTAAACTCATACGTTTGAGCTTTGTCTTGACAGTAAGACTAAAAATAATTATAACTACTTCTTCCTTTATCTCTTTGGATAATGAAAGTCATTCTTTTTTGGCAAGAATCGCTATATCTTTACCAATTTACTTGGTGATATTTTCATTAAAATTTGTTATTTTGAATAACGGAATGCTTCTTTTAGCCTTAGATACAGATATTTTGAATTTTAAAGACAAATACCTTAATTTTACTTCATTCTTCCAAACTGGGCGTGTTCATCCTTATATTTAAAACCTAATAATACTTCGAATAGAAGTTAATGAATAGAATATTAAAATTGAGAATTTTAAAGCATATAAATTCTGTTTTGCAACAAAATATTGGAAAATCTAAAGCCAAATTAAAAATTTTAGTAAATGCATTTTGACGCACAAAATTCACGACCAACACAATTCTTTTAATCCAAACACGAATGTTAATAATTTAAAAACTTTTTTGCTTATCAAATTAAATAATATAAGACGAAAAATACCTGGGCACCAAAAAGGTAACCCATAATGCACATAAAAGGCAATTATTATGAATTAAATAGCAAGAATAAGAAAATCGTATCTTGTGTCTGTCAGTCACAAAAACAAAAAATAAATCAACAATTCTTTTAATAATATAAATCGATGTAGATTTGTGTTAATACAAAAAATATATATTGATATGTATGTATTACTTAAAGTATATTATTTAAACCGATTTCGCTTTCTAGTCTTTATAAAATTTAATTTTGAAAAATATTTTTTTTTTTACAATTTTATTTCTTGTATTCATTTCAGATAGTAATTTACCATTAGATGCTTCAAAAGATTTTTCCCTCTTCATTGGTTCATGCGATTAATTTTTTTACAGTTTCCCTGCCATATAACCTTCCAAATATCTCATTTTCAAACTCTTTAGTTTCTGTTTTAGAAAATTTGAGACCATGTTAGATACAGATGTTCATCGACGCGTCGCGACGTTTAACATTATGTTTTGTTATTTCTTGATGCAAAACATAAGATTTTAATATTTTCTGTTTATGATATTCTGATCTATTCAACATTTTGCACCATTTCTATGTTAATTCCAAAATCTGAAGCAAAATTATTAATTTTGCTTCAATACTCGACATCAAGATTATTCGAAAAATTTTTTGTTTGAATCAAATTGTTCGAACTATTCGAACGAACATTATTCGAATGGATACCCTAGTAGCTAGTGATATCTATATTAGAACGAACTCTGCTATTTTTAGTCGAAAAACTATGTAATATAAGCAATAGATCAGCATTGCCACTAAAAAATGTTTCATTTTACCAAATTAACAAAAAAAAAAAAAAAAAAAAAACTAATATATTATGTTCTCATGAAGTAAGTTATGTCATTTCAGGATCTTATTATTAAAAACAAAGTTGTTTACAAAATAAAACATAATAACATTAGAAATTACGTATTTAAGTAATAGAGAGTATAGGAAATATTGTCATGCTGCACAGTGAATCGTTCAGAGTAAAAAATATTGTCACTTTTACCTTAAAAATTTTTTGTCAAATATATATCATTAGAAAGCCAAGAGTTTGTGAATTTTAAATATATATATTTTTGTTATCAATATTTTTACCATTGCACTAATTGTAGCCTTGCAAACTTGAAATTTTTAAAACAAAATTTTTATTGTTTTACTTATTGTACAAATAGGATTCGAGATTTTTCTTCCCCAAAATTACTTCTTTGCCCGTATATCCATTTTATTGATGAAATATAATCAAACATAGTGCGTTGTATGTCCTGAGGTAAAATATTTTAAAATATTTATAAAACTGGATCAGGAATAACAACTAAAAATTTGGGTATAAAAATACGTCTTTCTTAAAAATTTTGTAGAGTTTTGCAGCATTACACAAAAAAAATGTCTTATTGAATTTTAATTCTTTTTGAATATGTTATCCATGAATGTTATCACTATGATATCTGATCAATTTGACATGAATAAATTAATTTAAAATTACCCATTTAAGTATTTTTTCTTTTTATTGGTACGAAAAAATTACAATTTTTTTTAAATTATACTCAAATTAGTAGGCTTTAGAAAAAAAATGAATAATACGATTTCAGAAATTTTTTATATGATATGGATTGAAATTTTTATTCCCATAAAAAGTATTATTTACTATATAAAAATGCATAATTTATGAACTATACTTTTAGGATTTTTTTTATAAAAAAAACAAGAAAATTTTATTTGAAAAGATCTGAAAGCAATGAAAATTTGAATGAATAAGTTTTTCCTAATATTTTTTTCATGAATGCCACTTTTTTCCAAATTTTTTGTCAGTCTCCTTTGTTCAGAATTTATTAAAAACTGAAGTATAAAAGCGCTGATTTGAGGATTCCTGCGTAACTGAAAATATTGTTTTTGTGAAAGTTCTTAGACGTCAAGAGTAAGAATTTTTCATCTGTTATGCCTTACGCTGAAACTTATTTGAATAAAATAATTAATACTGCACAAAATTTTAATATTATTTTAAATAAAATAGTAAAAATACTAATAAAAATAATAAAAACTAATTCATTTCATTTATATGTGATTGCGGAAGATTTTGGAAATTTATTTTCCCCATATCAGAATAAATTATTCTAATTTTAAAAATCAGATTTTAGATTTGAAACTAGCGGACAAACTTAGATATATATATATACTAAATTTTATGACTGTAAAACATTTCCTTATATTTTTTCCGTTTTTCTTTGACCTCCATTCACCGTGTGCCGTTATTAATATTAATCCATTAAATAATATTTAGTAAACAATTTTATAACTGAAATAGTAAAGTAATCAATCATCTACAAACCAAAATTTTACAAAATACATAAAGGAATTAAATGAAGATTTGAGACTGACCCAAGACAACCCATCATTATTTATAGAGTTTTTCATAAAATGAAACAATACTAAATCAAAGTGTAACTGAACTGCAATTCTTTTACGTAAATATTTTTTTTTTTTTTACTAAATCAATAACAAAAATTCAGTAAGAATTCAATATTGTATTTTGGAAGCTTACAGAAAACCGTTTTAATCATAATTTTACAAATATAGAGTATATTTTTTACGATATGTAAACTATTGTTTTCATGTAATTTTCCATAAAATGAAATTGTGTATTTAGTTCTTATCTGTTTAACATGCAATTATTCAATGACACACTGCCTACAGTGTTCAACCCATAGAACAACATTAACATCATATTTATAACATAAATTGTTGAAGAATAATTATAGCTATTAAATATTTTAGAGGAGTGAATGAATGATCATTGTGTGGTCATTTCAAATATGTTGTCATTACATACCAACTATGTAATATACCCAAGTTCATCTACAGAAAACTTTATTTTTTATACATTTAGTAAGTGACGAGTGCATTTGCATGAAAACCCATTAAATTATTGTAAATCATGGATACAAATAGCCAGGGAAATAGACAAGCAAACAAACAAACAAATAAACAAACAGACAGAAATGTGGTCGTGTAAAAAGACATTTAACTAACCAAAGAACATCGACACCCAGCAAATAAAGCAAACAAATTAATAGACAGACGAACAGATATATAAAATAAACTAACCTACTAAATTTACTACTGCTACTAAGTATTTGCAATACAAGTATTGGTCTCTACTCCTCGCAACATAACATGTTTCTTTCTGTGAAGTTTTATACAAATTCCAACTAAAAAGCAAATAAAACGTAATGGAATGAAGTGAAATGAAATAAACATTTGATTAATTGGTTTTAAATTACTCGTACTATGTTTAGTCGTTTTTATAATTTAAAAGTCTAACAAATAATTTTCAAATCAGTTTCCAATGTTTTAGCTAAATGTTTTATCATACTTTATAGGTTTATGTAAATTTTTGATTGATTTGTAGTTGTAGGATAAAAAAAAGCACAAGACTTTTGTGATACTTTTTATTTAAATTATTTAATTCCCACTGGGCGTAACTATTAAATGTTTGCTTTTTTTGGTGAATTTCTATCGGTTTTTTTTTTTCTATAAAATCGAATAGACTTGTATGTACATCATTAGTAGAGTTACTATAAACTTGTATGAGTCTGGAGAAGTCTGCATCATTTTACAAACAAGTGTCATGTTGCTTTTCTAAAAATAAACTCAAGCAGTTGTGTGCTACATAAAACTAGTAGCGAGGGCCACTGAGTGATCTGATACTCGTATCTTAAAATTAATTATGTAGAAATGGTAAACAATGTTAAAAAGTATATTAAATAATTTATATTCGAAATGAAATAATTTATATTCAATTCGAATTCAAAATTCAATTCAAACTAAATTTGAATTTAATCTTAATTTAAAATGAAGATTTATAAAATATCCAAGTGCCAAGGATAGGTTCACTTGTCATTACCTGGCAGTGCAACGGTAAGCAAATGTTTAAATAAAGAGTTGTCAATGTTAATTTCCATGGATTGATGCAGATGATAATTAGTACATAAAAATATTACAAGTGAGGTAGTCCCTCACACTCTTTCTCATTCTCTTCGTTCGCACACCTAAGAAAATCATATAAATTTCAAGTTTAATAATACACATTGATGAAGCCGACCGTCGAGTGACGGATGAGGCATGTCATTTGATGTTAATGTTGTGACATTTATCATGGGCGCGCACAACATACTTGCAACACATTCCTCATACCAAATATCGTACACACAAACTCACATACAAGCAGACACTCACTCACTCACTTAGTCAGTGAGACCGTCAAGCTACGTGAGTACAAGAAACTTGATTATTACCTCTAATAACAAAGATGAGGATTTCAATGCGTTGATAATGAAGATTAAAATTTAAATGATTTTCTCTTCAATATTTATTATTAAACAATGAAACTGTTAATCACGAGAAACTTTTTTAAGGAATTTTAAAGTGTTTTTTGATGTGCTCTCCAAACACTAAAATATCAAAAATCTAATTGGATCTCTTTTTCACTTTTTGATTCTACTGTATTAAATGACATGAGGTGGTCGGTATTTGTCAAATGTCGAATATAGCAGCCGTTGGTTGAGTCTTGTTCACATTACACGGCATGTCAAACATTGATTGCTACCAACAATTAGTAGGGGAAACCATATACTACATTTATAGTAGAAGAAATGAATGAAAAAAATGTTCAATTATCCCAAAGTACTTTGGAGAATTGAGAGTTTTGAGGTGTTAAATATTGTCACAATTAGTTGGTAATAAAATTTGTAAGTATTTAGAATTTTTTAAATTAATCATTTCACATTGATTAGAATTGTAGTGATCGAGTTGTGTTTTCATTAGCAAAGACATTTATGACACGATTATAACTTTTTTATGATTTAGTCTTGTTTATTTTTAGTACATACAAAAATACATAGTATATATGTTTGTCGAAATATACACTCACTCATGACTTCTTTAAGAAAATTTGAACACATGTTTTTATTTTTGTAGTTTCCTTGTTTTTTTGTTCTTTATAATTTCTTTAATTTGATTAATGGATCTTTATAGAACAAATAAAAATTTAGTTTTTTTCCTAAAAAATATTTTGTTTTTTGTCAATTAATATGTGTTCTTTTCCCTTTTGTGAGTGTATGTACCAAGCAAAAACTTGGTAAAGGCATGAAGTTACCGATTTAGTTATTTTTCAATGACAACAACATACCTTTTGCATTACACAGAAGTATTTTAGTAACTACTTATTTATAACCCAGTATGTAATTTTTTATTTATGATCAGATAATAATACTTTTTAATGATTTTTAATTCAGTTTACCAATTCATATATTTGAAGAAATGATAAATTTATATATGAAAAGCAAAATTTTCGTATCAATTATTTTTTATCTAAAATAGTTCTGAAAATGTTACATTTCTGTTTATTGTTAAGTTTTTGAAATTAAGATTTATAAAATCTTTTTATGTTTAAAATAAAGAAAAACTGCTATTTATATCTTGACATTTGTAACCTAAAATGTTACTAGTTCCTATTTTTATAACCACCATCAACAACTGATGCTTTTGGCATTTCGTGTATAAAGTGTCGATATAATCATCTAAGACCCCTTAAGGTACATATGTTCTGCGTCCTCGTGAAAATCTAACACGAAATTTAGATCAAATATTTGCTTATATAAGATTTGTTTGGTATTGAAAGTGAGTAAAGTCGATTCATATATAAAAATAATATGGACCAAATACTAGAAAGTCCAATACTAAAAAGACCTAATACTAGAAAATCTAGTTTATATCTTTTATAAAAAAGCAAACAAAATTTTGCACAAATAGTTGAAGGACCACAGTAAGCTCGGAAACCAAAAATTAACGTGGTCAGCTCATATAAGGTGAAATTTTAAGAGTTTGCAGATGGTAATATAACATTCACACTTGTTTTTATTAATAATGACTTCAGCAACACTTTAAAATCAATGAGTTATTGAACACCTTAAAATTAACTAGTTCTTGCAATGACATCGAAGTAATGACATTCTAAAATGTCTACTTATAATAATATGAGGTAAGCAGTTTCCTCCAATGGTATCGCCGTGCTTAAATTACTTTTAACTATATTAGCTTCTTAACGCATTACATGGAAATCAAAATATTTGCTGCGGTAATAAGCAAAAATTTAAAAACATACCAACACCAGCTACATGAATTTTCTTCATCCAGGGATAAATAATTCTTTCACCATCTGTTGTTTCTGCCATCATATCATCATCAGTATCTGAATCCAAGAGATCATCGTCCAAACCATTTGATCCTAATTCATCCGGAGATCGATCTAGCATTAGACGATCTTCTTCCAACATATCATCCTAAAATTATAAATGGATTAATATAGTTTTGCTCGCATTTTATGTTCATTTTCATTAAACTTACATTTTCTGAACCCTCATCATCACACCGCAGCCTCATGCCCAGTTCCTGTAATTGTTGCCCCGCAGGAACGGCTTCTTCAATACGTTTTTCTAATTTTAAACCTGGAAATTAATAAAGGAAATAGAAAATTATTCTTATTATTTCAAGAGAGATAAGACATATTTAGTTCACATGACAATTAAGGTTTGGAGAAAATTTTTCTTAATAAATATTAAAGATAAAAAACTAAAAGATATCAAACATTATTTATAGAAAAAAACAAGAAATTATTATACGATTGTTATACAAACCAAACCTAAATTATATGTTTTACATTTAATGCCAACATTATTTGCAGAAACGTGTTAAGAAAGCATCTGGGAATACTCAGTAACATTTTTTTAATATCTAGTCAAGAACTGCTAGATTACATGGCAATTGTTAAAAAAGTAATAATTCATACTATTAAAAAACAGCCTAAAGTACAATATTTAACTGTATATTCCGATTAGGAAGACAAAAGTATTCCTTTCTACACAGAATCACCTCTTTAGTCGATTGAACAATGTCCATCCGTCTGAGAAGCTAAATGTTCATGTTAACTTTCTGGACAAAGTACATACATGTTTCAATTTTGAAGACCTTAATGAAATTTGGTACAAATGATATTACAAGGATTAATTTAAAAAAAATCACGTTTTTATTTTAAGATCACTGTGGTCTTCAGTATACTTTTTGAATTTTACTTAAATATGTTTGTGGTTGCTTATTGATTTAGTTAATTTAATAATTTGATTTCTCATACAACCCTCATTACCGTCCAATTATTTTAATCATGAGGTTTCACTTTCAACATATAAAATATTTTTGATTTTTAGTTTCTATTGTGGAACCGATATGATAGACAAATTAATAATTAAAATCTATTTATAGTTCTACCAATGTCCTATTACAAATTATTGCAAATGTGTATGTAAATTAAAAGCTATTATAATGCAATTAGAAACATAAGAAAATTCGGAATTTTTTATATGGAATTTATACATTTTATACGTTTCCCGGTATTGCGAACTATGCTCAAATATGGACCGATCCTCAAGAAATTTACTCTTTATTTATGTATATAAAACTTGTTTGTGTTAAATATAATCTTAGAACATATCAATATTTCTGCATGAAATTTTAAATACAGATTTAGTCTTATATAGAAATTACTTATGCAGAATTTTATTTAAATATTTATGTACGAGTATTTAAGACAAGTGCACGCAAATTATTGTTATTTTAAATTTTTTATTATTATTATTTTTTTTTTTTGAAAAATCTAATTATTGATGGAAAAAAAACTATATCAAGTGAGATAATTGAATTCATTCCACTTAAAAAATGATATATATTTAGGAAATTTAGTATTTTAAACATCTTAAACTCTATATTTTCAGGAATACTTAGAAAATGCTTTCAGTTTAGTTACTAATTTATTAACCCAAATAAAAAAAAGATTATTTGAATTATTTTTCTTCGTTAAATAGTAATTGTAGTTCAGAAATTTGCAATTTTCCGTAATTGTTTTTCTTGGAGCATCTGAAGGCTTATTCCATTTTCAATGTTGATTTATCCTCAAATAAAAATATTAAAATAATTTTAATATAAATATTAAAATACCGCTTTCATAAAAAAGTAAATAAATTGTTTTGGAAAACAATATGTTTATACAAATATATATATGTACATATTATAAAAAGTTCTTACAGGTGGGGAGTAGTTCCCCGTTAACTTGTATAAAAAAATTTATATATATATATATATATAGATATAGCTAAAAGTTTATTTATTATATATTCATATATGAATGGAATAACATAGGAATAAAACTAAATCAATTTGCTGTAAATTTTTTCTTCTTCTTATGTATCGCTTAATATGTATTTTTTTGTATGTCTTCTGAAGATTTTTTTTTTTTTTTAAGTAATTAGACATTTTACAATTTAGAATTTATAATCGAAATTGATTTTTTTCTGGGGCCTTCTTAAACCCACTGTTGACTTCGCTTCAATTTTTGTCTAATTACCACAATTCTAGACTGTTCAAAAACTAATATTTTGTCAAATAAAATTATCCACAGTGTAGCATTTCTAGACGATTCTACTGTAAAGACAAAATTGTAAATCAGCCCAGAAAATGCTAAATATACTGTTTTATATTAGTATTATTATTATTAGTATTAGTGTTATTATTTAAGTTTATTCACTCTAAAGTAGTAAAACAATCACACATGCATTTAGAATAAACTTTTCATATGATAATTTGTTTTGTAAATTTTGATTCATTTTCTGCACAATACTATTCAGGATCATTTCTCAATTATTTCATTAACAAAAATTATACCTGTGAAGATTATTTTTTCATTATTGATGAATTTAGATTATTCTTTTTATTTAAACTTTCTTAGCTTATATTGATTAAAGCTCATGTGTAGGTTTTAGTTGACCCATATTGGATTTTAAAAAAAGTACACAAAAAACCATTACACGTCTGAACATGTTTGAAATAGGTATCGGAAGCTTCCCCACTTTTTGGGCTTGAAGTTCATTATTGTGACTTTTACTTTTTCTGTTAAGTTTTTTGAGAACCCTGAAATCCTATTTCTTAAACCAAAGTCACTCAATTAAGAGTTACTAATAACTTTAAACTAAATAGTAAAAAATGTTTTTGTACATTTTTTTTTTTTTTTTTTTTTTTTGAAAATAAAAGATCCGAGATGATCAAAAAATCAATTGAGATATTAAAATATCTAATAAAGCTACTACGCCTTGTGAATGTCTAGTAGTACTCGTGAGTGCTTCCCCAGGAATAGAAGCCTGATTCAGAAGTTTTACTTTAATATTATTTTATTTTTAAGAAAAGCGATACGGAAAGCTGGTAATTTAACGATTTAAAGGTGTTGATTTTGATGTGCGAAAAAAGTCATGTCACTCATGTCAAATGCTGGAAATGCATACATAATATAATTGGGAGTGGATTAAGCAAAAATTTTCAGGGTCTAAAAGCACTTAGATTAAAAGAATCGATTTGTCACGGGCGATGTAAAGGGGAATCACTATGATGATTCAAGGATGGGCCAACTAGAAAAATTTACGCTAAAATCAAATAACCATGACAGCCAAGTATTTAATGGGAACAGGGCGAAACGATCACGAAACACCTGTGACTAACTCAGTTTATATTTATGAAAAGAGTTTTGAAGGAAAAAGGGCCCGAATGTGCGACCAGACATGAGTCCATAACTATCAACCATGACCATAATCGTCTTTATGTTGAGCCACCATTTGAAAACTATTTAGGAAATAGTTATTGCGAAGTTTTTTTTTAAACGTTGGGAATTAATTCATATACCAATAACTTTTCTTGGTAACGCTACAAATATTTTGTTAAAGAATTCAAATATATCTGGGGAAAATGAAAAATTCTGGAAAGTGTGCACGAAGTCAGTTACTATGGGAACCCCTTCCTTAGAATATGTTATGCCTTAGAGTGAGAAAATTTCGGGTGATCTTTTGGACCTGATCAGATGGGAACTAATTTTAATGTAAGTTGGGACGCTGAGTTCAACATTGGTACAAATACTCGAGTTCTAGGGTATTTAAACGATGTGTTTTCATAAGGAATTTTAGGTGTTGATGTCGCTAAAAAGTTTATTTTAGTAATATAAATGTTCATTGGATTATGTTTAAAATCATGTAGAAATAATTAAACTGCATTCCAAAGTAAAACATTTTTATTACATAACACTATTATCGATTGTCAAGAGATTCGATTGCATTGTCATTTCTAACGGAAAACAAAACGTGCTTTTTTACTACAAGTAAAACTCACAGAATAATTAAAACCGCCTCTTCACGAAGAACTTTACCTAATAAAGAACTTCAAATCGCTTAGTGGTGAAGGACAAAAATCAAAGATGAAATATTTGTCAAACCGGATATCCCAAAATTAATTTACGACCGAACTTTTCAAAAATGTTCAACGTTCAATAAACTCCTAGAGGGGGAGTAATTTAAGTCTCATGATTTAAAGCAAATAATGTAAAGTTTATTGCAAAATAAACACAAGATTGGACCTCAAACTTTTATTATTTCCGTTCTAATTTTTTCACTTGAAACTTTGGTGGTACGAGTAATGATATTAAATGTACCACGATTTGGCAAAAATCGAAAAATAATTGCTAGGATTTTGAGGCGATCGCATGATGAGTTATAGTTGCCCATTGAACTGGCCATCAAAACTTCTAGCGAAGATATTCATATACGTCAAATTTCGTCCCTCTCTGAGAATACAATAAATGTTGGACAAAAATAGGACGTTATACTGAAAATTTATATTTTGAGGTTCACTTTAATTCCATTAATTAAGATTAAATGTGTTTGTGCAAAGTATTTGTGAAATAAATAAACAAGTCTAATATAATATTTTCTTTTATAATAAATAAATGTTCATAACAATTATTACAAGATATCTTTATGAAAACCTGTGAAAGCAGATAGAGAACGAGAGAGTGATCTAAACTATAAACAGATAACTTCTTAATATTATCAACTTAACGAAAATAATCATAGAGCTAGTTTAACTTTATGAATTCTTAAATCTTACCTAACTCTTGCAATCCCAGTGCAGTGTTCGTGGGTGGTTCTGTGGAGGAACACTGCAAGGGCATATCCATAATATGTGAATGCGGCGAATGACCTTGAGAGTGCGTGCTACCCACGCTGCCATTTGTACCATAATAACCACCATAATATCCATTAGTATTAATGGGATTACCACTGCCATTTGGAGATGTTAACGCTGGAGCATAAGTATTTGTTGTGCCGAGTGAGGTTACCGACGGATCGTTGTGTAACGCCGGACCCGCCGACAAATAATCCGGTGTATGGTGTACAGCGGCTGCTGCAGCCGCCGCGGCAGCATGGTGGTTATAGTAACCGAGATTTTGATGGTGGGCATGGTGATGATGATGGGTAGGGGTAGTTGAGGCATAATTGGTATAACTGGACGTTTGGTGATGACCCGAAAGAGCACTATTTGTATGGGAATGCGGATGATGGTGGCTGGTAGCGGAATGATGATGAGCTGCAGCTGCCATATAATCACTGACCATATCCGCAGGATGAGTGGCATGAGGATGAGAAGGCATTCCACCAGCGCCACTGCCTCCGCCGTGTACCATATGACCCGTTGAGGCAGTCATCGAATAGTGGCTATTGTACTGATGATAATCATCGGCTACGGGTGGAAATTTTGGATCTAAACCATTGTTCATCCCCATAGAACTTTGTACATGATGCGGAGCATGAGGATGGTAACCCATTAGAAATGAGCTCATATTTGAACAGGTTTATATCGAAATTATGTTATGATTTTAGTTTATTCTAATTTCTTTTTATCACACTTATTTATATTTTTTTACTTTTTATTTTGCTAAAAAATTTAATTAAAATTTTTTCATTTTCCGTATAAACAATATTGATTTTTTAATATTTTCTTTTTTCTTTGTATTTTTAAATAACCTTGAATTAACGAACTTTTTTCTAAAACTTTAATTTTTTTTCTTTTATGTTTTGCTGTATTTCGATTTTTTAAATATTTTTATTTCGTTAATTAAACACTAGCACGGTAGGAGGTATTTTGTTGTTGTTGTTTTGGTATTTTTTTTTTTTTAATAAATATTTTTTTCTAAAACATTTTTTTTTTTTTTTTTAATTAAATCAAAATTTGTTTTCTATACACGATTTACTTTTTAACAATTAAACAATTTTGTTTTGAATTTCCTTTGAATCATCATTGAAGATGAAACTCATTCTTAAAATACGAGAAAACAATCAAGTGTTCCGCGGATTTGGAGCGAAAAACAAAATTTAAGCATAAACTTGGCCTAGAATATATCTAAGCTTTACAAACTCTTTTCATATGGCAAGAGACGTTCAATTTAGACAGACACTCAAACACACGCTATCGCTAACAATTCACAAAAACAATCCGTCCGTACCGTTCGTGACGAGACGTTCTTTTGTTGTGTACAAGCGCCAGAAAAACGTTTGGAAGCGAACCTGTTCGCCTCGTACGCATTCGCAAAGATACTCAGTATATCCACAAGTCAGTTCGTATGTCTGTCTGTGACTCGCTCATTCATTTGCTCGCTCACTCAGTGCTACTTGCTGCAGCAAACTAAATACAACAAAAAACTTTCAAGCCAACTTCATTGATTTGTTTCCATAATGTCAGTTCGCTTGTTTGTTCGTTCAGTTCTGCAATTTTCTTCTCTTCGAATACATTTTGTTCATTTCCAAACTTGATTTACTGGTTTTCAATAACAAACATTTAAGCAACATTCATGCATTCATCCATTAGTTTATTCGTACGTCTGTCCGTCCGTAATACGTAGTTATGAAGCCAAAATAAAAATCCTACAAATAGTATGTGTATATTTAGTTGGACCAACCCACACGCACAGTATCACCCTGCAATATTTGATTAAAAGACTGTAGATGTATGTGTGTATGAGTTGTATTTGAGAAGCCATAACTGTGTGTCGTCTTCCTGCCGCTATCATTAATTTTTATTGTATGAACCATGTGCCACCATGTTTATCGTTTCACATCCGCAGTATGATAGTACTGTCGTTAGAGTAAGATGACTGCAATGCTGAACTGAGAGAGACTGTTTGTTTGTGTATAAAACACACCCTATTGAGAAGAATTGAATTATATCTAATCTATTACAATTTTACAGTGGCTTACCTAGATATGAGTATTGTTGACATTTCAAAAAAAAAAAAAAAACGAGACCCTATCCTCATAAATATCGTTCTCTTATGAAAATTGGATCAATTATAAAATTTATAAAACTCTCGAAAATGTGTAATTAAAATCTATAATGAAAACCCATAATGAAACCATGTCATTGAGATCCATAACTTATTAAAATAATAAACATTTTCTATACTATTTACCCGATTACAAAAATTTAAGTATCAATTGAAAGTTTGTGAATAGTCATTTATAAGAACACATAATAATTTTCAGTATAAGTTCATTTAACCTAATTTTGTTTAGTATTTTGTAATTTTTCCGGGACAATAAAAAGTTGTCTGATGAAAAATTTATTTCGGCTAGCGGAACGATTTTTAACTCTATCCAAAAGTTGCTTCTCTAACATAATTTTTCCTTTTTCCTTAATTTTTTTAATAACAATAAAATTTTTCATATGAAAACGGCTCAAAATACAAATTGCTCTGAACTTTGCTTCAAAAATTTTACAAAAAAAAAAGCTTGCCTAAGGACCTCAAAGTACAAAAAGTACACTAGAAAAAATTTGAAGCAGAACAGAAGGCGAACATTCTTGAGATATATTTTTTGAAATTATGAATTCTGTATAATGAACGATTTAACGTTCATACTGAAAAGGGGAAAGAATTTCCCCTTTTTGTTAGAAAACACAGAGTAGTTTCAATATTCTGATTTGAGTGATCTATTTGTTATTACTATAAAAGTAATTGAGTGGTTTCAAACAAAAGGTGTCGCTATATACCAAACTTTTCAGATTTATGTCTATTTAAAAGATATTAGGATTTAGTACAAAACTTATTCAAAGAACACCAAAAGCACAACAAAAAATATAATACGGTTTAAAAAGTGGATAACTACAACTATTTTTCAAAAAAAAATCATTTTACCACGTTATATTAGAAATCTTATTTTTATGTCATTTTAGAATCACAATCTTCCGCACCGAAAATAATTTATTTTTCTTGAAAAATTTTTCATTTTTAAAAATACTATAATAAAATGTTTTTGTGTTAACTATAATAATGATAGAAATTGCAATGTTTTTAATATTTTGTGTAATACTAAAACACAATATTAGTTAGTTACTATAACTCTAAAATGAAAATTATAACTCTAGTGAAATCATTTTAATCCAAATATAACCAAAACAACAAATAAAAAATATTTCTTTAAATTTAAAGTCCTTAAGAAAAACATAATTTCAAGAAGATTCAATTACTGGTTTCACTTTTATAATCTGAATCGTATGAACTTTATATCTGAAAAAAATTCTAAACCAGTTGGTTTATAAAAATCGAAAGCTAATACAACACAGTTTTTTTTTTACAAAATTATAATGTATTTCCCAGCATAAACTTTTCTTAATTCATTTCTTTTTCCCAATTTGTTGATACCTTCCAAATATTAGAATTTATCAAGTTCCTCGAAATAAATTTTTCTTTGTTTATGTTTGGGACTAAAGCTCTTTCCGCCGAGGAATTTGTTTTAGTGTTAGAAAATAGTCATAAGTGGTGAAATTCAGAGAATATTGTGTTCGTACCAGTTCGTAGTCCATTAATAATAATAATAATACATACACGTCGCAGAAAACCCTTTTTTTCAATAATTCTGTAACATGTTCGAAATATCGAAATAAAATTTCACGTGGTTAGGGCTAAGATGTTATCGAGTTGATTTGGAAGAGCACAGATCATATTGGTTTAGGGTAAACCTAAAAATTGGTCACCTCGGGTATGTATTTTTTTTTTTAAATTCGCCAAAAATGTATTTATGATTTTAATGTAAAAAATTTTACCTGTGATCCTATAGACCTGTGTTCGAAAACACTATATGAAGTTTTATTTAGATATATCCAACGGTTCACAAATTACAGAATTATAAAAATAAAAAACGTTTTGAGACCACTGTGTGACTTAAATCGTAGTAGACATAATATTCACCATTTATTTCTAGTTGAAAATTTTGTCGCAACATCAACTGCGTAGCTGTCAAAATCACAAAGGTTTTTTTAAACTATTCTTTTGTTCAGTTCTAGTGTGAAACATAGGTAAATAATAAATTCGCCATTACTATTTGGGAACTTGATGAATTTTGTCTTAAAGAAATTTGACAAAATATATAATAATGTGATAAGATTTCGTGATGTTTTCGTATGGGAACAGGGGCATTTGTCATCCATGAATCTGTCACGTCATAAGTGACTACTTTATGATGTTGTAAAGAAATTTCCAACTGGGTTGTTTTTCTTTTTCTCGAATTTCAATATATATTATTGCGTCTGTATTCCAGACGTTCGTGGTAATCGATAAAGCCATCTTGGTCTTATACGGCGCAATTTTTTCTCTTCGGTATATTGTAATGGTCCAAGTGAATGATCAATTCATTCCATCCATTGAAATTGATGGCGTAGAATACCCAAAGTAATTATCAAGCTTTTGCTTGGGTTGAGTTATCGTACAGATAGCTGTCATAACCTCATTGGTTTTGAAGGAAACATAAAATATATTTATCTCAATCATTAATATTATGCTCTTAATATATGTAAATGGTTGCAAAAAAAATATATTTTATGTTAATTACAAAAATAATTTGATTATGGAAACGAATGTTACATTACTAAAACCGCAATATGGCTATTACAATTATTTAAATTATATCAGTGACCATAATATAAAAAAAATAGAATGTTATATTCGGCTTGTCCGAATCTATTTTTGTGTCACCCTAATTTAAAATGTACCCTTTTAAGAGAGGTTTGTGGTAAAGTGAGCGGATCACGTCCATTTTTGGTTTCCGAGTTTATATCAATCCTCGAACTATTTGTACAAAATTTCATTGTCCTAAATATTTTTTTTAAGAAATATTGGCGGAAAAACAAAAACTGGATTTACAGTGGGCACTAATTTTTTCTAGTATTTGACCCGTAACTTTTTTATTTATTAACAGACTTTGTCCATTTTCAATAACAAATAAACCATATATTAGAGAAATATTTCGTTCCTCTATGCGGTCCGCCCAGACCTCTATAATGCTTTCAAAATACAGACGAACATAGATAGATCTTACAAAGTCCTAATATATATGTGCATTATGAGGTCTTAGATGAATATTTCGAAATGCTATATAAACATAGTAGACTCCCTTTTTTTTTGATTGTGGGTATAAAAAAATTAAGCATGCTATATTTACCGTAAAAATGTTCTACTATAGTTTTCCCCTGCATGTACCTATGGTGGTACAGGATATAGAAATAAGTTTTACATAAACTGGAATCATAGTACCAAATTTCATCGGTCCACATTGAACATACTCGTAGCTCCCATATGAGGCCAATAAGCGATGGTATAAAGTATTAAATTGTCCAGCCGGAAATGTAAAAATTGAAATTTATATAATAAAAAACTAAATATTTAGACTCGACTGTTTTCGATTCGCAACCGGCATATTAAATTGTAATAGAACAAACATTTACGACAGAAACCGAGTCATATATTATGCCATCTCTTTTCAATTTTCTCGCATGGCGCATGAATATTTTGAAACGTCATCATATCTGACATAACACCTCCTCTTTTTAATACCCACATGAATGTCAAATACACAAGTAGCAACAGCGACGCATTGATTTGAGAATCAGTTTTCATCACATAAATGGAAAAAAAAAACTAAAGATCTCGATTTACTTTGTTTTGCTTTAAAACTGTTTATGTTCTTATATTATTCAACACTTATATTTTTCAACACTTGAATTTGTGTTTTTTTTGCGCTGGAAATGTAACAAACGAAATTAGTTTATTTTTTTATTTTATTTAGTTTAAAGGTAAAGAAAATCGATCGATTATAAAATTTTAAAATCTTACATCTAATTCTCTTTTTATGTGAATTTAAATATATGCAATAAAATGTACGAAAATGGTAATAAACTTTATCAAATAGTGCAAAAACTTACTTATTTAATTAAACGTAATAAAAAAGTAGCAATTTACAATTCATATTCCGAAGTTATATAATAATTTATTATTTTTTTTTTTTTATAAGTGACTAGACTTATTAATTAAATTTATTTATGAGATTTTTAAAAAGAATATGATTGTATCCGCTCTGATAATGTTATAATTAATTTGGTATATCCAAAAGTTTATCAAGCTTTTAAACATTGAAAACATTTATGTATAACATAAGCTCCAATCTCATATTAAAAGTTTATAAGAAAGTTAAAAAAAATATTTGAGTCTGAGTGTATTTACAGATATCCGTCCATCCCACATTAGTTTCAATGGCATTAAAATGGCACTTAATTCAGGAAATGATAAAAATAACTTACTTTATATTTTTTTAATTAATTTGAGCATAAACGAATAAAATGTAATTTTAGGATTTTTTTTTTTTTTTTTTTTTTGTTCTTAAGCCAGCGTCATTCCGTCTATCCGTTGTTAATTGACACCATTTTTATTTAAGATACAGATGACAGTTTTTAATATAACTTAATCAAATTTTGCATATACAATAAGAGCTCAATTTTCTCACTACATATTATTGCAACACCCCGATTTGCGAAGCCAGAACTTTTTTACATTACAGGATTTATAAGTGCAACTCTTTCCAAAACAAAGTATCGATAACTTCAACTTTCTATTGATATTTGTTATATTGCAACAATTTATCGTACGATTTTTTTTTCTTGCCCACAAAAGTAGTTTTAATGATCTGTAGATATATTCAAATACATTGAATTATCTCCCAATTAAAACTAAAATTGCAATGAATTGGGATTATTTTTTGAGTTAAAAAAATGTGACTCTAAGATGTAAATATTGAAATAAAGCATTTGTTGTCTTTTTCTTTTATATAATTTAAATATATAAAATGAAATATTTGATTAATACAAGTTTTTTAATTAAAAAAATATAATGAAATACTTTAATATTCAGTGGTAGCTTATCGCAATTTTTTCGGAAATTGAAACAACCCTGATTTAATATCGGTTGTACAAATCGAGCTCGTATTTATATTTCTATTTATATTGATTTAGTCATTCATTGTGGTAAATTTGATTCAAATCGATAGGTGTGGATAATGACAAAAAATATTTTTTTTAAATGTTTTATATGCACAACATTTTTAAGCAAGATATAAAATTGGTTCACTATGAGACATACTCCAAAGGACCACTTTTCATCTTATAGATTTTTTTGAAATACATATGTGAATGTAAATACATAACATTAGGCTTCAGAAATTAAAATTTTTATTTTTTAAAGTATCCTGGTGAAGTTTTTTCGCTATAGCGGGTACAAATTTCACCCATTTTTTTAATATTTTTTATTTTATTAACAACAAGTAACAAAATCGTACACAGAAAGAATTTTGAAGAAAAAAATGCATACAACTGTGGACGATTCACCAAGGTACGTTAAAAGATAAAAATTTAAATTTTAAAACCCAAAATCACGTAAACTAAAAGAAATAAGATGCTATTTGTAGATCTTGTCCAGCGTAAACTCTTCATGCAAAAATTCTTCAAATCGGTGTCCAACTTAGGGACGCTGTGAACCCGCCTCCGGTAGGTCTATATGGTCTAAGATACACCTTAACTATCAGCATGTGAAATTTCATTTCAGTCAGAACAGCCGTTCCGAAACTGCATAATTATTTCCATTTCCTTTTTTGAATCGCACACTGTGTATCCTTGCAGGGTATTGTAATTGAAAGACATATGTATGTACATAAAAATAATAATAAAAAAAACTGGTAGATATTTATATATTGCTTTTACGAAAAAAGTTCTATTTTGTAAGGAGGAAAAATCTATCTGAAATGGATTTTTACGCAAATACATAATATAACAATAATAAGGTAGCACCGCTTTCTCATTTTGTCGCAATGATAACCATCTGACGTTTAAACCAACACTAATTTTATTCCCAAAATCAAAACTTTTTAAAATCCGAGTTTTTTGTTTTGTTTTTTGTTACATTGAGAAAATTATAAGAAATGATCAAAACTATATGCATATGTCCGATCTTGATAAATTTTGTCTTAAACAATACTATTGATATATTCATTTAGTAACAAAGGTAATATTTTGGGATCACCGGTCTATAATAGGTTTAGTTAATTTTTGGATAATTGAGAAAATAAATGTAACGAGAAGCATAAATTTATCATAAAATTATTGATTCGTGTAAAGTAGCAACTAATTAACAAAGACTCTCTTTAATTCGATTTATGAAAATATAATTTATTATATTTTTCATTGATTCTTAAGTATGATAAATACTAATTTGAGCCTTTTCGAGCCCAATTTATAAACCCGAACCTCTTGTTGTTAAATGGTTAATTACATGCAATATTCAATAGCATCAGGATAGACCTTTCTTTCCAATGTTACCTTAGATTTCAATATATGTTGAATAAGTTCGAAATGCATATGTAAAATTACATGCTTAAATATGGAAAATATTACAACAAATGTAAAGCGATGTAACAATCATATGAATGGATATTCTACGTGTTAGCAAGTCTCTATTACATTTTAAAGTTAATTTCCTTATAACGGAAATTTTGAACTATTGAAAGAAATGCGTATTTTTAAAGTTGTTTTAAAAATGGTCCAGCTCACGAAAATAGAATCATATTTTGCGAATCATATAAGAATATACTAAACTTCATTTCTAGAGGTGTACATTTGCAACATTTTTTGTGAGGCACTTTAATGTACATTAAGTTGTTCAACATTCTCTGAAAATAACCAAAGAATATTGTAAATTTACCTAAAATTATGAATGATAATTGGTAACATGGCAAGAAAATTAATAAAATTAACACATACAAATTTGTAAAAAAGTATCTAATTCAATAATATATATATATATATATATATATATATATAGATCAGTAGTCTAGCAAAATTCCTAAAGGATTAGTTAGTTAGTTCGAATTGCAATTTTACGACCTCTTGAATTTCAAATATGTTGGAGCTCTTTTTTCAATATTTTAAAAACATATTTAAATTACTTAATCCAAATGTTATTATATGTTGTTGTTTTATAGACTACCAACATTATTATAACAGATTTTTACTGGATGCCACAACCTTGTAACAAAATGAGCTTAAATTTCTTGTTACAGTTTGTTTACTTTATTTCACTACGACGGAACCGATTAAAATGAAACTTGACACATGCTTAAAGAAAGTGGGCGAAAATGAGGCGTGGTACACATACATATTTAATTTTATAAAATACACTCCTTGTTCCTTGTATATATCAAATTTTATGTGAATTGTCTTAGTAGCATAAAGAAAGTAGCAAAATGATTTTTACTTAATGTGGGCTAAGAACTGGTCGTGTTATCCAACTTATATTTTAGTCCATAGGTTTTTCCAAAAAATTGAATAATGTGACTATTCATATATTGAAAGCAAATTTGTTATGAATAGAAGGAAGGGGCATGTGATAAAAATTTTACATAATGTCTGAGAGAAGCTTTGCATTTTAAAATATAATAAGTACCCATAAATACATTGAAATTTACTGATTTAATTATTTTTATTTTCACACATAATGAAAAAAGTACTTTAAAATATCAGACACTTAAGAGTCCATAAAACCGAAATGCGAACCAGCATTGCTAAACCCATTGAAGATTTTATTAATCAGATGGTGCACTTTCGTTTCGCATTGGAATCATTGAGGCAATACTTAATGATCCGAAATTTGTTGCATTGAATCGACAACATTGAATATTACACACTTTTTGTATAAATCTATAACTTTATATGAATGAAATGTTACAAAACTATAAATTGTTAATTACAGAATTTGAATTAGCTATAAATATGTCACTTTCTGGGGAAAATTTGCTTCTTTCCAGGACATGATTTGTTTAAAAAAGTCGTTCTATTAAATGATCATAAACTGTTAGTTCAGTGGCCATTGTCAAAAATGTAAAAAAAGAAATCATGTAAATATATATTATTTTTATCCGTACTTCTGTTGTCAAATAAAAAACCATCAATAAATATAATAATGTTTCAGCTCAAGACGCTTGAATTTTGATGCAGACATTTTGCTGACTTGCAACTTTTATATCAGTTGTTTATTTGTTTTTTTTTTTTTTTGAAGTCTGTATGTTTGTTGTGGTTTAAATTGTTGTTAGTATTACATAGAAACAGCGTTTGAAAAACTAGACTCCAAGTAGTCGTAGCAGGAAAAAATAACTAAAATTGTAGTTTAAAAAATGTTTAAAACCTTAAAATTACAGCTAACTTCACATTTTTGTAGCAGTATTTTTATCTGTAGTCAAAAGATACAATTTTAAAAGTATTGTACTTTTTATAATTTTATTACTACTGCTACCTTTACATTTAAATAATTATAGTTTTAACTATAAAAATGTTGCCTTCCTTGCTTAGTTTCAAAGTTTAATAAAAATAGAATTTCAATAGAAAGCAGAGGGAATATCAGTGATAGCAGCAGAAGTAGCAGTAAAGGTAGCAGTTGAAATAGTTTAATAAAAATTTAAATACCCTAAAAATATCAATGTAAAGTATAAATTCAAAGTAATGATAATAATATTTCTTAAATATAGTTTTATCAATATAACATAAGTTTAAAATTTTAAATGAAATTCCATAAAATTAATTTTGAAATATACCTTAAAATTAAAGAATTATTTACCTTTTTTATTTTGTATTTTATATATCTCATTATTTATAAACAGTTTTTTTAATGTTTTTTTAAAAGGCATTAGTACGTCATTACATTGAACAGTATTTTTTGTTCCTTTAAAATTTACGTATGAAGTTCTACGTATTAAAAATTTTTAATTAAACTGCTTTCATGATTATAAAACAATCAATATTATGATAACGATGTGCATTTACAAAATGTAAAGTAATATATTTATATTGGTTTTATTTCTTCTCCGTGTTTGTGTAAATATTTGGACATTGCCCTCCATTCGTAAAACAAAACTATAGTGTACAAATCAGTAATAAGATAAATCCGGGTTCCTGTTCTTTACTTACAAAATTTACAGTTAAAAATTGATGTTTACATAATATTTTTTTAAAAATATTATCTTTACTTTGGTAAAAATAAATAAAATATATTAAAATTTATAAAATTGTAATTTTCTTCTATGAATAATTAGTTTTTTAATGTATTGATTTTTTAGAAATAATTATTAATAAATTAAAAAAGAGTAATGTATGCATTTAATTCTACTTCGGAAGTTATTAAAACCCCCATATTTAAGAGGAACTGGGTCGTATTTTTGCTGTATTATTTTCATAATATTGAATAATTCCATTTTAAATTTAAAAATTTTGATCTCTCTGAAATTTTCTCTGTAGCAAGTATACCGAGAAGTATTCCTACCAGAGAAATATAAAAAAAAATTTAAGATGGACTTTTTTTAAATACACATCACTAAAGAAAATTCTTACAAAAAAATATGTTCAAAATTTTTATATGGCATCTTAAAATACAAGCTTTGAGAAATCCACTCCAAAAAAATATATTTTGATATATTTTATATAACACAAGTTATAGCCATTTAAATAAATATGTTGATCACTTTCAAAATTATAGAGTTGCCACAATTCTCAAAATAAAAATGAGAAAAATTCATTTTACATGCCTCTGTATCCTCCTCTATAGACGCATCAAATTTTATCTAAATTGGTAACATACGCTATTGAAAAAACATTTATTTTTTTGGAAAATTTCGTAAATATGTAAAAGTACAACTTGAATATTTTAAACATTAAATATGACTGAAAAAGTAAATATATTCAGCTAAAATAAATTTCACATAAAGTTCAATGCCTTCTTTGGTAGAAAACAAAATAAAAAAATGCATGTTTTTTTAATTTATAAAATTTGCTTGTCTGATTTATAAAATATTTAAAAGAAGAAAAGGAAAAAAAATATTAAAATCCCATACAACTTTTAAATTAAGAAATAAATCTTTAGACCTATTTGTCATAAAGATAATTAAAACCTTATTAAAACCCAACACAAGTTAACGCGAATAGTTTAAATCTTATTAAAACAGGCCTACAACTGAAATTAAAGCTGGTATAATATGTGAGATATCGCTGGCAGAAGAGAGTAACATTTTGTTTGTATTATGTTAAATATTAAATAAGGAGTATACGCATTCTAATAAATCATATAAGAAACAATTTTTTCAATCAGTCAAAGAGTAAACATGTCCTTTTCCTTTAAGAAATTCGCACTGTTTTAGTACAATTTTTATAACAACTTTTTTTAAAATGTAAAACAATAATTAAAAGAAAACAATTTTACAAAAAAAAAAAAAAAAAAATGTTGTTTTTAGTAACTACCAAAATAAAAACTTTCGTATATGTGTATTTTTTGACAGGTCATCTTTGAAGATAGTTATGTAGGGAAATCTCACCGCACTTGTCCCATAATATATCTTAATATACTAATATTTTAATCTACACGTGAAATAATTCTCTCAGAGAGCGAATTTGTCACTCTCTGACAGAAAAATCTTACATATAATATTACGTCTAGATGGGCTGTACCGTGCCTACTTTTGTTTATATCTGATTTCTTGTTTTTCTATGTTTATTGCTGCTTTAAAAATTACTTTTTGTGCTAAATATTAGCTACTTACTCTGCCAGTTTATTGCTATCACTGCTGTTGATATTATTTACACAGTGAGGGTACCCGTAAAAATAAAAATAAAAAATATTGTAAGGGAAGTAGTTATAAAAATTAAACTACAAATGGAGTGGTAGTCAAATATTTTATTCTTAAAACTACTGCTGCATTTGAACTGCATGCTTTATAGCTTCTGTTACATTTTATATTTTATTCATTATTTTTTTTTTTTTGCGAGTAGCAGTAGTTATAGAAAGTGTTAGACTACAAAAAATGATAAATGCTTTTGCTACCACTACACACAATTTTCAGTAGCTGTAGTTTTAGCCAATCCAAACAACCTGGTAGCATTTGGAGTTTTTGAAACGCTGCATAAAAATAATAAACTATTATTTCATATATTTATCTTCTTTCTTCACAACTAGTTGTTTCGAGTATTGTTAATGTTGTCATCATTATTATTTTGTTGTAATTTAATGATTCTCCTTTTAAAAATGGAATATTGTCAGTCAACCTATAATTATTGTAGTTCCATGTATATGAAAGGCTGTATAAAAGTTTGTTGTTCATAATGACATGCAATATTTTTTTTTTTTATTGGAATGATGTTGAATAAGTGTTTCAAATAATCAATAAAATATTAAATAAAAACGTATACACTCACAGTTATAGACGAATTTTAAGACAGAAGAGAGCGTAAATATAGTCAATGAATTCAATTAATATAATTAAGTAATTGTTTGTTTGTTTGTTTTTAAATTGCCCGTAATTAATTGGATTTTAACTTGGGCTTTGTCTTTGGATTGTTGTTATGATCAATTTATGTGATTGTGGTAAATTATTTAACATTTAATTTTGAATACTTAATAATGAGAATATTATATGTATGTAATTTAGTAATACGCGTAATTGCTGTTCACCTGTTTATAAACAAATAATTTTATTTAATACACGTTTTACTACATATTTAATTGTATATAGTATAATATATAATAATATACATAACATCTCCATATGTAGTTTTGATCGGCCTTTAACAGCCCATTTACATTGGGGATTTTCCCTAAGAGAAATTACTGTAACTATTATGTTTGTAGGCAAGAGCTGTGGAGAAGAAAGGGAGAAAATTAGAAGAAACAGGCTTTCAACTGTATGCATTTGGTTTGTTTTGGTCAAATATTAAAAGTAAATTTTCAAACAACTTCTAGAAAAAATAAAAATTTTCCACAATTTTTCGAGTTAGCTGCGATTTATTAATTTTTTTTCTTTAAAAGCCTATGTAACGATGCAATAAATTTTAAAGGCATTTTTGTTGCGATTATAACCTAATTAATATTTAATTTGGATTTTAGTTGGATTTAAATTGAAATAAAACTGTAGAACTTATTCGATTTTATCTATAATAACTTACTAAATCTTTCCATACATTTTTAATTTTAAAAAATATTTTGTCTTAAAATATATGAAGAATTTTTGAATAGCAAAAGTTTAGAAAATTCTTAATAACTTTTTAATATTTTGGGCGACTTTATGTAGGGATATTTCAAAATAGCATTTCAAACTTTGTAAAAAAAAAAATATGTGTAGTCCTTTAGAAAAAAATCTAAAAAATTTACATTAAAGACAAAATTTCGAAAAAGAAAGGGAAAATAAATTTAAGAATTGTGAATAATTCACTACTTAATTTGAGTGTATATAAATGATGATAATATAGTTAAAAAGCTACCTCCTTCTACTTTCAAAATCAATTTAAAAGTCTTAAATTGACTTAAAATTTATGAAGCTATGAGATCTATAGTGCAGGAACTATACTGAAAACGAGTTTTTCGCAATATATCGCAATTTAGGGGGATATTTGTGATATTCCCAAGAAGCTCTATAAACCGCATTAGATCGTTTTACGATTGAAAATAAAAAGTGCCATTTTGTAGCAGTGTGTAATTAATAGTAAAGAAAATTAATCTTTTAATAAAGCTAAAACAGTATTTTTATAAATCAGTTTTTTATGGTTTTAAGAGAAGTACTTCAAATGCAATGAATAAGAAGTATGAAAGAAGAACATCCTACCAATGACAACCACGGGTTAAAAAAAGAGAACTTCTGCAGTTCTTTTTCAACACTAAGTACTTCATTTCAATGACAACATAATGTTAACTTCATGACCTTTTCAGCCCTCAAATTAAGGATTGATGTGTTTTAAACTAATCTCCAAAATATTTCTGTTATCAGAATTATTTCATTCATGTAATTAAAAGACTTAAAAAAATATGATTTTCTGCTGATCGAAAATCATAATATTTAACTTTTTTTCAAAAAATTACAACATATGATAGTCAAATAACGTTTAATACATAATAAGTAAAAAAAAAAAAAATTAAATTAGTTTCCATTCTCGAGAAATAAAAAATTTAGTTAAATTTTCTATGATTTCATTTCAAATAGTATTTTATTAAAGTTTGAATATTTTTGACATTTGCCATCGTAATTTATATTTTAGGGCATCATTGCAAAGGTCTAATTCAATACTATCTATATATGTTTCTTTTAACCCTTTAGTTGCACAAGTAATATTTTTGGATTTCCGGTCCATTATTGGTTAAGTTAATTTTTGTGTCAAATAAATGGTTAGTTAAGAAAATAAATGTCAGCAAAAGCATACATTTATCATTAATTCTATAAATTCGTGTAAAAACAGTGATTTAATTTCAAAAATTACTTTAAGTCGATTATTGTCGCGGTTTTAAAACCCAATGTATGTTGAAAAATGTCCGAAATATATAAAATTATGTATTTGAATAAAGAAAATATGACAAAAAAAAAAAAAACGTTAGTAAGAGAGACATAACAATTATTTAAATCAATATTCCAGGCCTTAGTATGCATCTATTACAATTTGAATTTAATTTTCTTTTAACGAAAATTTTGACGATGATATTGAAAGAAATAAGTATTTTAAGAGGTGTTTTAAAAATGGTCCAGCTTACGTAAATTTGAACATTCAGATGTAATATTTTGGAATTCATATAAGAACAGACCAATCTTCATTTCTATAGGGGCACATTTTCAACTTTTTTTCATAAGGCTGTTTAACGTACGTATATGCTAATCAGATACTTACAGCTTACAGTGAGTAAAAAAACAACTTGTACACCAAGCAGTAAGTCATTTAAATCGTTATATTTCTGCAATGTTTTAAGTTGAAACAAAATGTTATTAAAGCACAAATTTATTATACTTCTATGAACTATGTTTAATTTGTTTAACTATTTTTTTTTTTTTTTTTTTTTTTTTGTTAACACTTTAAAACCAGATATTATAAAATAACTCCATATTGCATAAAAAAAAGTTTACACTTTAACTTATAATATTTTAAACGAACTAACTCAAACACCCAAGAAAATTTATGAACTTTCGATTTTGGTGGTTTCTTCTTTCAAAATTTCTGAATTTCAATCAAAATTTTTTACAAAATTTTTGAAAAACTGATCATTATAACATTTGTCATATTAAAGATATTTACTACTAGAACTAAGTGTAAAAAGTTCTAGCAAAAAATTAAAAAATAAAAATAAAGATTATAGCGCAGTGCTTTATACAATATTAAAAAAAAAAAAACAGTTTTAAAAGACCAGATGCAAGCAACTGACCAAAACGGGTATGACCAACTCATGTTAAAATAAATTTTATTTGTTTTTTTATAAAAGGACCCTAAGATATCCTCTCTAGGAATATATTAATTAACTGATGAGGTTTCGAACACAATATTTTTTACAGATAAATTCAAAATTTATTTACTTTAACTCCTATGTGAAAATTAATATGTACTAGATTTCAGGAGTTAAATAATGCATATTCATATCTCTCGCTTGGCAAAATTTTGCTATATATGTTTATAATGTACTGTGCCACAACCTTTGTTTTTGTTTTCAATTTTCCATTTTTGATAGTTATTTTTACATTTTTTTCTAGTAGTAAGTATCTTAAATATTGCAAATGTTATAATGATCGCCATTTTCAAATACTGTACAAAAAGTTTTGATTCAAATTCAGAAATTTTGAGAGCAGAAACTAAAATTGTAAATACAAACTTGTTAATTTTGTCGAAAATATTCCTATTTGACTCAAATTGGTGATCTCGGAAGGATGTACCATCAAGAGAATTTTGAATAAAACTGATAATACAATCTAGGGCACCACATACAAAGTTGTATATTATATAACATGTGACAGATTGTTTAAACAAATTGTCAAAAGAAATAAATACATACTTACTTATATCGGATATTGGTTTAGTCGTTAATTCCTTTTATAAATCGCGGTAATATCTATATACAATAACATCAGAAAACAATCTTACCAAACATAAAAAATTTTACCTAAGGAATAAATGAAGAAGTCTGTACACAGTGTCACTTTTACCATCAGAATAATTCATACTGAATTACTAGAAGAAAGAAATTGTCTATATTTTACATAGAAATATATTTTTTTCCAAAATATTTGCATATTTTAGTTTTTTTAAGAGTTTCAAGTTGTTGTCAATTAACAAAAAAGTTTATTCAAATAATTAATACTCTAAACGCAATTACAAGTTGTTTTTTTTTCTCACTGTCTCTAAATTTACCCAGAAAAAAAAGAGAGAAGTACTTCAAAGGTAATAAGCTTTGCGCTATTTCAAAATTGGAACTAAGTACGTATTTTGCACTAGGAAAAAACTATGTTTTTTCTTCTAAGAAAACCGAACTTTTACCACTTTAAAAATATTTTCAATTACTTTTAAAAAAATTTGTTAAGTATATTTAAATAAATTAAAAGATTAACTTTCTGTATTGAATTCGCTTTTTTAGCATATTTCGTTTTAGTTACTTGCTCATTTTAAACAATAAGATTTTAAGTATTTTTGTTTATAAACCTATTTTGTATAAACTTTAAAATAAACTATTATTATTTTTTACAATTTTTATGAATTTCATATGAAAAAAAAAACATAATAATTACTTTAAAGCGTAACTTTAGAAGCAATGAATAGGAATAGGAACAATCTTTCAATAACAACCATAACTCAAAATCATTGCTTCTGAAACTCTTTTTCAGTAGATCCTAATGGTAAATTTTACATCTTTTTCACTTTTTTGGATATTCTTTTTTTGCTGAGTATTTATTAATTTTTGGTAATTTCAAATCTTAATAAAACAATAATCAATTGATCGATTTGAAGTTTTAAAAATACAAAATTTGTTAGGTATTAAAAAAATCCTATTAAATAATCAAATGTATGGATTAGAAATGTATCTTTTTTTTAATAAGTTGAATTTTTTTTTATTACTTACAAATAATCAATCAGAGTAGAAAAAATTCTTGAAAATAAGTCTATTAGTTACTATTCAGACACAATTTTCTTTAAATTTTGTTAATTTTAAAATAAGAAAACAACAAATTTACTAAAAACATGAACCATTTTCTTAGTTTCTTACCAGGGAAACTACAAATATACTATAAAAAGGGTTTTATGCGCATTAAATATGCAGTAAAAAACGAAACATATACTCTAAAAAATGGAAAAATATGCACTTAAAACAAAAATTTTAACAAAATTTTCTAACAAAAAATATGTTTTCCATCATAACAAACCATTTTGTTTTTATGTTATAAAATAAGGCAAAACTGAAATTTATCAACTGCGTTGAACTTTGAATTTCCCTATTTTATGTTATATCACATTACTACTAGTTCAGAAATTATCAATATTATCTAATGCTTTCAATAAAAAAATAAAATAAAAATAAACAAATAATGTTTTTATAACATTAACTGATGCTATTCTGGCAGTTTTAAAAGTTAATATGTATTTTATATTACATTTCAAAAATAACTCTAATGAAGATCAAATTAAAATATCTTAAACAAGATTAATTAATTTCTTTCTATATCTTTAATCTTGTTGCTATAAGTCAAGCTCCTCAGCGATCAAATGGTATCCATTAAAGTTAATTTTAAATACTAGGTAAATATATTTTCATGTCTTTTTTTATAAAATCAACTTCAAAAAAATCCCATGAGGTATAACAAAATTATCTTCAAAGTACCAAAATATGCTCCAAAAATTACCAAATAAGCTATAAATATGCACTAAAAATAGCTAAATGAAAAAATATGCTGTTAAGGGTAAAATGTGCAAAAATATGCACTTGCAAATCGATGCCAAAATGCTTTATTTGTTCTGATGTCTTCATTCAACGTCTTGGAAAAAGCATGCAATTGCATATTTGTGGTTTCGCTTTTAATTACTATTAGAATTGGTGTTTAATTTGTAAAAAAAATCATAGTTACTTTTTGAATGATTTTCTTTAGGTTTCTTTACGAATTTTTCATTATCATATTTGTGCGTGCACAGCAGGAGGCACATATGTACATACACTCATACATACATACATAATACATACATACAGCAGTTCTTCAAAAACTTGTAGTTTGACACTGGTAAGCAGAAATTGTGCTTTGACAGTCCTAAGAACAAAAAAAAAAAAAAAAAATAATAATAATAATAATCACCTGATTAAGTGAGGTCACCTCTTTGAATTCGCCTTGCATACATACATACATACATATATAAATACATACATACAAACATATATAAATACATACATACACCACAACAAATTGTTAAATAATTAAAATAAAACATTTTGTTAAATAAAGTAAATATGAGTTAAAGTAAACTACTCCAACAGAAATTTATTAAAGTGAGTGTTTAGGTTTAATTAAATACTCTGCTTCTGATTCATTGTTGTAATGAAAATGTTATTTAAGGTATTACACAAGTTTTCAATAAAAATTGATGAATTGAATTGATGAATGAATGAAATGTATTAAAATTAAGCCCAACTATTTGGTTTGTATTTCCCTACTCCTATTTACACTTTGACAAATCGAAGAAAAAATACGATGAATATTTTTTTATAAAAATATTGTATAGAAAAAAACTACAAAAACAGCATTGGTCAGTCAGTCAAACGATTGACATGACAGTAAATGTTACTTTTCATGAAATTGTGGCTAAAAGAATGTTGAAAACAAAAAAAAAAAAAAAATCAAACGACAAACGGCAAAGCAGAAAAAAATACAATATGTCTGCCTTGTACATCGTATGGGGTGGCCTCAGTCCAAATAAAATAATAAAAAACCGAAGAAGAACAAGAACAATAAGAGAAAAAACAACAAGAACAGAAACTTTAATACCAAATCCCAATACAAACTCTTGCAATCAGTTGCGACTGTCAAGCGGCAAAGGAAGTTCACTTGCTGCACAACTTTGATTAATGATTTACTTACTTTGTGGCACATTATGTTGCTGCTGATGCCGCTGATGTTGTTGTTGTTGTTGCTATTATTATTTGTTGTACGTACTTTTAATACTGTTTGTGACTGACTCTTTGTTGTTTTAAGAAACCCATCAAAAAGTTAAAAAAAAGTTTATGCTCCTATTGTATACAGAATAAAATATAAACTCGTAGTGCTCTCTAGTAAACTGAGTAGAACGTTAAAGACTGTTAAAAGTTGAAGTATTGATGGTTTAGCAAAGTTTAATTTTATATAATATGTACATATGTATGTATGTATGTATGTATGTATGTATGTATGTATGTATGCAATAAATATTAGACAAAATTTGCACATTTTGACACATTCGAATTTATATAACTTGTGTAAGGCCATAGATTAACATAGATATGCAACTTAAAAAAAAACTCAACTGAAAAAAATGACTCAAAAAAATACACGTACTAGAATTGTTTTTGTTTTTAATGAAATTTTTTTACTAAAACATTATTAAACTTAGGTTTTTTGACATCCAACTTAGGTTTTGTATAACGGAGCTTCATATCTATATTAATTTATGTGTGTGGCATTGACTTTCGTAATAATTTTTTAAGGTGTAGCTAAAATATTTTATTTCAATTCCAAAATACATAAAATTTTATAAAATTTTATAAGTATCTTGAATCCCAAAGACAATCGATATTAGAAAAATTTTAATTTTGATATCAATTATTCAAAGAATAATAACAATATTTTTACAATGACCACTTTCAAATAATAAAACTTTAAATCAAAGATTAAAACTTCTTAAAATAATTTTATCTAATATATTGAGATTCTACATTTAAGTAAAGGTAATAAAAAAAATTTCAATTTGGTGCCATAATTTTTGGTTAATAAAATGATTTTAAACATTTAGATAATATCAACATTCATATATTCGTGCACGTGAACTTTTTCTTGTTCCAGTTTGGAACAAGAAGTCATATCCTTTTACATTAAGTTATTGTTTCAGTTTAGGGAACAAGGGATAATAATAACGAAATCCTATTGAAACGTCTACTAAATAACGATAAACTAAGACAACATACGATCAAGACTCCAAACATTAATCAATTGCAAACAAAATATATCTAAATATCAAAATAATAGAATGAGAGAATCGCAATTATATAAAAATAATTTTAAATATTCCCTCAAAATGCTGAAAAGAAGACAATAATTCATTGAGCTACTACAAAATACATAATCCTAATTAATAATTTCTACAAATATAACTTAAGAAAACTAAATGTCAACATTTAAATTTTTCTACAAGGATCATATAATATTAATTTCTGACATTGTGTTCTCTAATTTAAAATAATAATAATTATAATAACAATAATAATTAGATTTCTATCGAAATATTAAATGTTGAATTTAACTAATTTTTCAAAATTCCATGAAAGGCTAACGATTATCTATCAGGTAGTTTCCGTTTTGGGTTATTTAAATATATCGAAGATAGCATAATGGATGGGTGGATCTAGATTGTGGTGAGAGGAAACAGCAACATACCTCCAACTCTAAGATTTAAGTTCACGTTATTATTTTTAAAAGTTATGTTTCGTAACAAAAATCCAAATATTTAGATGCAAGAACCACCCCATATCTCTGACCACGGTCGGAACTACAGGTTCCAATAGTCGGTTCGTTTCAAGGTTTTAAAATTATGATTTATGATAAAAAAACTCAGATAAAATTGGAAGGGAAGTTGAAACAAATTTGTCCATGTTATAAACTACATTCCGAAATTTTTGATACTAAAAATTATCAAAATCGGCTCATAGTAACGGTGTTAATAAAACAATATCTATATATCTTTTTTTTTCAAAAAATAGTTTTTATGAGCCAGATAGTTTATCCGAATATATAAAATTATTTAAAGAGTTTATCATTTTTAAACAAAATTAACACAAATTGAAAGGAGGACCATTTTAAATACCGATTTTCTTTTTTTTTTTTTAAATTACAATTTTTGTATGCAAAAAGGCCATTGAAAAAGTACATAATTCTATGAACATATTACGTGGAAGAATAAAAATTTGATATTCCAGTTATGTAAATTTTCATTGCCGTTTTTCAATATTTACATACGAGTATATATTTAATTATATACTTTAATAAAAGTACATTTAATTGAGTTTAATTGAGTTTTTATGTAAATTTGTCAAACGGTTTGTTGATACAATTTAACTTAGTACAATGTATCTCTCGCACTTGTCACCGAATGCCAAAATATATTTAATGATATAGTGACTTTTAATATGAACATAATTAATTTGATAATTTTAGCAATAATTAACACTAAAATTCTAACCAAAAAAAAAAATCACTAAATTGGAATAATAAATTATTTATACTCGAACCACTTAACGTTTGAAAAATTGATGTTTGATTTATTGTGATAAGCAATAAATTTAATAGAATAAAGGAATAAAACTTTACGTTGGCATTAACTAAAATATTAATTTATTTTGTTACTTAAATTCTCAATGATACATAATCATTTGTGCAAACCACGAACTGATGGGTTATCTGCAGTTCTGGCCAGAATTGGTACCCAACAAATTTTGCGTGATTTACGTTTTTCCTACTATTTGTTTGGAGAGTGGATAAATCTTTTCTAAAATCCAATGACTTTTGTACACAACCAAATTTGTTGCCAAACGAATTAGATCAGTTGCAGGAACTCTTATATAACTCGGTTGTAATAAGTGAATGTATTTGGTTCTCATAACAGTTTGTTCGTTGTGAATTATTATATTTTTTTTTAATTTTGACTTTTACCAATTCTCTTTTATTAAAAATACATACACATACATATGCACGCATATAAAAAGACACACAAAATACAAAAGAAGTAAACATGCGTGAAAAAATTATAAAAAGACAACTAAATAAACAGTCTATTAATATTGTCTATGCACAATCTATTGCCATCATCTGGACTGATTTTTGCTCTTAATTTTTACCAGATTCCGATGGGGACTTCAATGATACTATCGGTTAAAGGAAATAGAGTCACATAATTACTGGTGCAGGAATTTATCTCTTTGAGAGTAGTTTTTGTTTTGAAGCCTGAAAAATTTCAAAGTCTACATTTTAAAGTAAACATAACATAAGGGAATAAATTTACACAGATTTATACATTTACTAATAAAAACACATAACTTTTGATAACCATCAGCAAGAGTTTAATATTTAAAACAAAATCTTAAATTTTTTTTACAAATTGTGTTTAAGATTTGTGTATTCAATTTTATTATTTTATGAATGTCATAAAGAAAGGGAAATTTTATTGGTTGAGAATACCAATTTTTGTTTCTTTTTTATATGATATGATTTATTTTTTTAAAAGAAGGCAAAATTTCAAATAGGTTTTGATATAACAAATCAGAATCGTTTTAAATACTTCGACCCGCTCCCGTTATGTCTATATAGCCCAAGATCAAAATTTAAACTCGCTACACATTTAATTTCACTGTGCGAAATTTCAATTAAATCGGACCAGTCGTTCGGAAACTACAGTTTTATTCCCATTTAAGTTTTTGAATGTTCATCGTTAAGTAAAAAAAACATTACGAAATCATATCGACGATATTACTTATCAAATTAAATGTTTTGTCTTTTCGTCTAAAAGTTGATTTCTTCTGTCCAACAGATTCTATGTAATATGTATTACAGTTCATCCCGGGATATACGTCTTAACTTGTCAGTAGTATTAAATTTGACAAAACATTAAGAAATTTAACCGACCAAATCAGCGTAGTGTCCTTAAGAAATTTCCAACTTGGCTGCTATAGAAAATTTTTTCTGTTATCTATGAGAACTTCTGATTGGATCTAATAACATAAAAGTAAGTATTTTAAAATGTTTTTGTATTGGAGTTTAATACACAATATTTTGTATCCAGAGCATCGAAAGAATTAATTAAAACTTAGCTTAATTCAATTAAATTTTAATTCTGAATTAGGAAATATTAGTTTTCCATTCCATAATACCATTCAGAGGCTTTTTGTTCGAATATAATTAATTCTTTATTGAATAAAAAATTACATTTAATTTTTGTTAACTTTAATCTTCTTCAAATTGAACAGTTTTCTTTAATGAATTTTTTAATATATTAAAATAAAATATTGAAAATATTTACAAAATGAATTAAGAAATATTTTCTAAAGCTAATTTGTAATATATTTATATTAAAGAAAATTTTAATGATTCAATATATTTTTTTAAGAAATTAATTCTTTACAGAATTAATTCAATATATGTGAAGTACAAAAAATGTGAGCCTATGAATTAAATTATTATGAATGAGTATGATATATTAATTCGATTTCGAAAAGTGAATTGAAGAATTAATCCTTTCGAATCTTTGACTGAAATAACATACTCTTGTATAACATAACATACTTGTAATCACTTTAAAAATTATAAAAAATGTTATACAAGTTAACAAAATTAAGATTTGTTTTTTTGTTCATCTAAATTTATTTATTGAATCTTCACAAAATTAAGTGAACTAACAATAAGTATCTTAACTCTAAATCTTAATTTATATTAAGTCCACTGCCGGACGAAAATCTTTATTTAATCAAAGGGTTTAGTTTAGGCGGAGATCTATTATGTTCCTTCTTCTCAAACGGTTGTAGCCATCGCTTCTCATTATGCTTCGAGCAAGTGAGTTAGGGTGTACTTCAAGCTTCCTCAAATACGGTTCTGCGTGTTTTCTTATTTCATCTTTGACAAGAGGAACATTAAGGTTCTTGTGGTGAATGTTTTATTTTTTAACATACCAGGGAGGTGCAGTTAGCATTCGTAGTATTTTATTTTGGGATCTTTGAATTTTTCCAATATTTGAAGCTGAGGCCATGTCCCATAGTTGGATACCATAGCACCATATTGGCTTTATAATTGAGTTATAGATCAATAGTTTTTATTCAGTAGAAGTTGTTCAGAGACACCTACAAACTCACCAAAAATTAAGCAATAATTATATCAAATAAACTCATCTTAGATGTTGCTACTGACGGAAATTCGAATTCTTGTTAATGGGAACATCAAATAGAAAAAAATTACAAAAATATTTTTAATTTTTCTTTTACAAACATAAATTTTTTATGTTTTTGTCGAAAATTTTATAACCATTTTTTTTATTAAATTTTAATATAAAGCCAAATAGATATGTTAATCGAAAAATTTTATCTAATAATTTTTTCTGTATTCAGAAGGCGATTATGTCCTCTTTAAACTACAAAAATAAAAAAATAAACTTAACTAAAATGGTATATTTAAAATGCAAGTGCATTTCTCAAATACATTTCTAAAATCGTTCTCATCTTTCGATTTTAAACATTTTTATTTCATTTTAAAAAGTTATTTATTAGTTAAATAATTGAAGCATGAATGAGTATAAGGGCATACGAACCTAATTTTTCCAAATGCGTTTTTTACACAATATTGATATAGTAACCAATTTACATATATAGGTACAAAAATAATTTAAAAAATCCATCAACTTCACCGAAAAAAATACTTTAAAGGCATGATTTTATGGAATTTTTATTTTTTCATGCTAATTTTTTCTTCGACTTTCAGGTGTTTTGGAATAGAGTACTTGAGAATATGAAGAAGACACTTAAAATTTATGTCATATTTTTAATACATCAACTGTTTTAACTGTTCATAAAAGGGTGTATATCCATAATTTAAATAATATAATGAGATGATTTTTTGATGTGATTTTGTCAATAATTTCAGCAAATTCATTCGAAAATAAAAACAAGTAAAAACACATTGTTTCATATTTGTTGAGGGCGGAATGTCTTTGTCAATTGTCGACTGGTTTTTATAAGATTTGATGGTGTAAATTATATTTCTGTAAAACATATGTATGTATATGCAATAATATCGTAATATTACCATTTAAATTACATTTATTATGCGCCTGATTCCCGAAGGTAGGTTTTGTATGGGAGCTATGGTCAATTATGGAACGGCTATGATAAAACTTTGCACAAGGTTTTTAACTCACATAAAAATTATTCACGTCAAATATTATTGTTATGTTAGCAATTCATGGTACAACAATTTAACAAGGTATATACATAAAGACAACAAATGCAATAATAGCAGCCATTTTTTCGTCTTAAATTGGATGATGATTTTATCATATTTTTGATGATTTTTTGAAGGAAATATGATTTGATGATTTTTTTCTTATCAAATATAATTTTTATTTCAATTACTAAAGATATGTTGACATTTGGCAAATATATTTGATATAAATTGTTTTACCACTTGTTTTATAATAAAATTGTTTGAATTTGCACAATGTACGATCAAAAAAAAAAAAAAAAAAAAAAAAATGAAATGCGATTTCGGAACGGCTGCAACGATTTCAATGAAATTTCACATAGTAATGGTAGAGGTGTAGGGGAGTTTAAGTTTTGAGCTTGGACCATATAAACTTACGGGGGCAAAGTGTCATATTTAGCATTTTTAAAACGAAAAAAATCCAGTTTTAGAAATATTGGACTGAAATGCTATATTCTGTTAATAGACCATTCCCACTTAAAATGGGCGAATTGAATCACAGTCATTCCCATACTAAAAAAAACAACTTTTTTCGTTTAAATTTCGGACTTATGTTAATAAATTTTATAAAAAAAAGAATAGTTTAAGTTAGGCCAGGCAGGATATAACCACACGTATCTTAATATACTACTTTATATAACTGATTTAATTTTGCGTTTGGGGCCTAGGAGGTACATATAGTTTTATAGTATGAAGCAAATCAGGACAATCAATTAATCCACGAATTATAATATATAGGAAATATACAGAAAAAATTTTACGCCTTGTTTCTGAAGTTTTCATAGAAATCAAGACACACTTATTATGGTATGTAGGAATCGAAATTTGAGGGTTTACAAATGAAAAATTTAAAAACGAAAGAGCAAACTTTATGAATTTTACTTGAATTTTTTCAATTCTATTTGTGTGCAATTGAGTACAAGGGCATCAATCCTGCTTAAGATTAAAAATGTCATTGGCGTTAGAAATTGTTTTAAAATTTTTTAAATCATCAGCATACAATAAATAATGAGACTTTCTGAAACATAAGTCAATGTCATTAATAAATATATTAAATAAAAGACGACCCAAAACACTACCTTGTGAAATACTAGAAGTAGGAATAAATGATGTAGAACAAACACTATCAAGAGAAATGTATATATATATATATATATATATATATATATATATACTTTTTTAAGTAGCAATTTTGAAAATACACAATTCGCGCTATAGACACATTCAAATATTTTTTTCTATAATATCTGATATGTATACTTCAATTGCTAAGTTTTATCTTAGTTTAGGGTCCACAGGGTCCTAAAGTTGGACACCTTAGGTAGGAAAATTTTTAAAAACGATCCTGATTCGTTAAATCTGAATCGATTTTAAAGATTTTTATATGGGACGATTCTACTGGTCGAGATCTACAAAAAACATATCATATCTTTTAGTCTACGAGATAATCGGCTTCAAGGATTATAATATTTACTTTTTCACGTATCTTGGTGAAGCTTTTTCGTCATAGCGTCATAACTTTCACCCGATTTTTTAGTTTGTTTGTTTTATTACAAACATATAGTAAAATAGTGTAAAGAAAGAATTTTGAAAAAATATTTACGGAATCAAAAGTTTCAAGCATTTAAATTTAAAAAGTGGATATGTCCCTTTTTTTGCCAAAAAAGTGGTCGCATTCTTTTTCTGTTATATACAACTTTTCTTAAATAACATATACTGTATTTATATTTTTCGGAAAGATATTCTGAAGGAAAAAAAATTTTAAAAATGGATAGAATCAGAGTTTCCTAAATTTGATCTATTTTTATTATATTTTTTATGACATCTAATATGTTTTTAATTTTTTGGTAGTAGAAATTTTTGCTCCCCGATATCGGTTAGGAAGATATAGCAAAAATACATCTACTATCACTATGTGAAATTTCATTAAAATCGGACTAGCCGTTCCGTAACTGCATAATTATTACCATATCATTTTGTGAATCGCACACTGTGCGTTGCTTGATTATGCAAATATTTTGTAAGAGAAATCAGCGTGGAACTAAAATTAATAAAATCTATGATATAATTTATATGTAGAAAATGTTTGTCTAATTAAGAAAATAAATTAGGAAATGTTTTATTTACTTTCTTTCGTCAAATATTTGACTAGTCTTATTATAACTTAAGAGAAGTTTTTTTAAAGTTTAGTAAACATTTCAAATGAAATGTATAAAACTAATTAATTAAAAGTTCAATGTCAACCATTAATTTTATATGATTAACGATAAAATTCCATCAAATGATTTATGTCTTCTTATAGGAAGAATTGAATATTGTTTATTATCTGTTTAATTTTCCTCCAGTATCCAAATAAATATATTATACTGTTCTCCACCAGGCTTAAGAAACCAGAATATAAGATTGCCATAATAGTAATAAAGTTTTACTAAGTAAGTTCTGGAATACAACTAAACTCTGTTCGGCTAATTGTCAATTATCAACTGAAAGTAGATCACTACACATAAATACAAGAGAACGGTTTAAGTATTACAAATTTAGATGATTATATTTTGTAATCCAAAATATAAGATCTGACGAAACTTCTTGCTTTTAAATCATGATTTTATTGTTAAGATTCCTGCGTCCTTTTGTCTCAGGAATCTCATTTATAAAGAGTATGCCGTTTAAGGAATTGAAAATTTAAATTCTTTTTAGACAAAGTTAACTTTGTGATCTCATAATAAAAGCCGCCCATAATATTATTATTTAAAACTTCATTGAACTCTAGGAGAACTGTCATTATTTTACAATATATAAATTGTTTCGTATGCAAACAGGTTGGGATTCGAATCCATAAAACTTCAAACTTGTTCATTTTATACATTAAAATTCGAAAAAGTTTTGTTTCGAATCAATTTATATATTAATTTTCCGGGGGTAAACTTACACTCGTATATTCAGTTTTTTATTTTTTTATTTTTTATTTTTTTAGTACTGAGAATTTGTTCATGTGCCAAATCTTACCAGAATCACTAACTAGGTAAATGAGTTAAAACTGAAATAAATCTGATGATCTTTAGAGCAAAATTATGATTTTCTTCATTTAAATGATGATTTTTTGTCGAAAGTTCCTGTCGTCAAACAAACTAAAAAAAATCACGTGCAAATTGTAAGCAATGATTGTTAAAATTAAAAAATAATAACAAAAAATAATAAATTGTAAGAAATAAATTAAATATTTCTATACAGCACTTTTTTCTTTATTAAAAATAAAAATTTCACCACCAAAAAAAAAAAATACTTTTTTTTTTGTACATGCAAACGTAAAAAAAATTAACATTAGAGTCTTACACTAAAAAATGAAGCAAACAATAATTAGCTGAGCTTAAGATATCACCTTGTACTGGTTACATTATGCTAGCAATTATATTGGACTTATGCACTTTAAAGTGATTATAGGAAGATAGGCTTATATGGAATCCATGGCAAGTTTTCTACCGATCTTCATGAAATTTGGCACACTGATTTATGCTTATATACAGCTATTTTGGTCTGAATTTTAATGAAATCGTGATTAATATAATTCATTTATAAACACTCATTACTACTATTGTTCTACAAAAATATATGGATATAAGCGTTATTCCGATACTTTGCATACAGATAGACGTTTAATAAATAATTTTTAGGACAAAATACCAACACCTTTTCCATACAAAATATATTTTTTTTATTTTAATATTTTAGTATTTTTTGTATGTTTTATGCAACGAGTGTGGATGTTTAAACATACATGTCCAATTTTATTAATTTTAGAAATTTTAACGATCTCTATATTAGCTTTAAATTAAATAATTCAAAAATAAAAATTTTAGTTATAACTTGCATCTGAAATGCAGTTTTCTATAATTTTACCAACAAAAAAATTTCAAAATATACATTATATTAAAATATGACAATTTGTCTTTTTAATCATATATTTTTACTTTAGTGGATAATATAATAATACAATTTTATACGTAACTATCAGGATAGGGTACGAGAGTCAGAAAGTAATAATGCTAAGCTAACAGGTGATCGTGAAAGAGAGAGGTGGCAGCTATTGAAACATGCCAGAGATGAGGCCGAAAGATCTTTGGCTTTGGCACAACAATTGAGTGCAAGATATTTTTAACTGCAGAAGTTGCAAGAACAATTGCAACGGCAAATGTCAGGTTGTCTATCGGATCAAGAGAGTCTTTTATCGTTTGCTCCGCTCACATCTCCTTCGGCCACATCAGGTTTGTTAAATCAAATGCCAACGAGCAGTGCTGGAGTGGTGAATTATCGCAAAGATGATAGTGGGCGTGGCAATTCAAATTCTTTGTCAGCTTTCAGTAATAGTACGGGTAATACGGCCGGAGATCGTAATTCATGTTCAAATGATTCAGTGTTAAGAAATAACAGTGATCGTGAGAGTACTGGTGGCGATATTAATTTCAGTGATGGTATATCAGATAATGGTCCCTGTATTACAGTCGATCCGAATAGTATATCCTTGGTAACTAATCAAAATATGTTTCAGTGTAAGTTTTGTAAGACAAATAAATATTTTCAATTTTTTAAAAAATGTATTACATATACAAATTTTAGATGACACTCCTAAGGAAAGAAGTCCCACGTTGTTTTCTTTAAATTCGCCGCTTATTCTAGGTAAGCTGAAAAAGATTATTTTTTTAATTTATATACTATTAAAACAATTCTTTTCCTCAGATCTGTGGAACAACTCGGTTCTCCGGTCGACTCCGATGGTCCTAGTGCGGTCGCTCGAAAATTTGCCCATAAATCAGGAGGAACTGCTTTAGGTGCTCGTAATGGTCGCGGCGGTACTTGGGGTAGTATATCAAGAGTATTTGCTAGATAAAAATAAGGCGCTATCAGCTGATGGTGCCACAGAATGTAATTTTACCCTAGTGTTTCCTCTAAACAACATTTTGATTATTTGTCTTCCTTCTTCCCAGATAACGACTACTCCTGGAGTCCTTTATCCGAAGAGGGCTATGCCGAAAAATTACGCTTATTACTTGAAGTTTCACAAATACCCATGGAAAGATGGCGTGCCTCACAAGTTTTAGCCTGGCTGGAGGTTGCTTTGGGCATGCCTCAATACAGCACTCGTTGCTCGGAAAATGTTAAAAGTGGTAAAGTTTTATTGGAATTAAATGACATAGAACTGGAAGCTGGTCTCGGTTTGGCTCATCACATGCATCGCAAAAAGTTACGCTTAGCTATTGAGGAACAGCGTAGACCGGAAATGGTATGTTATCCCATGATAACACAATTGGGACATACCTGGGTAGCTTCCGAATGGCTGCCAGATATTGGTTTGCCTCAATATGCCGAATCGTTTTTACATTCACTCGTCGATGCACACATGTTGGATACGCTGTCGAAAAAGGAGCTAGAGAAATTCTTGGGTGTGACAAGAAAATTTCATCAAGCCAGCATTGTACATGGTAAGTTAATGAATTACAAATTTAATTGTGTCAAGAATTTAGTTGAAATTAGTATACTTTATTATTTATTTTTTTTTTTTTATTTTTTTAGGTATACATGTCTTACGTATTGTTAAATATGATCGCCAAACTCTGGCTATGCGTCGTGTACAATCGGAAAATGTTGACACCGATCCTGTTGTGTGGACCAATCAACGTTTTATACGTTGGGCTCGTTCAATTGACTTGGCCGAATACGCTGATAATCTTAAAGGTAGGAATAAATTATTATTATTATTATTATTATTTTTTTTTTTTTTTTTTTGTGGAGTACATTCTCAGATTATATTAGGTTGTAATTGCAGCCGGTTCTTGTGACCAGCTCATTAAAATTCATTATATTAATTATTTTACCAAGAATAAGAAAACATTAATATATATATGGGTCCAGCCGGACGTACGAATATCATCATGGAAATTCTTAATACAAATATTTTATTTAAACTAAAATATATTACTCGTACTTATCAAAACATTTTTTTCTAAAATCTCAGAAAGCAATTGAGTCGTCATTACGAACATTTGTGGAATACCTTTTGATATAATGTGGATATAACTATGGGTCAGTTGTCTTACAAAAATTAACGTAAATAGTTTCGGATCTAATTAAAACTGTACTTTCTATATTGTAACTTTCTGAACAAAATGTTTCATTCTTTCGGAGAATATTGAAAAAAGAACCAAATATAAATGATGATCATTTTCTGAACTTTTTATAAATAAATCCAGAAAAAAAATTGAATTTTTACTCATAAAAACATAAACTTTGAAATAAATGAGTTTTTGTATGAAAAAATTTGTTGCGGATTTTTATAAATAAATTTTAAAAATGATACTATTTACTCAATATAGTAATTGTTAAGATTATTTAAGAAAACTAAATGGGGAAGACGTTTTCAAACGTTAACCACAAAAAAGTACTGAAATATATCTCGGGAACAAATAGTCTGATTGATTTTAGAAAAAAAAAATCAATATTCTATTTCAAATTATCTTCAGGTTATATCCACACCAATTTTTAATCAAGTAATAATTTCGCAGATTTTAACATTTTTGCCATTCAAAAAAACTGAACAAATTTAAACTACAATGGTGTTTTTTGTCCTTTTATCATAAAACTGGTTATGTATCAAAAATGTTTTTTGAACAACTTTTGTTTTTAGCTTTTAAACACAGCGAATCGAATACATAATGTTTTTTAATAATTGGGTACTGATTTACCTTTAAGTTGATACCAATGAAATATTAATTTTTCGTTACTAATTTGACCAATCAGAGTACTATTTGAACACATATCGTGTTGCTACACTATAAATATCCAATGATATAATTTTGTATACAAGTAATATGGTCGATATTTCTCTCGGTATAAACAAGTAAATAAATTAAAAGAAATGCTAAAGATCTGATGAAATGTAATCTTAAACACACCAATTCTTCTTCATTTACACCTCTTAATGTGCATTTCAACAGATAAACCAAAACCAAAGATACAATTAATGTGGTCTATTTCGTAAAATTTCTGTAAATTATGGGTTATTATCTTTATCCGAAGACAGCTATAAATCATTTTTCAGATTTTTTGCAAAATGTTTTGCAAATTAAACAAATTAAAATCATACTGAACATAGTGTCTACATTAGAGAATTTTTTATCAAGACAAACGTTAAACTTAACCCGAATTTGTGGAAGGTAGCAACAGTTGCACAAAAACAACAATATGGCGTATTCATTATTGTTTTTTATATATGCAGTTTGACAACTGTAACAACCATCATAATCAGCTGTTTAACTAAGGTTACCTTGTATATATTCGCACTGATTTTGACGTTTGTTTTGATAAAAATTTGCCTAATGTAGACACTAGGTAAGAGGAATTAAATATTCTTATATATGGATTTATGGATAGTTTAAATAAAAAATGTTTATGTGTTTGGGAGTGAAAACGTAAATACATACATTTACATGTATGTGTGTATCTGTGTTAAAAGGCAATAAGTCATTTCATTTCATTTTTTTTTTTTTTTTGTTTTATTGAATATTTTCATTCACTAATATCATCGATCATTGTTTTAGAATTTATGCATAATTATATATTTTATCACCACTTTAAATATTATTTATGAAACTTTAAACTAAAATAAACGAAAATACTTAATAGTCTACTAAAAATAAATCCTTGTCGGTATTTCAATTTCGGAGGAAAGAAATAAGACTGTTTTCTTGGAATAAGCCAAATTTTACGTACTTCTACTATTTAGTTTCTAATAAAATTAATGTTAATAGTATTTTTTAAAAAGATTAAAAATTATATTTTAACATAATAGATATAAATTCTAACTAAATTAAACTAGAGGCTTAAATTAATTAAAATTTATGATTTTCACCAAATTGCATTTTAATTTTATATGTTCACGATAAGTATTGTAGATATGCTGCTAAGTATTATGTAGGGTATCAAATATACTGCTTTATAATTAACGATAATCTCAAGTATTTACTGATAATTTACATATAAACAAAAAAGATGTTCGAAAAACATGGAGTGATATTTGGTAAAAAAAAAACATAATTCTATAAAATAGTTATAGTATTGGAAAAAAATAAAACAAATTAAAAATGGTTCAACTAAACAATTTCCTAAAGAAAACGAAAAAAAATAAAAATGTTTTCAATTTATCATCCGTATCCAAACTGAAACTGAGAAATACTTGTCCAACTAAAAAAAAAAAAAAAAACAAAAACAAAACATAACATAACACAATATTATCTGTCATATTATGTTAAATTCTAGCCTTAAGTGATGTTTTGATGGAAAATGTTTAACAAAATTTTCATTTTGACTCATTAAAATTAAAATGATAATTATACCAACGACGAATGAGCGCGCCACCAATGAACACCATCAACTATGGAAGACCCACCATGAAACAAACAATAAACGACCAAGTTTGTAAATGGAAAAGAAAAAAATTAAGAAAAAAAAAATGTTAAGAACCCTTTAAGCATAGATTAATAAGTAGATATTTATGTAAGAGAAAAAAACCAGATTCAATTGTCAAAAACCTAATTCACGTAACAAAAAAATACATGTAGTCAGTTGTATTTTGTTTTTGTGTTTTGAAAAAATGAGTAATAAACTTCGAGGTATATTCTATGCCTTTAGGCTCTAAGTTGTTTAAATATCTTGGGCATTTAGGGTTACAGTTTTTCTTAAAGTATGAGTGGACAGGTATTCATTAGAAATCATTGACTTTCTTAGATTTACGTTGTACGCGAGATGTTTTCAGTGCAGATAATTTAGTGATTTTCTTTTATACATATTTAAAGGTCTTTAAGGAATTGATTAGTTTTTGACGAAAATGAAAATTGCTGTATTGAATTGTTGTTTTAATAATAAAAATTTTTTTAATATTATAAAAATTGTATCAAACTATATTCAATTTACGTAAAACAGAATACATCAAGCCGCAAACTTAAATATCGATATTCGCCAACGAAATGTATTGGGACAATTTGCCATTTATTCTAAAATACTTCCTTGGATTAAATTTTGTTGCATTTCAGAAAAAAATTTCTCAAATAACACAGTTGTTTAATTTTGCATTTACATTTAATAACTCTGTTCGAGTAAATATAAAATGAAATTTAAGCAAAATGTTATTCTCACTTAAATTTTTAATTTGTTAAATTATTCAATTGATTTGATCAATTTTTTTGTTGGAAAAATTTTTCTGTTTTTCATTTTTTATAGTTTTTAATGATTGATATAACCACCCAGCAAAAAGTTTTTAGTTTTCGATAAAGGCAACTACTTATTAAAGTAGTTTCTCGGTAATGAGGCGTCATTATTATTTGCCTACTCTGTATTACATAAATAAGTACTCTACATTATAATAGCACAGTAATATGGCAATCACGTAGATGAGTTGGCTAGAGCGCCGGATTAGCAACCAGAAGGTTGTTGGTTCAACCCCAATCTGATGCTGTTAGTTTTTTATAACAAAGTGTCTAAAAAGATATTTTATACTAAAAAAAGTTTTTGTCACTTAGAAAATTAAGTGCGAGATGGTGTACTGAATAAGACGTTAGTCATTAAAACGAATGGTTAAATTGTGTCCAAGTTCAAATCTCACTGACGGCAAAATTTTTTTTATTTTATTTTTATTTTCGTTTAGGTACATATTTTTGAATATCCCTAGAGTGAAAAAATAACAACATGAATTTGTGGACAACTCGAACAAAAATAACTAGTTATTCAGGCAAAAAATAAGTAGTTTATTTTTGTTACCAATTATACCTGATAGCTTATCAGGAAAGCAAAGTTTTTACTGGGCATTTTGGTTAGAGGTGCAAATTTAAAAAAAGCTTTTAATTGAATGAATTATTTACTAATATATTTGGTGATTGGTGACTTTTTTCTGTATGGTAGTCAATGTTAAATTTCTCCCTTTTTCAAGGTTGAAAAAATACTCAACGCAAAATATTGATTATAATCATTAAATTTGGTAGTGTATGAAAATTTAATTCTCAAATAATTCGTTCTGGGATATCCATTAATTCCCATTGGTTTTTATAAACAATTAATATTTATTTCAAGATAATGCGTAATTCAAAGAAATGTCTATCGGAAGCTGCAGCTTCTCCTATCTTTTTGGCAATTTATGGTTTCTATCCCAACGCCACTCATATTTTGAGGCCAGAAACGAATAAATTCAATTTTTTATTCCTTGTTCTGAAGTGAAGAGTACTCCATCTAGGCATTCGGAATCAGTTCTGTTCTTTGATTGAATCAAAGTGCTGAAAATTATTACTTCATCAACTCCCAATTATTGATCAAGTTTGCGTTTGGCAGGAGCCTTGATCGGGCAAATCCTCCAAAAAATTCTTCATACTAAAACCTATTTTGCTGCTCGAGTGCCACATAACTTCGAAATCGCCACTTTTAAATCATCTAAACCACTCACGACAAGTTTCCTTAGCTAGAGCATGAAACAACCAATATTATTTTAAATCCTCTAATGGATCACAAAAGATGGATAAAAATAATAATATTAATAATAATAATAATAATAAATGAAAATTATTTTCAAGATTATAACGCGTTGACAACACTGTTCCATTTTATGGTTGCATGATTTAAATCACATTTAAGAGAGAAGAGTTAAATATTTCCCTAGGCCATGCACGAAGATAGCTAAAATGGAATGATATAAATTATTTGTTTTCATTTTAGGTCTTTTTCATCTTGTTCGCTTATATATTCGGGGGATTTTGTAAAAGATAATTATTACAAATTAACCAAACTGTAAAATTTAAACTGTTCATTTGGACACTGTAATTAAATCTAATAGATTTTAAGTAATGTTTTTTACTATTTTCGTTATTTTTTAATTTTTAGACACGGATGTTCCGTTTTGTTTTTTCTTTTAAAGGTAAAAAATTAACATAATTGTTTTTATATAAAATTTTAAATCCCATATTTTGTATGAAGTGAATATAAGCAAAAGAAATTTTTTTTATAAATAGCCGTCATTTGTATTACATGAACTACATTCATGCAACAAACCATCCGATTTTAGGCAACTATATTAAAAATGCAACAATATTCATTTCACATGTGGATGTTGTAGGCCTAAAGCCGCCTTTCCAAATTTAAAATCGTATGTATGATCCTCATCTCTTCTACGAGAATATCGATGACACTTACAACAAAAACTATACTCATACCATCACAATATATTAGTAGTAGTTGTTGTAATTCGTTTTTTCTCTTTCGTTAACTTTTTTTATTATTTTATTTGTTATGTTTAGAGCTGTGAGCGCACTAAATTCGAATTGAATTTTTTTGGCAGTTAAATTCATTAATCATTCAATCATGAAATACATCCACACTCAAATATTGAATGTTTGTACGCGTACTCAAAATATACAGACAACATCAGTCCAATATGTATATTATACTGCTCCAAAAAGGATGTCGCTAACACGTGCCACATCTATCTCGGCCTCCACGGCCCCCAACAATATACCCACCAGGCACAAAAACCTCAAAAAAAAAACAATTTGGTGAAAAACCTATCGACGAGCTCATGGAGAAAGATAAAAACTCTCTCCAATTTGCAAAAAAAACATATCGAAGGGTTAAAAAGTACTCCTCAGGTAACTGGAAGTTGGTAGTCACGGCTCTTAGTGGAGTGTTCTTGAAGTTTGTCCGGCAACATCCAAGACCATCACCACAATGTGAAGATTTGGGCTAGCACTATGGTTATATTAAGTTCATATCCAGTGAAGACAAGCGTTCAGTGCAACTGTATAAGACTGCTATAGAATTCCCCGCTGAAGTTAGGCCGGGCACGCGACTCGAAGCAATACATCTTGCCGATGTACCCCAGAGGCCAAGATCTATTGCCAAAGTTTCCGCCGTACCATCCGACCCAAATGAGATCTTGGAAATCCTACAGATTAGTAACCCCCAACTACAAACACAAGATTTTAAAGTAGTTAAGGTTACAGATGCTGTAGAGGTTTCCAGGATGGCCACTGTTATTGTCAACAGTGAAAGGTGCAAGTAAAGATGTTCTATGGTTTTGGAATTATCTTCGTCCGTAATCAAAAAGGGGGCGATAAGAAGAAGCCTCCAGCTCCATTGAGTAGGAACCAGATGTTGTTGGACGACGAACATGCATATCCATCTGCCAGCGAAGACCCCTAATCGGTCACAAGATTTGGGGACGACTTCTTTGGCAAGACGAAAGTTTCAGAAGATTCCTTTTGGAATCAAAAAACGCACAGCGGTAAAAACTGAAAATTTAAATTTTTCAAGTTTACAATTTTTTGTTTTACTTTATAAAAAGTAGTTTTCTTATAATGGAGTTGTTAAACATAGGTATTTAGAAATATGTTTACGTATTTTTTGTTAAAGTTAATGTTGAAGAAATATTTTTTTTAATCAGTCTAAAAATGGGCATTTTTTACTTTTGTATAGGAATACAAAAAGCTTTTAGACGAACTTGCAAATTTTTTGCGATTTGGAACAGAAAAAAATATTTTCAAAAAAATGTCGAGGTAAATACGCTTGTTTTCTTTCACTGAATAAAATTGAAGTAATAAAAATTTAAAATGAAAATTTTATTAAGTTAATGATTTATAAGCATTTGACTTATTTTCAGAAAAATTTTAACGTCTGGGCTGAATAAATAATGATTAAATTTTAACCAATTTCATTGTGTTAAATTATTGGTCCAAAATTGGCTCAAGTACCAAATTTCATAAAGTTAACTTTAAAATTGCAACCTACAAAATTGCAAAAATTATGTATTTATTTTTTTAATTCAAAAAGTATTTTTTCTATGTATTAATTAACAAATTGTTGCAATAAAATTAAAAACAAAACGCTATACACCTTCCCTGAATTAACCGCCATTGACTTCCCCACTTTGCGAACGATCCAAAGTTTGTCCATGAGCCTCAGTGAAGGCTACAAAAATTAACCTTCACCTTTTCCTCCGTTTAGCCACAGGAACAGCGGATCTATTATGCATCCAAGAACCAAGGTTGTATATAGACCGGGTTCACGGATTACACAAGGACGCAGCTGGACCAGCAGTGGAATCACAAATTAAAGTCTTATATGAAGCAATAAACAAATCCTGTAGGAAAACTATTACGAAGGGCAAGGCTAAATCAAAAATTGCGGAAAAACGTAGAGAATGCAGAAAACTCTTAAAGAAACCAGCAATTAAAGTTCGAACGTTTATTGAGGATGATGTCGATCATTTTAACTATCCCATCTAAGGCACTGTTCACTACACTAAATTGGCTAACACCAGATATCGTAGCCAAAATGTGGCTGTCACTAACGGTAATAAGACTTTGTGCAACTAAAGCATGGAAATGCCAAGGATATGGTCATACGAATATTTTCGGTGATATATATCGGGACTTTAAGATTGATTATTCAGTACCAACCGCTACCCAATCCTGGATTTATGGTGCACATACCAGAGAGAACATACTATAACAACAGTCTTTATATAACCGAGAAAGGAATTCAAATTTTCACATGGTTCTCTGAACAGCTAGAATTAAAGTTGTCTCAGAACCTACCCGATCTTTGTAGAGTTATCCAGGCAGAAACTATGGCCATCAAGATACCCGCGCAATGGATATAGTATAACGTAATATCAAACAAGAATATTCGTACTTTTACTGATAGAAATACGGCCATAAGATCCCTGTCAGTTATGTACACCACATCTAAAATTGTCCGTTAATACCGGTTATCTATGGAAGAGATCGCGAGAAATTCTTTGGTACTCACATATGGGTTACAGGATATAGGAACATTACTGGCAATTGTTAAGTCGACGTGCAAAAGTCCATATACACCAACATGGTAACATTGATGACGCTCTCCTATTTACATATAAGCAGCTAATATTACGCGAATTTCATATGGAAGCTATGGAAAGAACCCAATTGTGTAGAGACCAGTAAAATATGGCCGTTGATGGAGGACCAGCGAACAATGCAATTGTTAAGGCTGCCAAGAACCCAACTAAGAAATGTTATTGATGTTATTACAGATCACTGGACCATTCACACACTTGCTAAAAGGTCAAAATTTTACCATATAAATGCAGCCTACAAACCTCAGGGTCGATGTGGCTAGAGCGAGCGACATTCGATCACTGTAATATTTTGCATACTATATTTTTATAGACATATTGAAACTCGAAGTTGGCTTTTTTGGAGCAGTCTAATATACATGGATGATGGTCTTTTGCATTTGCTACATGTATGTATATATGTATGTATGTAAGCAAGTCAGTATGTATTTGCTCGTATCTACTGCCTGTGTGTGTGTGCCAGTATAAAGCGTCATATTGTATCTAAGTACTGAATGCCTGCCTGGGCTAATGTTGCTTGTCTTTTCGAACCAAAAAAAAAACTAATTTTCTATAAAATAAAAAAGAAGCATTTTTTATAGATATATGTTTATTTCATTTATTGTGTTTTTAATTTTATTCGCAACACAATACTATTAAAATCTTTGTGTTAACTTATCTGATTTTGAGATTGATAATCTCTTGGATATTTTTAAATTTAATTAACTATAAATTGTTACATTACAACATATGTATGTACAAACACTAAGACGGCCTATAACTAGGAAATGAAATAGGTAATACAAAAAGGAAACAAATCGAAATGTTTTTTTTTTTCAATATTTCACAAAAGTATTATAAAATCTGTGTTTTTTCACGTATCTCATATTTATATATACAGAAAAAATAAAAATTCATTTCTATTGTTATTTTCTCCAATCACCAAAATGATAATATCAATAACTAGAAATAATTTTTGTTTGGTTGAAATTTAATTAATATTTTTAATCAAATTATTTAGAATTATAATTGGAATTTTTATTTACATCAAGTAAGATTTGTAGATTTCACAATTAATTAAATCCATTCCACAAAAAATGATTCCCCAATAAAAAACTTAAATTTCAACTAGATATTTTATTGCATTATTACAAATATTTACATAATTTGTTTTACAAAATATTTCGTAATGTAGCATGTAAAAAATGTAATATAATGCAATTAACATTGTTGTTTTAAATGAGTTTGTTACATACAGATATGTTATAGAAATCGATATTGAAAACAAAAAAGATAAGAAACTGAAAAGATGTTTGATGTTTTTATTATTTTCATTTTCTTTATTGCGAAAAATAAAATTTTAACCACCATTGATAAAATTGTATAATTTCCGAAAAAGCTGTCATCTCATTTGGACGTCCCGACAAGAGGCCGAGGTAAATTTTATTATCTAGTGAATGACACATCAGGTAAAATCTTAAGCAATATATTGTCTGAAGAAATGATCGAAATCAATATATTATTATCTCTAATTTATGAATTCCTCCAAAGAATATCCTAAAGCAATATGTACATCGGATACAAACCCGAGCATTTATGTTATCCTCCGGTGTCAACGAATATAACGCAGCAGACTGATTAATAATCTAATTCAATTTCAAGAAATTATATTCACATTATAATTATATGTATCTTCAAGGTAATATTTGCCATATGAATAATTCCACACAATCTGCATTTAACATAGTGTTTTTGTCTTTTTTATAGATCACAAATTAAAGTAAAGCAATTGGAAAACGTCCTTCATGATTGATATAAAAATATACGTATTTTGTTTTACAAATGTTATTTACTTTTTTTTAATTTTTAACTTTTAGAAAGTTGTTGTTTTTTGTCAAAAAAACTAAAACAAATTGAAAAGTTAATTATATTAATAAATATATTTAATTAAATTTCATTTCTAAATTAAATAACAAATTAAAGTTTTATGGAATAATTTTTTCTGGCTGATTTAAATGTGTTTTATATACAAACATAATGAAAAAAATGCTCCAAATTATCCGAAGTTTAAGAGTTCATTAAATCAAAATTCGAAAAACTCTTTGGAGATTTAATTAATCTGATGGAACACTTTGAAATCATTGAGGCAATATTTTACGATCCATTTTTTTGTATGAGATGGCATGAAAGTTTCTTCACAAATTTCTTTTAGTGGGTTAAATTCTTAACTTCGGCCGTGTTATTCATTTAATGACTTGTACTTAACTTCGAGTGTATACTATCAAGACAAATATCAAATCAACGCGAATTTATAGAACGTGGCAATATTTAAAAATCATTAATGTTTTTACAAATTAAAGAAAAAGAAATATTAAAATATATTTTTTTGTTTAAATTCATGCAATACCACTAAAATTGCAATTAAAATTCCCAGGAATCCGACACAAATTTCCCGGGAAAGTCACGAAACATTCATATTTATACAATGGGTATAAAACGTTTCACAATGTAATATCTGATATAGGATTCTATATTAGGAACAAAAAGTCGACTTTTTGACTTTTTCAAATTTTTAGATAATCGATTTTAGACGTTTAAACTTTTTCGATTTTAAAATAGTCGATTTGCAGACTTTTTCAATTTTGGAATATTCAATTTTTCGACTATTATCGACTTTTTCATTTTACGAAATTTTTATTTGTCTTATAAATACTTAAAAATGTATAAAATATATACAAAGCAGACAAATATATTGCTAAATGAACAGACAATCTATGCAATGAAAGTGCTGGTTACACTCAAAAATATATTTTAATGATGTTGTTGAAATAAAAACTGCTAAGAAAGTATTCCCTTTAAATAAAATAAACTTTTTCGACTTTTTTCCACTATTTTCGACTTTTTTTGAAAGTCGATTTAGATAACCCTAATCTGCCATATATATATATATATATATATATATATATATATATATGTTTTTGATAACATTTAGAAATATTTTCTATTAAATATTTGGATATTTTTGTTGAAGACTCAGTGTCTAGTTCAACCAAATAAATTAGATGTTTAGGCCGATTTTTATTTGTCGGCATTTTGTTTCTTTTGTTTAATAAAAATTAACACGTCTGTTGTTACTAATTATGATTGACATAAAATTTATGGAAAATGAATTTGAAATTTGACGAATTCACAACGGGTAACACTTTTTTTTATTTAACTGACTGGGTGCGTGTAATTTCGTGTGTGATGCAACCAAATTGAACGTAGAGCAACACGTTAATATTGATTACCTCCTAGATACAGATTCATATTTTTACATACATATACATATGTATGTATATTTCCATGCGTATATGTGTATAACAATTTAAGTAAATCAGTAATAATAAACATTTTTCTATATTATGCATATTGAATAGAGCGATTCCATATCAAAACGAATAGCAATCGAATTCACCACATACATTTTAAGAGTTTAGATTTTTTTAGTCCTTTTCCTGTCCAAAAATATAACGATTTAGAAAACGAAAAAAACCTAAAAACATTACAAAAGTGTACTTCTTTAATTGCTAATAACTTCTAAACTATACATGGTAGATCTCTAGTTTTAGTTTCGTATTAAAGACAAAAATATTACGTGTATAACGATATTATAAAGTTTCTTACATTAAAAGTTCAAAAGACACAATTGGGCATAAAAAATCAAACCATTTTATTTCAAAAAAGGTATTTTTAAAATTTTGGAAAATTATATAATGTTGACATAACTTTTCTCCCTACGCATAAAAAATTTCAAGATGGACACTCGTTTACTTTTGAAATTATGGACGAAAATAAAATCTAATTACTAATAACTTCTAAATAAAATAAAATTTTAATTTCATTATCATTTTAAACAAAAAGATTTTGTCTTAAAAATGATATGTAGTAAGTTAATTTAATTCGAATGTTTAAAGGTCAAAATTAAGCCACTATTTTTAGAATTCTTAAAAAATTATATAATATTAACAAAAGTCTTTTCTATACTCGCACAGAAAAAATATTTTCGAAAAAATTGCAATTAAATTATTAATCAGAATTTTAAAATGATTTCAAATATTTTTATAATTAAACAAATTACTCAAAATCAAAGCATTCAAATTCAAATTTTATATAGAAAAATCAGTTATTTTTATTTATATTTGATTAACTTATTAATTAATACGTTAAGAAACATAATCGAAAACCAACAAATAATTTTAGTTTTAGTAAAAAATATTAGAAAATATATCAATATATATATATATATATATATATATCAATATATATATATATATATATATATATAAAAAATTTTTAAAACACCCTCTTTTGAGATCTTCAGCTTTGATCTTTATATCATCGATTCGAAGTAAATAAATTTTATACGTGTCATTTTAAAATCAATATCTTTTTCTATTAAATGAAGTAAATATTAGAATTCTACAGTGTGTTGTTTAAGAGTTATGGGCAATAAAGTATATAAACTGTTGGAAAACATTTGACGGTTCTTCCATTTTTAAAACGCCCTTTTTTTTGGACTGGAAAAGATCTTCAGTCTGAACGTTTGCGATTTGAGCAACACTTGCAATAGGTAATGTCTGTATTTCATTGAAATCAGAAATATCAAATCCAAAAGTGCATGTTTTTTCCGTTTTGTTATGGAATCACTCAATAATGATTTACCAGCTTATGAAAACATCAAAAAATTTTAAACGAATGACATTTTTTTGAGAAATATTGTTTTATTCTGTAGGGTGAAATTATGGGTTAGTTTATTCAGAAATTGTTGGTACTATAATTTGCAGTCAATATGCCTTTTGAAACTTCCTCTAATAGGACATCATCAATTTTATTACTAATTTATAAAGGCATAAATGGCATTACTATTTATAGGCATTTATTTTTTTTTTTTTACTTTAAAAAATTAAGAAAATAAATAGCAAATTTTACAAGTGGTTAATATACGAAAATTGAGATATAGTCTTCAAATAAGTTTTAAGTGTGAAGTACTTTTTTCTTTTATCAAGATCTTAATATTATTTGGAAATAGATTCATTAAACTCTAAAGTTGACATATCAATTTATTGCAATATAATGCGAACCAGTACAAACAGCATAACATAATAAACCCAAAAGACATCTGTACATAATGTCTATAATATTATCAGATGTAGAGCAAATAATTATAACAAACATTTTAAAAACAAAATATACTTTAAAATCATTTAAAATTAATGATACAAGTAAATTGCACATTTACAGTAAAATTATTCTTAAAAAACAATTGAACAACCACATTGTTAATGTGACAAAATTAAGAAAATATTCTTCTCTATTCTTTCATAATCGCATTTATCCGTACAAACTCAACACATGTCTGAAACAAAATTTAAATTTTAAGGAAATTTATACAGAAAAAGAAGATGGAGAAAAAAAACTTAAAATTTTTTCTAAACAACAAATGATATGAAAATGCCAAATATTTCGTTTTTATGTTTTATTTAGACGATAATTAATGATGTTTGAAGTTCATAGTCGTACTACTACGAGTATCTAGAATGTCTGCATAACACCAACAAATATACATCAGACATTGGTGTAGGTCTTTTAGGTCTTTTATATGTGCATGTTAAGAATCTACCTTCAAAGACATCCTTCCTTATTTTCAGTTCTTTTTGATATTGACATGATATTGATGATGTTTTAAAAAATTGGTCAACATTGTATAAGTGACAAAAAATGTAAACGGTTTTTAGCATTTACTGTTCGTTAACATTATAAAAAATAAACATTTCCTAATCAATTACAATAGTAATAGTTGTGGTTTGAAGAACAAATAATGCTCATCAATGTATGTGTGTAAGTAGACACCTAGTTCGCATAATTGATTCAATTTATAATATAGCATTTATTTTGTAATTAAAAATTATATAGATATGTATTATGATAAAGATATAGATATTATTAATATCTTTATCACATAAATATTCATCACCCAAGATGATTAATATTTCAGACTTTTTGATCTATTTATAAGATTCTATTTTAAGAACTAGACTTGATAATAAATGTTCTACCAAGGATGCAAGACAACTATGTCTGAACTTCACTATTACATTCTAAATAAAAAATCGTTGGCTTTATGTTGGCAAAGATCAATCGTGCGACATTTCTTTCTTAACTTTAATAGATCTGTTTTTAGATTTATTATAAGCAGGGCAAGACTAAATATGCACGAAAAAAATATGCGCTTGAAAAATCGAGAAAAATGAGGTAATGTGCGGATAATTATGCAGAAATAGCATGAATATGCATAGAAAAATCGACAAATTTATGTGTGTTTTTATAAAGATACGTATAAATATGCACGAAAAAAAAAATGAATTTCAATTACGAAATTGCTTATATTAATTAAATTTTTATTTGATTTTCCTCCAATCCTTAAAATGATAATATTAATTAAGAGAAAGTAATTGATCTTTTGACGAATTTTAATTATTTTGGTATTTTGAAATTCTAATTTCAAAAAATAATTTTACTTTAGTTTGTGTAAAAAATTTTAAATATAGTGTTGTAAATTGATTTTTGTACTATTCACGTATATGGGGATACATATAATTGTTTTACAACAAAATTTCTATGGTTATCGTTAGTCTAGTGTAAGTGTTCTAGATTACAAATCTTCATGCCATGGTTCGTATCCTCGTAGAATCCATTTGAATTTTGTTTTAATATATGCATATTTTTGGTAAAAAATAAGTTTGACAATTAAATGTTTGATATGAGATGTTTTTTCTTTAAATATTATCCCTTGACTTTAATTGAGTTTTATGTTTTTAAATGTAGACAATAAGATAGCATATCATTGGAATTGCGTCTTAGAGCTCCAAAGTTAACAATTCTAAAAATTTTAAAATAACTAATTCAAGATTAAAATATCAAATTCTTTTGTATCTTTTCAAAAAAAATTGCTGGTAGAAAACTAAAAAGCAATTTACAATTTTGTATATCTCTTCTTTATTCAGCTCCTCAACACAGATGGTCTGAGCGATCTTCCTAAGTCATCTGGCCAAAGAGTTATCAGGGACACTTTATGTTACAAATTTTCGATGTTATGTTATAAGTTTATAAATATTAAGTATATTTCCTGATTAAAGCAAACATTTTGATACATATTTCCATATGTTTATATATTTATGAAATATAGATTTTGCGAAAGGTATAAAAGATTCAGCCCAGCCAAATATTGTTTTTTATTGCATCAGTTATATATATATAACTGAAATTTTAAATCCAAATAATGTATTTATTCGATTCGATTCAGCAGAAATATGTCGGTTAATACGGGTTTAAGACAGGTTGTTTGGCTTTCCCGCTACTATTCAAAATTGTCTTGGATCAGGATGATGACATCTTTCTGATGTTGAATTAGATTTAGTTACGGGTATATCAATAATGACATCGCTACAATTTAAATTTTAGGGAAACATACACGCAGAGAAAAAGTATAGTTGTAGTGACCATAATCTAAGAGCAACATATTATGATTGGAACATATGATCACAGCGAAAAACAGAAATGATTATAAGTAATAATTATTATGATTTCACTTTGTTATATTGTATCCAATTTTATGGTTTGTTTTTTAATGTTACGATTATAGTTTTATATATAATTGAACAATTTTATTATATTATTATACCACATTGTCATATATGATTCCGTTTTATCATATAGTTATCCAATCTTATCATATTTTAATAAAAATTATTATTTTTATAAAAATTTTATTCAAAATCATATAGAAGTGTTCATTAGCCAAATATATATATATATATATATATAAGTATAATATTTTATATTATAGGAATAATAATATTAATATGGTTAAAAAACAGAATATAATTTAAGAACAAGGGAAAAGTCTGCAAATATTTAATGGTTATAGAAGTAATGATATGATTCATATTAACAGAATTTTGTTTCTGGTAAAAATATTTAAAAACATATAATTTTTGCAGTGAACCATATAAAAATTTTTATTGGGTGTAAACATTAAATGAAGAAATTGAATCAAAATCATTGTTATCATGAACACAGAGTTATTAAAATTCAATAAAATTAACAATGAGAATATAATATTGTTGTAGTGATAATGCTTTAACCATGTTTTTTTCGCTGTGTGTAAAAAATTGTACTTACACTTTTAGTACATTGAAGCCCAAAGAATCAGAAATTGCGAACAATTTACACAATAATTTTAATATTTTCTTTCCAAAACGATTTTCATTTTCATTTATTTTTTTTAGAACTTTTAATTTTTGACAAGCAAGTGTATAACTAAATTATAATAATTAAAAAAAAGTTTATTAATTTGTTAATACATTAATTAAGTTTTAAATTAAAAAAAATTAATGAATTGATAAATTTAGAAGAATAATTTTTTGTATGTATATATTTTTCTAACTTTCAAACACTAATATTTTTTTAATTTTTTATGAAGAAAATGAAAATATACGTAAATAGATTTTAATGGTCATATTTTATGTTTTTAACATTTTTATACGCATTTATTTAGTTTTTTTTTTTAATTTTTCACAAATATTTTCTATTTTATTACGAATTTTTAACAAATATATAAACACAAAAAAAAACTGACAGACTACACAAAAATGGGTATTCAATAGTTGTCTAGAAAAAAATATGTTTTAGAAACAAACACTCATTAGTTGTGGAAAACAAAAAATGATTTAAAACAAATATTCTATCTTTGTTGAAAACATAACATTTCTAAAAACAAACATTTAACATTTGTACAAAACAAAAACAAAATACAAATAAAAATATTAACAACGCTTAATGATTGTAGAAATAATTAAATTTTCGCATGTTTATAAATTTTTGTTCTTGCTAAAAATATTCTCCAAATTAAAATTTTGATTGAGAGTAACCATTTAATTATTAAACATAAAGAGAAATGTTTTTATCATGAATACACTATTATTAAGATCAGTAAAACATAACTACTGAAATATTATATTATTGTGGTGACCATGCCGCAACCATGTTTTTTTTCTGCGTACATTTATAATAACATCAAATCACAATTTGATAAAATGGTATGATGATGTAATAAGATTGTTGAATTATATATAAAACTAGAATCATAACATGAAAAAACAAATCATAAAATCAGAAACAATATGACAAAATGGAATCATAATAATTATTACTTAAAATCATTTATATTTTTCACTGTAATCATATGTTCCAATCAGAATGTGTTACTCTTAGATTGTGGTTACCATAACTATATTTTTTCTCTATGTGTATAAACGTAGCTCGCAAAAGAGAATTTTGGACCACCCTAATATACATACCTAACCATCTAAGTCAATGATGTTGTAACCATGGGCAGTGGTAAATTATGTGTTCTACAACTTCCTTTGAATATATAAAAATTCAGTGTGATGTTGTCCCATCTAATTAATCTCGATCTGGTCAGACAGTATTACGTAATGATACCCATTATAATTCTTAAACTTCTTCTGTTGCTGTGTAACATTACTATTTCTACACCAGGGCATAAGCATTTGACACCTTGCAGTCTATTCTACTACTGTATTTTTTGTTCAAAATCCATACAATAATTAGTCAATGTTAAAATTAGAGAATGCTTCCCGGGATTCCTGGGAAATTTGCAATTTTTCATATGACGCTTTTCCGAGACTTTCGTCCGGGATTCGCGGGAATTTTAAAAGCACTTAAATGAAAGAAAAATGCGCCAATTTTAACAAAAACTTATACGAGTATATTAAGTAATTTTTTAAAGAAAACTAAGCTAAAAATCCAACAAAGAACTATATTTTAACGACAATTTTATTAGTTATTTTTTATGTATAATTCGTTAGATGATTTATATAGAATAACTCTATGGTATGAATTCAATTAAACATCATAATAAAATGTCAGCACTAAAAACCAGCAAAGGAAAAAGTATAATTGGAAGTATCTTGTAGACATTTTAAATATACGTTATAAGTTTGTTAGCAGTACAGATAACAAGCGGAATTTGTTTCATAGAAATTTTACAAAACATTAGGAAAGTCACATAATTTTCATTTGGAAAGCTGCAGAAAATATTCTCTGTTATGTAAGTGAACGTGTATATAAGATATTGAAGGGAAATTTAATAGGCAACATACTGAAGCTTAGGATGGTCCAAAATTCTTTTTTGCAAGATGCATTTAAATGTACCTAAATCATTTATAAACGTCTTGGCCCAATTTCAACTTTATACGACAATTAGAAGAGAATGAAAAACAAATCTTAATATTTTCCCCACCAGAATCAATATTAACGACATATTGCTGTTAAAAAACTTGTAAAAAATTATGTTGATATAAAAAATATTATAAAATGTAATTTCGTTTATCCACATAAAATTTTTTGGAAAATTAACGAAATATGGGTTTATTTATTTTCATTTAGCTATCGTTTAATTTATATATCATTAATGTTGATGATAAAAAATTTCATAAAAAATATCAACAACATAAATGACCGTGTACCTGTTCCAATCATCGTAGAAAGTTGAAATTTGGCCAAGATATTACGATTGATATCTTCTTTCATTATTTTAGGTACATTTAAATATGCAGTAGTATCGCATGTGGTTATTTTTATACAATGTTGAACCACGAGAATACCGTGATGTCAAAAACATTTTCCCGTTGTATCGGAAAATCAAAAAGTACGGAAAATTGCAATCCCTAGTCAAAATATTTAATATAAATATATTTGAAAATAACAATATATGTTAAATTAAGCTTAATATTAAGAATAAAATTCAATATAATTAATACTATATCGTTACCAGTCTTCAATTTATTTAATTCATGATACGGACTAAATGATCCTTCATTTAGTATTCTTTCCCCTTTTTTTAATTTATTTACTTTTTGCTGATGCTGATCCTCAGAATTACTACAACATTCTTTAATGTCTATATTTTGCTAGCTCGTTCTAAAATAACTATAAAATAATTCTGTTAAAATTTTAGTAATTTATTATAAGGCCAATGATACATATAAAGAACAATCGTGGAATCACATTATAGCGAAAAATTGCAAGCAATTTAAAAATTAAGTTTTAATATTTGAATTTTGTCTTTATTATGAAAATGCTGAATATATTATTAAAAAATGCTAAATAATATGTCAAAAAATGCTGCAAAAATGGTCACACTGGTAATAATCATTGTTTTTATTATTTAATTTTCAATTTTTGCTAGTAATAAATAACTTAAATATGGCAAATAATCGTTTTTTAAAAAATTTTATAAAAAATTTTGATCCAAATTCAGAAACCACCAAAATTCCAAAACACAATCGAAAGTTCACAAATTTTACTTGGGTGCTTAAATTAGTGCGTTTAAAATATTACCAGCATAAGTGTACAACTAAAATTTATACCCTGCACCACCATACGTGGTTGGGGAATAAAATAACTGTTTTGTTGTATATTTTGACTTTGCTTTAATTTAGTAATTTTTTACTAGAATATAGTTTTTGAAAAAAATTTTGTCAAAACAATCTCTTACTTTCTTTCTTTTGCATAATAAATGTGTTTGCAATTATCTTCTCTTATTTCCATGGATTTTAGCACAGTTTTGCAAAACTTTGCTATATCGAGTACTAAAATCTTTTAATTATTCTTAATAGTTATAAGGTACGCAATGGAAAAAAATTTATAATCTTAAACGTTCTATTTGTTTAATTAATTTTATGATATTATTGGTGTCAAAATTAAATCAAATTTTAAAATAATCATGTACTGCCCCAAAAAGTACCCAGAAAATAATTAAGACAATATTCTGTAAAATGAATGATGAGAAGAAGATTTTGCCTCTAGTTTCACAGCTACATTCCTACTGAAGTTAGTACAATTTGAAAGATTTAAAATTATGTAACATTTTTTATAGTCGTTTATAATTAAAAAGAAAAATAACTTAAATAACTAAAACCTGTCACTTTCCATAATTATCCTTATTGCGGCTCTACTTTTCCTTTGCTCTTGCTCCGTTTCCTGAACCTTTTTTTTTCATTACTGACTGACATGAGGATTCAAATCAAATGTCAAGTGAATATAGAAGAAGATCAAAATGATAAAGAAAAGAAGATATAGATTAACAAAAACTGAACATGAATATTTTAAATTTTTTATTTTTTATTAAAGTTTTTTTCCCACAATGGGTGTTAAATGACACCATTTCAGTTTCAAATAAAATCAATGGCTTCTGAAAGAATTTCTGCGTAAGCGGTGGTAGTGGTGGATAATAAGTAAGAATGTGTAGGAGCGATGTTATAACCATCATCGTTTTCCATATTGCAGTAATGGAGGAACATGAAGAATGTTAGCTCTAATTATGTACCATCATGTTGTTATCATACCATCAGCCTGTCAAAGATTCATTTAGTCTTATATACATACGTAATCGTGCTTATGTATATAAATGGAATTTATTTAAATAAGTATTTTTTTCATAAGTAATTTTTTATTTGTATTTGTTTAATGTTGTTTGTAGTAATGTTACCATTTTTTTTTTGTCGCCTTTACTGAGTACGTTACTTTTCGTTCCCTTGTCAGTCAAGTTGACATTTTGTTTGAGAATAGTCAAAATGTCGGGGTAAATAGAAGGCAGCAGGCATTTATCCGAAAAACATCCTTATGTCATCTAATCAACGCGGTTTTAGAACATCGCATTCATCTTATTATTTGCAGGACTTTAAAAGTGTTAACTAATGAATGGGAAAAAATTTGTGTTAAAATCTGTTTACAAGTAAGAAAGAAAAAAAAAACAAATCATACAACATTTAAGAAAAATATTAAGAAAGAAGAGTAGATCTACAGTCATCAGTCTCGTAATATGTTTCTGTTAACAGTTGTGGGGAACGTTTCTTATTATATAGGTGTTTTCTGGATAAGCATTAGAGTACCTTGTAAATTGTAAGAAGACCCCTCAAATGGTGCGTATTAATGAGCTAAATATAGAAAACAATATTGAAAAAATTTTTAAAATTGGTCTTCAGTTACCTACCGGCGATTGAAAGTCACAGGTATAGAACATTTAAAAAAAAAAAAAAATTAGTGTTGTCTCAAAATAAGATCAAAAAACTCGTAATTTTGAGCTTGTTATGAAAAGCTTTTTTAAAAATATACAGTCATTTTAAAATATTATATATAATATATTGAAAGTTTTATTGTAGTAAATGTGGCCCATAATAAATTGTTTTCAAAAAATTTGTTCAACAAAATGTATTAAAGAACAGCATCCCATGGGAAAATTTTAAAATCTTTTTACAATACAAGTTGAAAATTAAAAAAAAAAATATTTCACGAAAAAAATCTAAACATTTTTTTTAGCCAAAATGTACCAGACCTGAGATTTTCAATCACTGGTAGTGAATTGATTATGAATTTTAACAATTTTTCATCTCATTAATATGCATCATTTGAGGGGTCTTCCTGCATCGAAATCCCAAAAAAGCGTTTCCTCGGGACATTTTAGTCAGCATACAAACATTTGTTTTGCTCTTTTTACATCTGAAGCATGGACGCGTATAAGGTCGTGTAAACCATATAGAAAAAACTGCATAAAATCATAAAACTTAATATTTTTCTTAAATTTTGTCGTTATTTGATAAGATTTATTAAACATCTATCTGTATGCAAGGTATCAACCAAAAAAGCGGAAAATGTAAAATTTTGCGATTAAAAAGAGCTTAAAATGGAATAAGGTCTTATAACCACATATTTTTATAGAACAATAAATACTTTATATTTTTTACTGTTTCAGTAAAATTCCGAGCAAGTGAGCTGCATATAGGCATAAATCAGAGTGCCAAATTTCACGAAGATCAGTAAAAAACTAATCATGGCACCTTATATAAGTTTTATATAAGAAGAAAACCCAGTGAAAAGTTTTATTCTTTATATACATATAAGGCCTACTTTCTGAAATAGAGTACATTATAAATGAAATATAAATTATAATATCACCATAATATATTACATTATATTACATGTTTTAAAGAAATTTACTAATCTTATAATAACTGGTCGACAATTGACATAGATCCCCAAAAATATTGAAAATGGATGGTGTGTTCCCTTTTTACTTGACCTTCTTTTGATACATTAAAACTCACGATAATAAATAATAAAATTTTTTGGAATATGAGTAAATATTACATTAACTTAAAATCCTATTCAAAAGTTTATGTGTTATTCCAATAACTGTTTATACTCCATGTGTTCGAAAATACCTAAAAATCAAAATAATAATTATTATGAAAAATTAAAAATTCCATAAAATCGTGTCTAGATGTAAATTGGCTACTAGTGCAATATTGTGCAAAAAAATCATGTTTATACGCCCTTTTAACCGTCTATGCTTCATTTGTTTACTTAAAACGCTAGGCATAGGGTCCGGGGGAATGAGCAAATTTTCTACTTTAAATAAAGCAAATTTGATTACCTATACGTTGTTATAAAAATTAACTTTGTTCAAAAATGAAATAATTCTTTAAAATGCTGTTTTAATATTATTATACCCACAAACATACTTTATTTATATCTTTAGGTAGTTGTATAAAGTATGAAGTAATTCCTCCGTTAAACAATGTCGCCATTTTTCTTTCACTTTTTTCCCTTCTTTTTTCCATCATCTTAAATACGGTCTTTTTTCGTTATTGCTGCTGATCCCTGAGCCTTAGATATTTGTTTTTGTATTTATTTATACTGCTGGATGGTTGAGTCGTTTGCTAGCATTCAGGCAGGCTGGATGGCTGACAGGCTGGGTTGGTTGTTTACTTTATACGCTTTTTTTTCGTTTACTATAGATTCTATGCATTAAAATAAAATTTTATTTTTACCATTTTCTTTTTTTAATATTTAGAAATTTTTAAGACTTTCGTATCAAAAAAGTGTGAGTATAGCCCATAAAGAAACAGTGTTTTTGTATGTTTCCCTTGTTATTTTACACATTTTTACACTTTTTTTTCTTGCTTTTGTGTGTATGTTGAGAGTGTGTATATATATATAATATACATATATAATATACATATATATTTTATATATATATATATTTTTTTTTTTTTTTGTATTTTTTTTTTTTCATTTCGTTTGTAACATAAAAGGACACGCACCGCGTCACATCATGAAAGGATTGATTAATGATTCGTTGATTTTTCGCCCTTATTCTCTTTAGTTACACTTACGTAGATACATAATCCTTGTCTTTATTTTTGTCATCTTATGCCAGACATTCATCGTTTTCGTTTTTTTTTTTAATTTTTTGTTTTTGTTACTTTTTACGTTTTTGCGTAAAATAAGTTCTCAAGAATGTAATGAACATTGTAATGTTATTTATTATTTATCTTTGCTTTCTGTGTCTTAAATTTTTATGAATTTTATTTAAAATTCTCAAAAGAAAATCATTTAAATTATAATACAACAGTATGCATTTGTAAAAAAATGAACAAAAATTGCAAAATAATAATGTACAAAAATGAGTACATAAATATGTATGTAACTATTTATATGCATACAAAGGTTTGTGTTTAATTAAGTAAAATATCTAAAGCATATGAATCGAAAGAAACAGGTAATTTTAAAATTGCAGATATTAATGCACGAAAGTTATTTTTATAATGAATATAATACTATCCCTGTAAAATTATACGAAAAATATCTAAAACTCGAATTTGATGAAGGAAGTGAATGTTGTTAAAAGTCAAAGTAGCGCATTTTCGGTTAGATTTAATGCTTTTTCGACCTAGCTATATTATAAATATAAATATACCATTCATTAGCTATATACTATATATATACTCATCTTATAGACTATGTGCCACAACTATAAACGCACCATATTTTCGCAAATTTCAGAAGATATAAAAGTCGTAGAATAATGAAATTTGGTTATATGTTAAATCAATTTATTTTAAATTAAAAATATTTTTATTTTTATTTTATTACCTATTTTGAGGGAGAAATTATTTGTGCAGCGTTTCATAACTGTAAATACACTTAACTAAAATCTTCAAAATTTATAAAACAGAATAAACAAAATATTAAAAATATATAAATAAAATTTAGTTATTTAAAAAATTCTCTCTTACATTCGCTTCACCAACTTTATTCTCAATTTTTCATTGACGGAATTCTTCATATTAATTACCGTTTCCTTTATATGTAATACTCTTTCAAATGTGTGATTTTCTGCTTAAATCTGACGAAGCAATATTGCTCAAATATTTCCAATTAAGTTTTGATTCTTTTGAATGCAATAATTTATTATTTTGCGAATGCTTAAATTATTATTCAGATGAATTTTGAGCGCTAAAGCAATCTTTTGATGAAAAATGTTCTTTTTGGAAGCACTTGATCGTTCTTTTGCGGGGTCATTGATGTTATTTTTCAATGATTTACATATTGGATATGATATACAAAACGCAGCACAGTGTTACTTTTGGCAGTTTTAGAACGACAAAATCTAGTTTTTCATATTGTAGACAGAAATTTTATATTCCCACTAAACACGAGCAGGTTAAATTACTGCCACTCCCATATTAAAAAATTAATATTTTTTCCTTTTAATTTCGAACATATTTTAATGAATTAAAAAAAAGAATGCTTTAAAGGCAGGCGTGGTAGAATCTAACCACAGCTGTCTTAATGTATTATTTGCATAACACATTTTTAGCCATTATCTTAACGTCTTGAATTAATTCTTAAAGAATTGCTAATATGAGGTACCATACATTTTTTATAATTTTTTAAAAGAACACAAAACGCCGCAGCCAATATTCTCAAAAATAATTTTATTGATGCCCTTTTATACACCAATCGTATTCATAAGTTGAAAATTTTTAGTTCTAGTCCACTATAAAAGGAGTTTCCAATTGACATACTTGTTATTACGCACCAAAAAATCATATCAATATTTGTAATATTTTCTGAGACATATACAATTAAAGTTAACATACTTTTTCACAAAAATTTTAAACTAAATTAAAATATTTTTAAAAGTGACAACTATGAAAATCCCTAATTCGCGCTATAAACACTTCCCAAAATTGTAGGTTTTTTTCGATAATATATAATATGTTTACTAGTAAATATGAAAAAAATTCTACAATTACTAAGCTTTTATTTTCTAATTTGGGTAAATGTGACACTGTGTGCCGATATAATTTATAGTCGTAATAACGACTATAAATTATGAAATATTTATTCTCAACAACTGTTTTTGATTACAATGACATTTTGCAAAAGTAAATAATAATGTAAAAATAAAAAATTTAACAGCTACTAAATTCTATCAAATTTAAAGCAATATGAAGAAGTATTATTTTTAATTTTAAAGTTTTATCGTAACTTACATAGTGTCTATGTTATAAAAATTTTTATCAAGACAAACGTCAAAATTGGCACTGAATTTGTATACGAGCTAACCTTAGTTAAACAGCTGATTATTATTTTTGGTTGTTACAGCTGCCAAACGCATATATAAAAAACATTAGTGAATTCGCCTTTTTGTTGTTTTTGTGCAACTGTTGCCACCTTCCATAAATTTGCGTTAATTTTGACGGTTGTCTTGATAAAAAATTGTCTAATATAGACACTGCGTTACTTTCTCTGTAATGTAATTATGTATTTCAAAAGTTTAGATTTATTTCACAGTGGCAAACTATAAAAGTATTGTGGTAATAGAGGTTAATAAATATTGACTGCAGTGTCATCTAACGTGAAGTAGTTGTATTAGTTTTAGTACAACACTATCATACCATTCACCATTTATGGTTGTTGGCCCTACTAACCATTTATTCACAATGTTTTGGGACAAATTATTATTATATTACTGACACCCTGTAGAAAATAAATAATTTCAGATATTTACCGCATTATATACAACTAGAGTACTCATTCGAATTATTCAAACAACTGTTAGAAATATTTATTCGAAGAATTAAATAAAGGTCTTTTTCGAATAACGAATAAATCGAATATTTTGTTTACCGAACATTCGAATAAAACGAATAATTTAATGTTTTTGGAATTAAACTGATTTTATTTAATTATTTATAAAAATTTGTCCTAATGTTAAATTTAAATAAATTCAAATAATTTCAAAATTAAATTTTATAAAAACAAAAGAGCAATATCCACTTAAATCTACTCATTTATTTTTTAAATATTTTCATAAATATTTCTCTTTATTATTTTTTTAATTATTCGAATAATTCGAATAATTTAAAATACATGATCGAATAATTCGAACAAACTAAAATGCCTTGTTAGAATTATTCGTTTTGTTCGAACCGAATAATTTGACCGAATAATTTGAATACTCATATAACATAATTCTACAAAAAAATAAAACGAAATGCTTACGATACAAATTTCTGTGTATACAAACTTCATAAGAAATTATATATTTTTTGTGAAACTAAGTTAGAAAATTAGAAACCAAGGACAAAAAATAATCGTTATTCTTGAAATTTTAAGCAAAAAAAAAAAAAATCAGATACAAGGATCGACCGGATAAAAGTGTTAAATACAGAAATCCGGAATGATTTTTATTTTTCTGATATTTATTAAAAAAATTATTTTTGAGTTTTTTTTTTTTGCTAAACTATTACCGATTATTTTTGATTTTTATTTTTTTGCTCAGTTTTTAGTAATTATTTTTGTTTCTTATTTTTTTTTTTTTTTTTTTTTTTGTTCAGAAATAATGATTATTTCTTATTATTATTATTATTTTTTCGCTCAACTTATAATGATTATTTTGTGAGTTTTATTTTTTTGCTCTCAAAATAAAACTTAAATTGTTTCGAAATGATTTTTAGTAACAAAAGTTTACTTTCCTTATTTCTAATTTTGTGTAAACATTAGTAAAAACTCAAAACATTTACTGAAAATCTAAATTTTTTCTAAAAATCAAAATTTTTTCCAAAAATAAAAAATTTTACTAAAAATGGGATTTTCTTTAAATCGTAATTTTCTAATAAAAATCAGATTTTTCACTTAAAGTCGATGTTTTTTACAAAAAAGATACGTTTTAACATCCGACATCAGAGACTGTGAAATATGTACAGAAACGAAATCTCCTAACTTCATCATAAAGCCACCTGTGGGAAACCAAACAACATCTGTTAGACCATTCCAGCGGTTATAAATCGGCCCTATCCGAGAAGTAAAACTGGCTTACTAATAGTTCTTGATCTCCTCACTAAGTTTCACTGGCTATGTCTTATGGCTATAAATTATTTGGATCAAAACATTTTTCATATATTGATAATGGCAGCTAGTTTAGAGTCAACGACATTTTTAACGAAATATGACATTAAAAATGTACACACTCCATTCTTCTTCCCCTAATCCAATGCATACGAAAGAGTTAATCATTCACTTATAGCTGGAATTAGAGCCTACTTGAAAAATTACCATCGACTTTGGGATGAGCAGTTAAGTGCTATTAGTTGTGCACTTCGCCATAAAAAATTTTTAATAAAAATCTAAATTTTTACTAAAAATCTAAATTTTTACTAAAAATCTAAATTTTTACTAAAAATCTAACATTTTACTAAAAATCTAAATTTTTACTAAAAATCTAAAGTTTTACTAAAAATCTAAATTTTTACTGAAAATATAAATTTTTACTAAAAATCTAAATGTTTACTAAAAATCTACATTTTAATAAAAATTTAAATTTTCTTAAATATTGTAATTTTCTGACAAAAATCAGATTTTTCACTAAAAAATTATTTACAAAAAAATCAAATTTAAAAAAATAAAATTTTTTACAAAAAAAATGTTTTCAGTAAAATTTTAATTCTTATTAAAAATTTTGATTTTTATTAAAAATTTCGATTTTTAGGAAAAATTAAGATTTTTGTTAAAAAAAATTAGGAATTTTGGTGTTAACAAAGAACCCATAATTATCCTCTAAGAATTGGGAATTCGTTTTATTCTATGGACAATAAAATAAAAATCAAAAATAACCATTATTTTTGACCAAAAAAACAATTAAAAATAATTATTAAATGTTGAGTGAAAATTAAATTTCTCATTTTTGGCCATGACTTTTTTTAGCTTTTCTCCTATAAATTTTAAAATAAATGTTATAATTTTGTTTTTTTCAAATATGGTGATTTTGTCTATAAGTTTTTGAATATGCTAAAAAAATAATTGTCTCAGTTCGATAACTAGAAAAAAATTTAAGTTAAGATTTTGAAACAATTCAAAAAATTTGCATTTTTTGCCAAAAAGTGCCTTTATATTGATTTTTTTAACAACTTAGTTAAAAAGTTCAATATTTTTTTACATTTTCTGGTCCTTAAGAAAGCATAGTCAAAAATTATTAATTTTGAAAGAAAAGTTAAATTTTTGATTTTGATTGTTGATGTCGGTACTTTTGCGGATCATATTAGATAGTTCGATGTGTTTTAAAAGGTTTCGCTAAAAATTATGACAGCCTATCGGTAAATTTCATCACACAATTTTCTAAAAAAACACATATTTTCAATATCAAAAATTTTATTATTTAAAAATATGTATATGGAGAATTGTATATATTTTTCTGATCTTTACATTTATCAAAAATCAAAAATAATTAATAAATTTTGAGTGAAAAAATAAAAATCAAAAATAATAATTACGATCCTTGTTAAAAAAAAATTGTTCCACAGAATAACTTTATTATATTATAAGTCCTTGGAATACTGGCTATAACCTACATGATAATTTATATTCTCCAACCTATGCCTTATATGAAAATAATTTATATATATATATATATATATATATATATATATATATATATATATATATATACATATATATATATTGTTTTTTTTTTTTTCTTTTTTTTTTTTTGTAAAAAATATTTCTTACCACTTTAATGTATCTTGAAATTCTTCATATTGTTAAAATCGTTTTTCAATAATTTAAAAACAAATGTACGTTGCCGTTTATACCAAAACAAAAACTATCTAGTTTTTCAAAAACAGAATCCCATTTTTGGGATTTTCATCGCTTTTGTGTGATATCTCAACTAACAAAGATTTTATTGTAGATATTTTACCTATTCAAAACCCATTTTTTACAAAAATTTACTTTATTTCCAAAAATCATAAAAAGTATGGAAATTTTTTTTCATATGAACTCTCTTGTCTAGCTGGCGTAATTCCTAAGTATATAAAAAAAAAATAAATCAATATATTTTAAAGAAACAAAATAACGCTATTTTAAAATTTAATATATCACAAAAAATTTCAAAACATTGTACTATTGTGGATGTTAAAAAATCGTAACTAAATAAACAATTTCGTCGCTGTTCCGCCAAAAAAAGTTACGTATAATCTGTCTCCCATTGACCTACCAACTTACTTTCAAAGATCTCTGCTACTTTAGAAGTTATTGAACTGAATTATGTGTAATTTTGTATGACTAAAATTACATTTTATCTCTGCTTTCCTGAAAAGTTGTTAAAGAAAAAAAAACAGCGACGAAAAATAATTAATTAAAAAAATAATATAATATAATATAATATAATATAATACAATATAATATAATATAATATAATATAATATAATATAATATAATATAATATAATATAATATAATATAATACAATATAATATAATATAATATAATATAATATAATATAATATAATATAATATAATATAATATAATATAATATAATATAATATAATATAATATAATATAATATAATATAATATAATATAATATAATATAATATAATATAATATAATATAATATAATATAATATAATATAATATAATATAATATAATATAATATAATATAATATAATATAATATAATATAATATAATATAATATAATATAATATAATATAATATAATATAATATAATATAATATAATATAATATAATATAATATAATATAATATAATATAATATAATATAATATAATATAATATAATATAATATAATATAATATAATATAATATAATACAATATAATATAATATAATATAATATAATATAATATAATATAATATAATATAATATAATATAATATAATATAATATAATATAATATAATATAATATAATATAATATAATATAATACAATATAATATAATATAATATAATATAATATAATATAATATAATATAATATAATATAATATAATATAATATAATATAATATAATATAATATAATATAATATAATACAATATAATATAATATAATATAATATAATATAATATAATATAATATAATATAATATAATATAATATAATATAATATAATATAATATAATATAATACAATATAATATAATATAATATAATATAATATAATATAATATAACATAATATAATTCAAATGATTTTCTCTATAATTCTTAAGTATGCTAAAAAAATAATTATTTCAGTTCGATAAATAGAAAATAATTTAAGTTAGGATTTTGAAACAAGTCTCAAAATTTGCATTTTTTTGCTAAAAAGTACTTTTATATATTTGATTGTTTTAACAACTTTGCTAAAAAGTTCAATCTTTTTTTTTACAATTTCTGATAGAGTGGTTCTCAAGAAAGCATGGTCGAAAATTATTAATTTTGAAAGAAAAGTTAAATTTTTGAGCCTGTAAAAAATTTTGATTGTTGATGTTGGTACTTTTGCGGATCATATTAGATAGTTCGATGTGTTTTAAAGTTTTGCAAAAATTTATGACAGCCAATCGGTAAACTTCATCACACAAATTTCAATAGGCTTCGTATTTCATATTTTCAATACCAAAAATTTTATTCTTTAAAAATATGTATATAGTGAATTGTATATATATTTTCTGATCTTTACATTTATCAATTCTTTTGCTTATTTGAAATATATTTACTAGAAACATTGAAAACACACAATAGTAATATTATTTATCATTTTAAAGGAATTTGTATCTCCTTTAAAATAATATATAAACTAATTTACTTTTTTAAAATTTATAGAAGACTTCTCTCAAAATAAAAAAACGAGTAAGAAGAAAAAGATATAGTCGGTCAAGCCCGACCATTTGATACCCCACACCATTGTGCATATTCGTCAAAATTCGTGGAGAGGTCTTATATTAGACATGTGGACAATTGTGCACCGATACTTTTACTAAGAGTAAAATAAAATATACGAATATAGAATATTACGAAAATACTAACATTTATATGAATTTATGCATTTTAGGGTGATTCCCGAAAGTGGGCTTATATAGGAGCTATGGTAAATTATGGATCGATCCTCATAAAATTTGTCACTATGATTTCTACTTATATAAAACTTATTTGTGTCGAATATAAACCTGATACTAACATGTGTATTTGATTTATGCACGTTAAAGTGATTTTCGGAAGAGGGTTTTATATGGGAGCTAAGGTTAATTATGGACCGATCCATGTAAACCTTGTGCACAAAGTATAGGAAGATAATTCAATGAAATTTGGTACGTTTGACTTTCAAGACACAAGGACGAAGCCTATTGAAATTGGTTATGATCGGTCTATTATTTCGCCTAGCCCCCATACGAATGTAATCCCGGAATAGGGTTTTAACGATTATAATTGCCTTAAATATAGCAATATTTTAATAAAATTCGGTGTAATTAAGTTTTTTATAAGTATCAATCTTTGTACCAAATTTCATGAATCAGTCATATTTATATACTTTAAGGTGGGTGTTGGATCATTTTTTTCTGTGCGTTACAAATATCAGCACAAACACATAATACCCCAACCACCTATGGTGCATTAAAGTGACTTAATATGGGTAAACTTGCTCTACCGTTATTTTCCGAAAATTCTATATAGTTCTCTTCATAAATAATGCAAATAAATAAGTTTTATTTAGTTTATGTGAAAAACTATAATATATATATATATATATATATATATATATATATATATATTAATATATATCACCACTGTAAGTAAAAATTGCAAACAATGTGTGACTGATAGTGAACAAGAGGGAGAGAAAAAAATTAAATAATTTTTAACAGATAATGATAATTAATTTTATCTATTTTTACCTAGAATCAATTAAAGGGTGGTCCGATGTGCTTTTTGTCATTTTTAAATACAATAATTCAGAAACTAATATATTTCCATAATTCCTTCACAACCTAACTGATATAAATCCAGGTAATATATATGTAAAATATTATACTATGTTATAACAAAAATAGAAAAAAAGTAGAAAAAATTAGGTCTTTTTGGGTAAAAATTATAATTCTTACGTGTACACTTGGGAGAAATAATTGATTATACAATTTTATAGAATTTATGCAGAATTTCTTATATTTTTTCATCGATATTGTTAGGAAATTAAGTGTTGCACGAGATCACGAGATCACTATAATACAAATGAGAGTAAGTTATCTTAAAAATCGTATATATTTGTATAATAATAAATGATAATCTGAATGCCTTCTAAATATTGAACATAATTGATCAATAAATTGTAAAGTATTGTGAAACCTGGTGCACAGAAATTATTGTCAGTATTATAGCTCAAGTTTTTGTGTTATTTAGAGCAATTTAATTCTCAAGATATATTTCGACATATTTACTTAAAAAGCTATTATCCTTTCAGTTGGTTATTTGCTTGTATGTTAAAGATATCACCCTCAATTTGTACCAATTAATATATAAAGAACTAACTAAAATTGTATGACGGTAGAGATTGTCAAGTAATTAATTTATTTGGCTATTTCTGATGATCAGTTATTGTAGCGTATGGGTTATACGTTCCCAAATTTCAATTATACTAAATATGTTGAGATATATTTTCGCTATAACTAAACCATTCAAAGAAATTTTACGCTGCAAATAAATCAGGGTTTAGTAGATCTTTGATACTTAAAAATATGGTACAACAAACATCTTGGATTTAATTGAAAAGCTCTGTGTAGCACATACATTAGTATGTGTCGAAATAAAAAGTAAGGTTATGAGACAAAATCGCAAATTTTTCCAAAGTAGATAAAAACTCAACATTAATTTTTATTTGAGTCAAAAGTATAGATAATTGGTTTTAATTGGGTATTCTATAGTGCAAAACTAGTCCTTTTATAGCGTTTCAAAAATGTCAAAAGCACTTCGGACCACCCTTTACTTTTTCAAAATATTAATTTTCAATTAATCGACATGTTTATCAATTTCGTACCTCTGTGCATTTATTTATTACAAATCAGATTTATTACAATTCAGATTTATTTTTCCTTATCAAAAGTAGCCTATTTTGAACACCAATAGCTTTGCTCCTGAAGGGATGTGGTGGACAAAATTAAAATTGTACACTCGTCTTCTACTTCTATGTGAAATTTTATGTAAACCAGCAGATTAGAAGTTAGAGATTTATTTCCGAAAAAATTGACTCTGCCCCACTGCGCGTTATACTATTTTAAATCTTCATTAAAATTTCATCTCGGCTTTTAAACTTCTTTTAACCATTTTTGCTATATTTATTTTATCGCCTTAATTGAATTTTTAACATTACGTAATATCCTTATGAGGACCTTGTTATTCTGAAGATAAGATTTTGACTTCTTTTTATTAACGTTGAATAATTAATTTTTGATGCTGAGTATATAATTTTGAAAAATATAAAATGTGCGTAGATACTTTTGAATTGAAAATTGCATAACAACTTTCCTTTTTATATACATATATTAGAAACAAATGGCGCTATTTTTCAATAAATACCATAAAGCCTGAACTCGTTGACCGCTTGTGTGACACTTTTGTGCAGCTGACAGATTTTGTCGTGTGTTGTAATTATAACAATTATAGAATTTTTATTTTGATGTGATGTAGTGTCTCATAAGCTCATATGTATTTTTTTAACATCGTCGCCGTACATCACGGCCTTATAAAATCTTTTTAAAATTATTATTTTATGAGTAAATAAATATGACATATCTAGCGGCAAAAATTAAAAGGCCTCCACCGTGCAGTGTAGAATTCAAGAATTCTGATCCCTGCCTCCTAAATAATCCGATAAACGCATATTGTCCCAACTTCTCCCGATTCTGATCCGATTTCAATGAAATTTCACGTGGTGATTGTGAAGGTGTAGTAGAGCTTAAGTTTATACAAAACGGGTGCGAGTATGACAAATATATAAAACTATTCTGAATCGTTACATCTTAACCGATTTGAGATTTTTATATGAGTGGATTCTGCTGGTCAAGATGTACAAAAAAAAAACATTACCGTATATATAGGTTATCTCTTTTAGTTTATTTGGGCTTCAAAGAATAAAATTTACCGTACCTTTGTAAATTTTTTTTCGCTATAGTTGGTCCAAATTTCACCCAATTTTTTTTAATATTTTTGATTTTATTTTGTTAATAAAATAACAAAATCGTGTAAAAAAAGAATTCTTTTCTTTTTTAGTTATATAATTTTTTTTTAGTTATATACAGGATTTACTTTTTCCTGAAAGATGACATTACAAAAAAGTGTTTTGGAAAAAAAACTTTAAAAAAATGTATTCCTACGAGAACCAGGATCTCCCGACCAGACTTATTTATTCCACAAATTTGCAATTTTGCCTTAATTTCTCAAAACACAAAGCTGTAATGACTTAATATGTTTTTAAGAAATTTTTGCTTCCCAATATCGATTGGGAGGATATTTGTGATTTCTGTTGATAAATCTAAAAAAAATAATTTTAGTTTCGAATTAAGCATCAAAAAATCTATGAAATATCAATTAATAAAATTTTTATTGCATTATTAAAAATGAATAATATGCATAAAATCTCAAATCAATAAATGTTCAAAAGCAATTTTAATGGACATTGAAGGTTTTATTTATTTTTTCACATAACAATTGCAAAAATATAACACTGCATTTTCTAATATTTTTCATGGCATAAACGAATATGCTATTTAAACTCTTATTTTCGCAAAAAAAAATTTAAAGCTATATCTCTATTATACTGATATATTTATATATGTACATTCATATAAGTCTCATTCAAAAATAAAAGTTTTTGGGTGGAAGTCGATTGTCAATTTTTTTTTTTTTTTTTTTTTTTTTTTTTGTGGAAATCAAACTAGTTTTTCAGAAATGTCAAGTTACATCACAATTTTAATCTGGCAACCCTAATTGTAACCTATACAATAAAATTTAATACACACTGTTTTTAAAATATAGGTCGAAAACCTCAGCTGTTAATACCTAAACCTTATGTTATTCATAATTTATGATTATGTATATACATATTTTAATAAATAAATAAATAAGTAAATAAATAAAAAAAATTGCGCTTCAAAAAGCGGAATTTTAGTAAAAATTTTAATATTTGAATCCTAAGTAAACTAAAAATGATAATTTATACAAGCGACAATATTGACCAGCAGAATACACTTGTATAAAATCTCTCAAATTAGTTAATAGTCCAAAGTTAAAACTTAAACTCTACTACCTCTACTATCGCTATGTGAAATTTCATTGAAATCGGATCAGCCGTTCGTAAATTGCAGATTTATTTCCATTTAATTTTTTTCTGGACACTGTGTATAGAAGTTCCTACTTCCTTTCTCTTAGAAGGAAAGTAAAAAGCTATTTTTTGTTTCAAGCAACAGCAAAACTATTCCATATCCGCTACAAAAGCAAGATCAAAAATCAAATATATAATAAGAATTCATTTAGTTATGTTTAAAGCTTTTTTCGGACTTTGGGAAAGGCTGCATCGGGATGCGAATGACTGCAATAATATCGTGTATGTATAAAAAAATGCATGTGCACGGAATACAGCATTACCAAAATGTTTCTTTATTTAAAGGTGAATATTCAAGAAATTTGTTTGATTTATCTTATAATTATGATCGTATTTATTATATTACTTTCAAGTGTATACATTGATTGATAATTTGGTGAAATAATTTATTAATGCTCCACTTAATTGATTGTATAGCAATATCGCTTGAAAAAAGAGGAAAACTCCCAAAATACAACTAAAATATGTATGAGTGTTCCGAGAAATATAATATTATTAATGAAATTTTCGAGACTTTTATGAGTATTATAGTCAATTCTGGACCGATCGTTGTGGACTTCAAATATACTTAATAATACTTATGATAAGACGAAAAATAAAAAAATGCATATTCTCAAAAATAAACTTTTATTTAAAAAATTTTGTATCTTTAAAAACCAGTAATTTAATTTCTTGATCTAATTTTTCTATTATTTTTTTAACATCTTCACAGCTGGATGCGATATTGTACTGTCCATTTTTATAACCAACACCACAGTACACAGTGGTCGAAATCAAAGATCCATCGGCGTTTAATTCAAGATTTGAAAGCTTTAAATCTATAAATATTTTATAGTGTTCAGATTATCAATACTTCACTGAGCAAATTAACAATTTTAATTTTGTTTTAAATATTCGCACAACGGTCATATGCATATGTTGCATATGTTGCAAGTGTATTGAAAGAAGATGTCGCTTATTAACCCAGTGTATATTTTTTGTCCTTTTATCGAAGGTTATTATTAATTTTAAAAACTAACGTTTTTTTTTTAGAAAATTGTAGGTATATATTAATTAAAGAATGAATGTTTGTTTCCTATGTTTATCTAGATTTATAAAAATTTATTGCAGAAAGTAACATTTGGGATAGTGGTTTTGTAGTTTCGTGGACTGCAACTTGTTTGGTTGATTAAATTGGTTTATTGTTGTCGTAAATTGTCAAAAATGATCTGCCCTTTCTTGCCCGTTTATTTGTTAATGTATATTCTACACAGAGTGAGTGTTTCTAAACTCACCCGTATTTTATCAAAGTACAGGTTAGGTTAATAATTATGATAAGTTCATCATTTCACTTAGCACCCACACATAGATTTCATATAAACCCCTCATCCGAAAATCAATTTAACGTGTATAAATCGCATATAAACGTTAGCGTTATGAGTATACACAAACAACTTTTATAAAAGTAGAAATCAAAGTGAGTATTTTTATGAGTATCGGTCCATAATTAGCTATAGCTCCCATATATGGCCCACTTTTGAAATTACGCTAAAGTGCATATATAATAGCATCACCGAATATGGGTGGTTACCTAAAAGGTCTGGTATATCCTATTATTAATATAATAGTGTGTACTACATACGGCCAAAATTTTATATTTATAGGTTCTAAAATTAGAAAGTAACATCGTCGCAAATATAACAAAATAGGTGAGTCAAAGTGGACCTAATGGTGGCGTGGTTCTCAGTAAAGAAACAGTTGTAATTATAGAGCATATTTTGTGTTATACGAATCTGATGTAATTGTCTTCATCAGTTACGTGAAGAATAACTATTTTTACAAAGTGAGCGTAAAATGTGGGTGTGAAAAAGCATAAATTGTATACAAATAAGTTCTTTAAGCAATTCAATACAAAAGTTAAAGCAAGACTTCGTTATTATCCAGTTACGAATTTGATGCCGCTAGTATGGGTATTTTGACCACTATGCAGTAGCGGCCAGGGTAAGTATTCTGCGTTTGTACTGATATTTAAAAAAAAAGATATTTTTTAATACCATCCTAAAATATACCAGGCCTAAGCGCACTTGCTGAGTCGGTTTAACAATTACCGTTCGTTTGTTCGTCAAAGTAAATCATGTAATCAAACAACAGTTACAAATTTTGAAGATAACACAGATCAATAAAAGAGCATAAAAAATTATTTTGCGAATAATTCTACAAAATTAATATTCCTTATACTACAAATAGTGTAGAAAGTTAAATGAAGCATTTCCACCACGTCACACTTTTAACCCACTGACGAAAATATGCTTCTCTTAGGAGTTTCTAGGTTATGTAATTTTTTTGTGAAATAAATGTAAAAAATAAATGGTTCTACAAAAGTGTAGTACAAGTCAAGTTTCTAACTTGCCGCACATAGCCTCTAGAAGTTTTAAAAGTTGTCAAAATCAAAAATTTCGCTATTAACCCAATTCATGGATAAATGAGCGGTAAGTAGTTGGTTTGAGGGGAAATTTGTATTTGATGTAACTAACACATGACCGTAGATCTCAAAAATAGTAAAACTATTAAAAACGCACTGACAAAAAATGCAGAAACAATGACAAAAAGTAAAAATATATAAAATATGGACCACTAATTTGCTCTACCTACTACCTAGAAAATTATGTAACCTAAAAACTCCTGAGAAAAACATATTTCCTGGCTTAAAAGAGAAATCGAAATGATTCTGGAGATTTGAATGACTATATATACAATATCTGTAACATATTTTTCTCGATACTTTTTTAGTGTTGACCTAAGTAATTCATTATAAATTGGTACATAGAACTTGTATATGGCAGGGATAAAGTCTATTGAAATTGAATAAAATCGGTCTATTCCACCCTGCAACATAGTAAAACTGTTTAATCATTTTTTCTCCATGACGCCAAATTTCCTTTCAAAAGAACTTTAAAGTTTTAAAGTATTCACCAAGACGAAGCTATGTGCAAAAATTAAATTTCCTCTATCAAATTCCGAAGTTGAACCATTTTTCCGTTCTTTTTAGCAAGTTTAAAAAAGATATACATTTTTACTTATATATATTTATCAATTTATCATTATCAAAAAAAAAAAAAAAAAATTTTTTTTTGATGGCATATTAAATTCCATTTTTATAAATATATAGTAACTCGAATGCATTTAGAATCAGTTCGCGATAATCATTTCCTACAGGGGGCGCGGTTTTAAGTTGAACATATAACAATCTTTAACAAACTAGAAGTTGACGTATAATTCTGGTAAAAATTAGAAACTGTGCATCGCGAAAAACTGTTTTTTTAACACTCGCTTTTGTTTTCCAAACTCTGAGACTACCTACTGAGTTGACTATTTCGGGCATATCAACGAGATATAGCGCAAAATACGCACAATTACAAAAAGTATCAGTCTATATTTCAATACCTGTTGGAAAATTTATTTGTTTCATTAGTGATAATTTAGAAAAAAGACTTTCCGCACAATCACTGCTATGAGCCAAAGTAAAAATATAAAATAGGAAAAAATCAAATCTATTTTGATGTTTTAATAGGTGTTCATAAACTTTATAATTAGCTTTATTTTTAACAGTTTCAGTTCATTTACAGATTCTTGGGGGTCTTTTCTATGTCACTGTATTGTGAAACAATATCAAAATAATTAATTTCTTCGTTGGAATTAATGTCATTTATCACATAGCCTTAAAAAGTCACCTTTTAGTTCCATTTTAAAAAACGAACCAAAAAAGTAGCCAGGTGGTTGAAAAAGAGGGCAATAGACGACTAAAGTAGCCAAACGGTAACACTGATCTGCTTAACAACAAATAAGGTGTAGAATTTATCCATAAAGTCCAAAAAGTATAAACGCGCGAACAAAAAGTGTAGAAGAATGGGAAAAGTGTAAGTAATTTTTAGTATTTTTTCTAAGTTTTGTACTTTGAACAACAATCATGATTATAAAATGAAACCTATGGTACTAAAATTTTGCACGCCATTAGTTTCAAGTCTTATGAGATCAGATCTGTAACCCGTTTATATAGTATGAACACAAAACTAACTAAGGATTAAAATCAGTTTCGGCCAGGTTAAAAATTATTGATAATGGCCCATATATTATTAAAAAAATGTTAAATAGTTATATGACCTTTTAAGATAGATTTTTTATTAAAACAAAAAGTTTTATTAATATTTAAGAGTTCAAAAATAAGATAAAACTAAAAATTATATGTCAGAGGTGCGCTGCCGAGTATCGCTATCAAATGGAAGCTTTATAGATTTTTTCTGTTGCTTTCCAATCAATCTTCAAATATTTATATTAGTTCTGAAGTTGTTAATATGAATCATATCGAGGGCTTATACTCAAAGAGGGCTATCTGCAAAACCATAACTGTTCAGGAAAGCATTTAAATTGTTTCTTTCAGTCATTTTTCAAAATTTTGCAACCCGATCTTCGATTTATTAATAATACGTCTACTACACATCACACATAAAATAAACCTATCAAGCCCGTTATTCGCGGCAGCCCATTTTTTCTTTACATATTAGCAGTGTGCGTTATAAAATGTTCAGAAAATCTTTTTGTTTATTAACAATTTGTTAAAGATGTAAAATATAAAATTTTTGGTAAAAATTATGCCATATATTAAATTTGTGACATCTTAAAAATCAAGATATTAAACAGAGAAGTTAGCAGGATAATCTTCAAACATTACAACTGTAAAGTAAAAAGTGTGGCTACTCACAAAAACGGAAATGTGTTCATAAATCAAATTGTAAACAAATATTGCAAAACGAAATTTGAATGAAAAAAATGCAAACAATTTTCTGCAAAAAAAAAAAAATTTAAATTGATTAAGACATTCAAAAACGCTGTTTATAGAGTTTCAACATTACAATCCATTGAAAATCAAATAAAATCCATTGAAATCAAATAAAAACATTATATGTTTTGTAGATAATCCAGAAATAAAAATGAAAAAATGTGTTTCATTTCAAATTACTTATTTAGTTATGTTAATTTATTTGGTTTTCATGCTAAAATATAAATAGTGTTTTTCAATATATATTGACACAATGTGGGCAGGTTAAAAAGCTGATACGTCCCCTACATCACATTTCAAAATTTGGATCCAATAATCTGTTTCTAAACCTTCATCCAAATTCTTTCAAAATACTAAATATTTTTGGACATCTTATTTCTTTTTACCATACAATAACCAAAAAATAAAAAGGAACAATGGAATTTTAAAAAATTAAAAATACAAAATTTAACAAATATCTTCAAAGTTTTAAAATATACTAAAAATAGCAAAATATGCCATGAATATGTTGCTAAAATCACTATAAGTGAAAATATGCCATTAATTAATATACAAAAATATGCACTTATTCTGAAATGATTAAATATTTTATCGGTGGCTTCATTCAATGAGAAAAAACAATTATATATTTGTGGTTTCGCTGGGTATTTGTTTATTCATTATATTTAAAAATTTTTTCTATATTTAACAATTTTCATATTAGAATCAAATATTTAATAATAAACTAGCGTATAAGCCTGCCAATACCAGAATGATATAATAATAACAAAAATATGCATAAACAAATCCGAAAATCTTTTAAAAAAATATATGAAAAATATTTTTACTCTTTTCCTCTTCCTAAACAAAGTTAAACAATATGAAGCCGTTAGAATTTGATAGATAAATAATTTTTAAATTAGCAAACTTTTTAAAATCAAAAAAAAAAAAAAATTAATCGGCGTTAATGCACTTCTTGATCGAAATTCAAAATCAGAGTCCGATAGGCTTTGGAAAACAAACAATGAGCATGGAAAATTTAAACTTCATAAAACCAAAAAAATCTTGCTCTATTAGAATTTGTAGGACAACTAACTAGTTTTATAACTAATCCGAATTTTTATTTTTTACGTCATCTGGGCGCTTCAGAAAGTTCTGGAAAGAGAAAACTGCTTAGGAAATTATACATATAGATCAGCGAAAGGCAGAAAGAGGGACATAAAAATCTGAATGTGTTTGTGTATTTTATTTGTTTACGCTCATTATTGCAAATGTGTTTGTTATATCTAAAATAAAAAAACAGATGACAGATGTGGTGTTTTTTCGCCAAACGTGGCGATTTTTAATTGCTTTTGGCGACATGGCGAACTTTTTGGCGATATATGACATGGTGGCGATTTGTTTGGTTGATTTTTAAAATTTGATTAAATAGGCAATTGTGGAGAAAAACTGTTTAATTTTCTTATTAGAAGTCAACTATTTTTAATATTTGCCTATCTGGCAAAATGAAGAGCCTTAAATTGTGAATAGCTTCAACTTAGTTTACGAAATTTTATTTTTATATATAAATATATTTTACAATATTTATGTATTAAATGTTTGATAATAAAATAAACGTTAATGAATAAATTAATTCTTTGAAACAATTTATAAATTGAATAGGACCAATATTGTTATATAATGGTTGAATTAATTATCCTTTTAAAAAATATAATAAAAAAAATATAATAAATTTTAAAAGTTGATGACCTAAAAAGAAGCAATATGTAATAAAAGTGTTTTTGAGTTGTATTTTTTTTTTTATTCAATTATACTGTACTCGAAAATGAGACAAAATTTTTTTTTAACAATGTGAGCACCCATTGGGTTAAACTAAATCGACGATGCTGAGTTTAGTGGTTTTAATAATTTTTAAAAGCTCTCGTTTTTGGGATATTTCATTTTGAAAAGTTAAAAAAGAGTTTAGGAAAATTAAGTTTTTTTTTTAGCTTAAAATTAATAATTTAGTAAATAGTTTGTTAAAATTTGCAACTAGCACAGTGTTATTATTCACTATTGCAATCATCGATGGCTTTGTTAATGTAAATTCAACTACATTTGCAAATTATACGAAATTTTAAGTACTAAAAATTGTATAACACATAACATTTTAGTTAATTTTTAGCATTTTTTTTTAAACTAAATAAAATTTTAATTTACCGATTTCTGTGTCTACATTACACAATTTTTTATCACGACAAAAGTCAAACTTAACGCGAATTTGTGGAAGGTGGCAACAGTATGGCGTATTCATTATTATTTTTTATATATGGAGTTTAGCAACTGTAATAACCAAAATAATAATCAGCTGTTTAACTAAGGTTACCTTATATATATTCACACTGATTTTGACGTTTGTTTTGATAAAAATTTGCCTAATGTAGACACTAGGTAACCATGCGACATAACCCCACTTTGTTGAAAACTAGAACATTACTAAAATATTTTTTGTTTTATATTCATACTCAATTCAGCGTTTTCAACTATTTGTAACCAAAACGTTCAAGAAAAAGTACAAAACACACTAAAACACTCTAAATTGATCCAAAATTGGTTCAATTTAGAGCTATTTTTAACTCATTATATTAACTTCAGCGGAAATAATGAATTATATTTCGAATCAAATTTAAAATGGAAGGCCAATGTAAGCGGCAAACGGCGATGGGCTTTCCACCATTAAAATTGTTGTTTTTATTACAGAAGTAGGCAGTAAAATTTTATGCACATTTAAAATTCCTGATTCATAATAGTTTTTTTCCAAGAATTTAGATTCATAAAACTGTTATCTTCGGTTAGTTTCTTTTAAATTTTATTGCAAAACCTTTGATTTAATTAGTCATATTTTATTCCAAAAAAGGCATTTCCTAAATTAACAGAAATGTGTTTAGATAAATCTGGAAAATTGCTAATAAATCCTTTATTAAATGGGATTGCTAAAAAGGATAGACAGCTCAAATTGCATTTCGAAAAGAAATGAAAAAACCGTGAACAAGTTTTAAATATTTTGATTGCATTTTAAATTCATTCTGAAAGCTGCACTCTATTTTGGGAATGCACATTTAATAATGAATATAAAGTATCGTAAAGAATATAATGTGATAAAAATTTTATGATAATATTCTATGTAAATATTTGACAAAATTTAATTTTTTTTTATCAATTTTAAAACGTCAAAAATTGATATACTTTAGTCAAAAATTCTGCTAGCCTTATGGGTAAAATCTTTTTCAGCCATAGCTGTCTATAATTTACTAAAAATAATAATTTTCTACCGTTCCACACATCCCCTAAAATGCTATTTTTTATTATTTAATAAGAATGCAGAAACATGTTCGTAATCGACATATCAATATAGAATTTAGCTCTAACAGAAAAAAGTGTGACTTTTGTTATTAAACTAACTGACTAAATTGTTTAGCTTCGTTAACCTAGTGTCTACATTAGGCAAATTTATATTAAAACAAACGTCAACGAATATATACAAGGTAACCTTAGTTAAATAGTTGATTATTATTTTGGTTGTTACAGTTATCAAACAATAATGAATACGCCATATTGTTGTTTTTGTGCAACTGTTGCCACCTTCCACAAATTCGCGTTAAGTTTGACGGCTGTCTTGATAAAAAAATATCTAATGTAGACACTATGTAACATTCGTGTTGTGCATGTCAAAATGCCGACATCATTCGGCTCCGGAGTGCTATGGGCGACTTTGCCTGATATAGATACTCTATTTCCAGTTATATTTAAGAAATTTCCATTAATTTTGCTGAAATATAAAATTGTATTTCTAAAATCGAATTTTCTGAAGTACAATTTGAAAGTTCTGAAATATAATTAAAATATTCTGAAATTTTATTATATTTTTCTGAAACATAATTATAAATTTCTGAAATATAAATATAAATTTCTAAGATATAAAAAGAAATTACGGAAATATAATTATAAATTTCTTAAATACAACTGGAAATGGTGTACACCAAAAATATAATAAAACCAATTAAATTTAAATTTTTACAATTACAGAATACTACATTAAGCCTAGATTTTTAAAAGCGAATTAATTTTGGAATTTTACACTTATGTATGTAAATTACCTATTTTTCGTTTCTTATATCATTCTTACATTTAGTTACTTATCCTATACCTTATTATACGAATATTTAGATATTATAATTATTTTCTAATAGTTGTTACATGTTTTTACTGCAATACAAAGTGGAACAGAATCGAAATTTTTTTAGAAATAAATATGTTACTTCTAATCGGTTTGTTGGATTTACGTAAAGTTTCACATAGGCGTAGCAGATTAGTGTGTAAATTTAAGTTTGAAAGGAGGACATCACAGAACCCTCAGGAGCGGAGCTATTGGCACTCAAAATAGGGTACCTCCGCAATAGATTTTTTTTATTTTTTAACCGTCTGCCAAATTTTTTGCTACTTATCCGTTTACAAATATTTGTATATGCTATTTATTCCTTATGGTTTAAAATTATTTGCATCTAAAACATATAGCCCAATATGTTCATCCCATTTTTTAAGTTTAATAGTTAATTAAAAAACATAATTATCTATGGAAAAAATAAATTTGAAGTCAATATCTTTTCCGAGTCCAAAAATAAACGATTGAAAATTGCAAAAATTATAACATATATACTTTAAAGTAGCGTAGTTTTGGTTCTATAAAAGATATTGACTTTAACCTTTTTTTATATAATTAAGAATTACGTCAGCGAGTTAAAGGAATTTATTTATTTAAATCAGTTTTTCAGATTTTCGGAACTAACGTAAATTTTTTTAAGAAACTACCAATTTTCTTGATTCTTTTATTTCACCATTAAGACATAAATAAAGATGCAAGTTTTTTCAAGTTTATTTGAAATATAATCTAAAACATTTTAGTTTTGACATACATATACTCTGGTTAAAAAGTGGGATATTAAATATTTATGTAATTAATATTATATGATTATTATTTCATTAAGAAACAAGTAAGTGCCTCAAGCACGATGACTATACGTCAAAGTGATTTTTTGAAATTTTCAAAAAGAGTGTATTGAATTAAGGAGCAGTTGTTTTAGGACAGCAAAAGTTACTTTACTGACTTGTGACTAGAGTTTTTTTCTCGGAAAAAAATAAATATCCTCGATCCCGTTCCAAGTAATGAAATCAAATTTTTATTATCAAAAATATTTATTTAACAAAACAAAAAATAGATAAGTATAAGTAAAACAAATTAGAGTGCTAAATTCGGCTTTGCCGAATCTTATATGACGAATTTCAAAAATTTTTTTAAATTTTAGTAAAAATATTTTGAAAAAATAAACATTTTTTTTTCTAACACGAAAGTTTTGTTAACCAATATTTGCACATGCAAAGTATGTTCACTTCAATCATTTTTATCAATGCGTTGTAAAAAAAAAGTTGTAAAGATTTAAAGATTAAAAAAATATATTAAAAAATTATTGTTTTATCGCAACCTTCATAGCACATAGCAAATTTCATAGCACTTTTAAAGTGCTATCAGCATATGTCAAAATTATTACTGCATCTTTAATATTCATGGAAGTACACTGAAAAGAAAAATTTTTAATTTTATTTTATCTACAATTCCGTAAATAGCAAAAAAGGTTTTATGGTTATAGTTTTATAGTTGAAAATATAGTTATAGTTTTATAGCTAAAAATTTCTAAAAATAATGGACAATATTAAATAGATATATTTTGGAATATTTTGCTAGAAAAAATCAAATGAATATCAGTACTGGTTTGAAAAATATGGTCGTTTAAACCTTAATACTCATGATAATTGTCCTTACAAATAGCGCGATTTTAGATTTTTTAAAAAGTTAATTTTTGCAACATTTTAAAAGTGTATCTTATTTAGTGGTAGAGTTTTACACGGAAAATAGTTTTTATTATTTTAAAAATAAAAATATAATAAAAAAAACTATAATGCAAAATAATTTTTGAATTTAAAGTCCAACTAAATGTAAATTCTTAAAATATTTTTATGCCTTCTAATTTTAGTATCAAGCAAATGCATTCATTTGACATTAATAATAACGTAATTTACATTTCGCGGTAGTTGTCGGCAAGCGAAAAGTGTTTGGAGAAGGATGCCGCTATAGCCGATATAAATTATGTTTCTTAATTTTCTTCACATTATCAATATTAACCATTAAGATGATTCTTTACATATACTTTTCGATGATCTAAAGTCATAACTGGTCGTAAAAAATGCAGAACAAAAATTTAAAAATTTCGTGAAAATTTTAAATAGTTATCTTATATAAGGTTTATTTAGTATTAAAAATGGGCAAAATCAGTGAATAAACAAAAAAGTTATGGGCCAAATACTAGAAACACAGGGTGTTCCATGTAACTTCTGTTAACTTTTCTGCTGATGGGGTGGTATAAAGGTTCGACTAAGCCGAGTATAACATTCTCATTCGTTTTTTGTTTTTTTAACTGTACAATTTCCTACGTTCATTATTTGTATTTCCAATAACTAAGCCCATATTTATATAAAAATTCGACAGAAAATATATGTGTAATACAATTCCATAATTTCTCAAAAGAAAAGTTTTTTTACTTAATTTAATATCCAAAATTATATCACTTTTTATTTTATTATTCCGTTTAATAGCTAAATTCATTTACTTTTATTGCCTTGTTCTTAATAAATTTTTTAAATTTACCAAAGCTTTATACACAAAACATCTATACATTTAGAACTTTTATTATAAATAAGAATCTTAAAATTTAATTTATAAGAATCTTATTAATTAATACAATTTTATTATTTATTTCCCTTTACATATTCTATTGAATATTTATTTCTCGAGTAGAAACAAAATTTATATATTCAAATCCTGTTGGTATTTCAATTTTCAAAATTAAAACATATTTTCAACTTTTTTATTTTTATAATTTTTTATATTTTTATAAATATTTTTATGTTTTTAACAAAATGTAAATATAACAGCCCAGGAAAAACTGTATTTGTTCTACAACTAATTCTAGAACGTATGAAATTATCACCCTCAGAACTAGTTCTGTGGAAGTGTTACATAACTGGGATGGAAAATGGATTACTTCATTTTGTACCAACCATACAAAAAAAAAATGTTCTTTTTCGACCATGGTGGTTCCAGTTTCCTCAATTCTCTTTTATTAAAAAATTGTTTATTAAACCATTTTAGTAAAAATATTATTAGCAATTTTAAAACTGCAGCAATAAATTTGTTGAATTCAAATTTTGGGTGTGAATTAAACTCGATGCAGTAGAAAATTATTATTTTTCGGTTGTAATTATATTTTGGTAAAAAGCTTTCGATAACAAATGCGGAATATACAGAATTCCTACAATAAATCTCGAAATGGCTAGAAACAAAAGCTCAATTAGTTCATTTATCATTAGCCATAATTTAGACAAGAAATAGTGTTTATTTAGTTTTTATCCCTTTACATATTCTATTGAATATTTATTAACTTAGTGTTTTTTTTTTTTTTAATTTCAAAAGAGAACAATTGAATTAGTTTTTCTCAAAATTATATTTCTGAATTCTATCTTATAAAGCCATTTAATCATTTTGTTATTAAAGTACAATTCACGGTTAATATTATTTGTTGAAAAATATACGAGTATGTAGGTATAATACTATTTTCATAACTAATATTTACTGTAATACCTCACATTTTTCGAGAACTTTTTTATTCAAAAATTAAAAGGTTTATCACAATAACTCATTGCTTCCCATTGTATAATATTTCAAAAATAGTTTATGTTGCTACGTATAAGATTGTAACAAATAAGATGTGGTAGTACCATGGTACCAACTGATATAAAAATGTACTAAAATGTACAATTGTACCATGTTTGCCATTACCCATTCTATGGAAATTTTCTAGAACTAATTCTTTAATCAATGATTTTTGTTCAAAATTGTCACTAGTTCTAAAGTTTTATAGACACGTTAAGGAACGGTTCAAGAACCAGTTATTAAAATCAGTGACTTTTTATTTTTCATTCTCACGGCTCATCCTAAAGGTAAATTTTTTTAAGTCAATTTAATTTTGTTACACTTTTTTTAATTTTTTCCATATTTTTTTAAGTTTTTTTTTTTTAATAGTTCTAGAAAGTCATTTGGGAACCAGAAATTTGTTCTGGGAAGTGATGTGGAAGTAATACCTAACTAGTTTTTAAGCACTACTTTTCAAAAGCATTCTGTAAATCAAATCTAGAATCATAATACGGTTCTACTACACGAGTACCAGAATTGATTGCGACACCACTAGTTCTAAAGATGTTACTAAAGAATATGAAGTGGTTCTCATTACACCAGTTCTAGAACTAATGATCCAAAATTTTTCCTGGGAGTATTTTTTATACAAAACAAAATTTAATTCTCCTATCTAAATTTATTAATACATATGTATTTATTTCATTAATATTTTGATTATCTTCACTTTAATTGGTTTCACTTTTCACACAACACTTTTTATGGTCGAACTCTGAACCACACAAACCTCTCTAGAACCGAATTTGTCAGACAAATATTAGAACAAATTCGGATCTACAGGGTGGATGTAGAACATACATAAATTAAATTACACAAAATTTAATTTGTAATATTAGCAAGGAATATATTTACTGCAGCAGTACAAATTATTCCTCAATTTTCCTGTAATAGAAAAAATATATTTGTTAATTGGCACAGAAAAAAATATTCGACAAAATTGTTCAATAAATTTATTAATTTATTTTATATAAAAGTATAATTGTAATAGTTATGTATGCAATAAATTTTGTACAAAAATTTACAGCTCTGTAAAAAATTCAAACAAAAAACTTACAAAATGTTTTGAATATATATATATATATATATATATATATATATATATATATATATATATATATATATACATATATATATATACATATATATATATATATATATCACCCAACACTTCCGAAGTCGAATTAAATTATCGTAATATTCTTTTTTCTTGGAAAGGTCGCAAATAGCCAGATTTTTCGCCATTTGAAAAAAATTTACACACATACATATATATATGTGTAAATTTTATATATATATATATATATATATATATATACATATATATATGTGTAAATTTTTTTTTCAAATGGCGAAAAATCTGGCTATTTTCGACCTTTCCAAGAAAAAAGAATATTACGATAATTTCCTTCGACTTCGGAAGTGTTGGGTGATATTTTTGTTACAAAATGTTTTCCGATGTTTTTCTAGATATTATTTTCGTTGATGCTGGAACTTGATGCAAATAAATATTATGAATCTAAAATGTAATGAACTTTTCTACTACGTTTATGTATTGTAGGTAAATATGAATTTGTTGTCATCACTAGTCAAAAATTTCTTCGCTCATGCACGAAATATTGCCAGAACAATGCACCAAATTTTATTTTGTTCCTTGGTTTCTTTTCGATACTATTTTCATGCATATGCTGCAACATCTGTAAAATTGAAAATTATTTTTGACAGCAGACATCGTTATATGAAGAACAAAATATTATGGAGTATGGCCCATACGATGTAAATTCATTTGCACGCAAAAATGTGTTCAATATGCAAACTAATTTATAGCTAGTTATGAGTTTTATAATTTTTCAGATTTTGTAATGTGCTATACTAATTATCTTGTTAAAGAGCAATATAATATATAAATATACATAATATATATATATATATATATATATGAAATTAATAACATATATAAATATACTTTATTAATTTCATATTATATATCTATGTATATAATATGTTTACAATATACACATATTTTGTTCCTTTTACGTACATTATAAGTTTTATCATAAAATATGTTAACAGATGTTTAGCAAATTTTCAATAACGGTTCTTATTGATATGTTTAAAAAAATAATTAAAATTTAAAACAAAACCAATAAATTTCAAATAATTTTTATTATCATTGTGATGATTGGAGCAAAATCAATTAAAGACATAATTAATACAAACAATTTCGTAGTAAAAACCATTTTTATATTTTTTTTTTTTTTTTTTTGTGTATGCAAGTTAGTAAATAAATATTTAAAATAAAATTATAAATTTTTTAAAATAATAATTAAACGCAATAAATTTATGTAGGGATCAAAGCGTGCAACACGTTACAAAATTACTTGCAAAATTGGGTTAATTGGTTTGGTTGGCCACATGAACGAAGTACACAAATTTACTTACATTGGATTACATTATTGCTGGTAATTCTATGGTTTGATTAAACTTATATTTAAGAAAATTATTACACAAAAATTGTGTGTTTCTTTTAGTATAATAACATGTTTATGTGTTTTTATTTTTTATTTTTTATATTATTTTTTTTTTTTTTTTTCTTTAGCTAAGAACATTAAAAGAAATTGTTGGTTGCACTTTCAGCCACTGCAGTTTAGCTAAAACTATCGATTGCATGTCCTTAAAGAAATTCCTATATAATACTTATAATATCCTTTAATAACCACTTAAATTACACATTTTATAAAATATTTTCTTCACATTTTCTATACTTGTTTTTTTTCTATTTACAACAATATTTTTGTTTTTGTTTTTTTTTTTTTTTTTTGTAAGATTTATTTTGCATTTTAATTTTGATTTTGAAATTTATTTATTTGGTTTGTTTAAGGAGAAGGAAATTTCAAGTTGTTTTTCGTTCGACTCACTGAATACGACTATAATTTATACACTTTCTTTAGATGGCCAAGTTATTTTGTTGATAAGAATTCTAATCGAAATTTCACACACTCACGATAAAACGCCACCCTATAATAAATTTATTATTTATAATAAATGTTAAGACTCATTTAATAATATTATTTTTATACAGAAAAAAATACACAAATATTGAAGTGATTTCTTGTTGAACAGTGTGTTGATGTGTTAATGTTAATATTAAATTAAAGATTTGATAAATAATATCGAAATGACACTATCTTAAATAATAACTTCCCCCTTTATACACCACAACTGAATACGACATTTGTTTCAAAGACAAGAAAAAAAATGTAAAGAAGGGATTTTTTGCATTGATTAATATAGCAAAATACATACAACGGAACGAACATATTACTTGTACAATTGCGACGACAAACTGATAAGATTATATTCCCCATCCCAACGCATACATTTGTTTTAGTGTTATTATTAGTTACCTTGCAAGAGTTATTCGTGTAAAAAAAGTAACGTCAAAATGTTGATCTGTAAACAGTCTGGATTGTTGTAAATAGTTCTAAAATGTTATTGCACCGACTACTTGTCCACATTGAGAAAATATGTTTTATTTTGCCAGAGTGTAAAAACATCTTCCAGTAGTATTTGTACATAAATATCTTTTTATTTATTACCACAATACGGGTTTTAAGGCAGGTCAAACTAAGTAAATATTTGACGAAAATAAAGCAAGCACTTAATAATATATATTCCTATTCTTTATTTTGAGAATAACACATATTTTATTTAACATAAATCACAACTTACATTTATTTAGAAATTTTTACTCTTATAAAATTGCAAGATTAAAATGTTTTTTATAAAACGAGTGGTCAAACAATTTTGATCAAATAATTGTCAAGTGTGATCGTACGTAGCATTATAAACAATTATTGTCGTTAAAGATAAATTCAAATAAATCTTATTGCCATATTTTTAACCCGATCGTATCGAATAATCGAATACACTAATTTACAGGTTTGGTGTATTTTTTGTTCCATATTTTCATTACTCATGAAATTGTCACATTTTTGTTAATTTCATGTATTAAATATTATCTAATTAATGATTGCATTTGGATTTAAAATACTTAAACATTTTAAGCATTTTTCTTCATTGAGTAAAAAACGAAAAAGCCCAAAAAGTTTATAAAATAAGCCGACGCAAGTTGATATTTTTGTTTTTGTTAATGAATGATAGTTTTATGATTTTATCGTTTATTTATTTATTTATTTTTTTTTTTTTTTTTTTTTTGTAGGACAAGTGTGTAACTGTTGCTGGGTCGGAATAGCGGCCAAATTTACTTCTCAAAAAAAAAAAAAAAAAATCAATCATTTTTATATCCATAGTATCTTCAAGAGAAAAGACCAAAGTGAATATAATTACTAAGGTCTTTATAATGCAGTCGAACATGATTATAACGAAATATGGGTATAGCGAACACCTTTTTTTCGGTCCCATTGATTTTACCTAAATTTAACGAACACGATTACAACGAACTTTTTTTATAACAAACACATTTTTATATCGTCAAGTAGAAATTTCATACAAAAGCTACGTTTAAAAATTGTTTCATATAAACAAAATTGCACATATCAAAATTTTTCAAAAATGTAAAAATGTAACCAAAACAATTTTGTTGGCTACAAATTTAAATTATTTGACAAATAAAAGAGGAAATTTATATTTATAATTGTTGACCTTTAACACATGTTAACATTATCAAAATTCTTCAACATAAAACTTAAATTATAATGGCATTAAAAATTAAATTGAATATTAGAAAAATGGCATTCCTCAGAGGAAAATCTCAGAATATCTCAAACCAAAACCTCGATAAAAAAATAAAAAATTAAAATACAATGCTGGCATAAAAAATAAAGTTAATCACAATTTACCAAATGATTGATGAATGAATGCAAAAAACATATATTATTTTCGATATATTAAAATCATAAATATTTAAAAATCATAAGTGTAGCCGCTTTTTAAAGAAAGAGATATTAGTGTTTATATTATACTTAGATATATTACTATCGTAATGAAAATATATATTTTGTTAACAAATATCATTTTTGGTATTCGACTGTATTTATTAAAATTACATTTATGAGTATTAAGATATGTACCTTAAGAATTAGTTATAAATAAAATGTAATATTCTCACAAATGGAATAACTTTTTTGAGTTTTAATACGATAATTTTTTATTTCAATAGTTTAGCTTTAATTCTTTCAATATTTTAAACGACAATTACGTTAAAGCTGAACAAAGTTTATTTATTTACACAATAACTTTTATTGCTAATTAAAGTTGTATTAAAATAGAAGTAAAACTAAAATATCAAAGGCAACAAACTATTTCAACTGCTAAAAAGAGTTATCTATCTAATAAAACCCAAATTAATAAAAGACAAAATACCCTTGGTATACCTTCCCTCTAATTACCGACCGCTAATTGATTAAATCACTTTTTGGGGGCAACTTGTCCCATTAAATTGTAAAGAAAATACCTCAAATAATAGTCATAAAAATATTAAAAAATAAATATGAAATAATCGCTGAGAAATACATATTTAAGTGAAACTTACATTAACATGACAATTACAAATGAAAGAGCGCTCAACAACATGGCGCCACATTTAATCAAACTGATCGATTTATAAATCATTAGACAGACAACAAGAAATACTTTTTTTTTTAATAAATATTAAAAAATAAATAAACTTAGTTTAAATTAAAAAAAAAAACACGTAGAGCAACTTAAATATATAATACCAATACTTATTAAAAACCTTAAAAAAATCTAAATTTAAGGATAGTCTTAGCTACATAGTTTAGCAATATTGTTAAAAGTTACATATACATAATACCGAAAAGTTTTTTCGATGGCAATTGACCCCTTTTTCGCAACAACTTTCACTAGTATATAGCTATTTACCTTACTACTTACGAACCTATTACCATTTCCCATCTTCCTGATCCTTTGGTAAAAGGAAGAAGTCGAAAAAGAAAACAGCAAAAGGATTTTTACTGGTTCTTTGTAGCTAGAAAAAGTAAAAATTAACTACACACATGTTAAAATAACTAGTTACGTAGCAAGTAAAGTATAAAAATATTAGGTGAAATGACAAGTTCCGGGCAGTGCCCAAAAACTGCTGGGTATATGTACATTGAGAAATGTATATTATGTATGTTTCGTGAAGACATGTATATTCATAGAAAGAGTCGTTTTAAGGAACTCTTAAAATTGATACACGTCTCAGCTGCAACACTGTTTTTTTTTTATATTTTTATATTGAAACTCATACACAAACACTCTCTCATATTCACATCACATTCATTGAGAGGGGTTGAAAAATCGAACAATGACAACCAACAACAATTGCAAAAGACAATGGAATCGTCTGCAAATAATAAATAAAATGGCACATGACTTTCACAAATATTATTAAGTATTATTTTCCTTTTTGTTTCGTTTTTATTTATTCTTTTGCTGTTTGTCCTTTTTTCTGTGTTTCAGATAATGATTGAATATATAGAGCAAAACTATTTCCTTTTTGTCCTTATTAATGTGTTCATAGAATAGAAATTGATTGTAATTGTCCATGAAGTGGTAGTTTTTAGTTAAAAACATTGATACAATTGAATAATTTTAAAAATCATTTGGTGAACAAGAGACATTTTAAAGATTTGTTTTGAGAATATTTTTTGATCTCTTTAACTTTATGTTTGAGGTTATATATATAGTATAAATATTTCTCTTATTTGAAAATAACTTTAACTCATACTACATATTACTACAGATTCTTTTTATAACTGAAAATTGGCTGATAAGAGGATTATCATTAACCCAAAATGACCGGGAATGTTTTTTGTTTCAGATATTGTTTGATTCCAAATGTAGATCTCCGGGGTTTCAGAAAATTTAACTATTATATAATTTTTTTGTTTTTTTTTTTTTTTTGGCCCCTAGGTCGGGCAGAATGGGCTGCTATCATATGGTCATGCCAGGCACTTCATAGAATTTAAGAAGAATATGAGTAAATGAGTAAATTAAAAAAATGGTTTTTATTTGCAAATTTTTTTACACTGAAGCAATATGATAAACAATCACATTTTGGTTTAGAGGAATATTTCAAGAACTAAACGAGGAATATTACTGTTAGATACGTTCGTCACTAATATCACTATAATATTTAGCTCTTTGGGTGAAAATCCTTCAGACATATTCACAATTATCTCTGTCAAGTTCTTCAAAGCTTCATTGACGGACAATTTTTCGGAAAAACACGTTTTATACCAAAAGAATGCTATGTTGCGCCTGACGCAACCATATGACAACTAGGGTAGTCAATTATTCAACATTGAAATTAATCGAATAAAATTTCAACATTTTTTTTTAATTAGTCGTGTGATCGAATAAAATTAGAATTTTCTTCGATTAATGGAATGAATAAAGAATAAAATATATTGTTCGAATAATCAATTACAAGTTACAAAATTAAAAAAATAGTATTTTTTAAATAAATTTTTATAATAATTTTTATATAATTTTTATACAATTTTCTTTTAAAATTATCATTCTTAAAGAACATAATTAGGCATTTTGGCTTTAAAACGATTGTTTATTATTTTTTTTTATTATTTTGTTTTAATAAAAACAGATGTGTGTCCTATCACTTATTATTGATGGTGACAATACGTGGCATTAAAGCAAATTTAGTTTTTCTGTTCTTTTTAGTTTTTTCTAAATAAAGTCAATGATCATCAATATTACTGAAATATATTATTTTAATTTTTGATATTGTTTATTAGTTGATTGAGTTCAGTTAATAAACCATCGTTGAATCATTAAAATAATTTTTGAAATAAACTATAAGTGAAAAAATTGTCAAAAATAAAGTATATTTAAAAAATTAATACGCGCTGGAAATTTCCAAAATTTAATAATAACTTTTATGTCTCTCGTTTATTCTAGCTTTAAGACGTTTGATTAAATTCTTTGAAAAGCTATTCTATTTTTCTCCAAATAATGGTGAGACTTCAGTGTCCATGAAAGGCTTTCACCTGAAATCTATTAAAACGTGGTTTACACATTTATATATCCTAACGAAATTTACAATAATTTTCAACAGGATTTTCCAACTAAACAAAACTTTTTACACTTATAATTTCAAAAAGGCATAATAATTTAACAAAAACTTGTTTTGAAAAATTATTCTATTATTCGATTAATCCTTTCAAATTGATCCATAATTTTTTTTTATTCTAAATTTAAAAATTTCGTTCATTTTGAAAAGAATAAAAAATTTGTCGAATAATTTCTGTTCACATGGCACCTCTAATGGTAACGCATATACAGTTCATGAAAGCAGGATAAAAATACTATATACATTTACTAGAGTATAAGCCTATCAGTGCCAGGAAAAACTGCAGTATTATAATAATAAAAAAATGCTGAAATAAATCCAATAATCGTTTAAAAATATATATGAACAACTTTTTGACGCTTTTCCTATCCCTAATCGAAATTAAAAGATTTTAATCAGTTAGAAATTGATGGGTAAATAATGTTTAAAATATTAAATTGTTAAACTTTTTAAAACCAAACAAAAATGAGAATATTAAAAAAAAATAATAATAAAAGTAATCGACGTATTTCCGCTCCCTGATTGATATACAAAATCAGTTTCCGATAGGATTTGGAAAGCAAACAATGAATGTAGCAAATTTAAACTTTTTTAAACCAAACCGACTTTGAAAAATATTAGATAAAATAAAAAAAATAATAAATCCGAATATCTGCGCCCCCTGATAGAAATTTCGAAAGAGAAAACATGCTTAGGAAATTATATATAAATTCGATTATCTCCGCTCTCAGATGGAAATTTTAAAATGTTGCTCCGTTAGAATTTTGTTAGATGAAAAGATATATAAGTAAGCCGAATTTGAATTTTCTACGTCGTCGGGAAGGTTCATAAATCTCTGGAAATAGAAAATATACTTGGGAAATTATATATAAAGATACCAATACAATGTATTATAACTTAGTTATATAATAATCATAAAATATATTTTTTAAAGCTACGCATTTACGTTAAGCTTTCTTTTGAAATCATTAAAAAATCTTTAGTCCGGAGCAAAAAAAAAAACAAATATATATTTTACAAGTAAAAGAATATTGCCACCTTTTTGGAAAATAACCACAAAAATATGATTTTTTTTAAATTCAATTTCAGATTAATATAATTTTTTATAGGAAGAATCATATAAATATATATATTTATATGATATATTTATATGATTCTTGCGAATATTTTGAAAACGTTTTAAGGTCTAAATTAATGCTCATAAATTTTGAAAATTTTAAAAGACTAGGCTAAAAATAAGGGTAAAATTTGCTTCGACCTGAATATCTTTTTTTTGTAGATATTTAGCTATATGTAAATTTTCATCTCAGCTCTGATCGTGTGAAATTTTATTTAGATCTCCAGATCTCTAACGGTTCACAAGTTATAGAATTATACCCAAAAAAAATCGTTTTGGGACCACTGCGTGATGTCTTATATAAAAGAACCATTGAAATTTATATCGCAAAAGTAAGTATACAAGGCATGAGAGATATTGTTTGAATCGGACATAACTATTGCGTAAAAGAGAAAATTAATTAAAAGAAGACATGTCAGATTATTAATTTATTATTAATCATCCAGAGATATTTAAATTTTGGATTTAGTTTTAATTGTAGAAATTGGGGTTTTCGATACTTTACGGAAATTTCATTCATATCTGATACAGTCTTGCGGAGATTAAAAACAATTGACTGCGATTGACGATGACAATCCATACGACGCATATTGGCTTATTTTGACTTTTTTCGTTATGAAAATCATAACTTTGAACCAATGCGAATATTTTTAAAATTAAATATGACTTTTGAAGAGGACACTTTAAGTTTTACAATGACTATCCAAAACCGGTTCTAGATCTATAGCTTTTATACCAAATTTAAACATTTTTTGTATTATAAATTTCACAAGTTTTATTTAAATTAATTTGCATCTGCATATCCAATACACATTTTTGAAGTATCTTTTACGCTAATATGTCAATGTTAAGGAATATAATCATTATTTTTACTTTATTAAGTAATTTTGTAGACTAGTCTGGTTAATGTAGAATTCAGTACAAACAGCACTTTATTTTGTAGATTTCTTAAAGAAATTTGGCGCAAATAACTATTTTAGCACAAATTGAAATTGTTTATGATCGATCCATTATTTCACCTGATCCTCATACAAATGCCCTCCCGAAATAGGGTTTTAAGCTTTTTTTGCACAAATATGTTTCATGTAAGCGTTAACATGACTGCATTTTATGAAGATCAGTTCACAATTGACTATAGCTCCTATATAATGCCCACTTCCGAAAACCACTTTAACGGTCAAAGATTTCATATAAATGCTAATATCAAAAAATATTTTACAGAAATAAGTTTTGTAAAAGTAGAAAACACACTATCAAATTTTATGAAGATCGCTCCATTCTTGACCATAGCTCCAATATAAGGCACACTTCCGAAAATCACTTCGGCGTGGGTAAATAAATATTGTAAATTGTTAGTATTAAGAGTATATTTTACACAAACATGTTTTATGCAGTAGAAAACACGACACAAAGTTTTATGATGATCGGTCAATAATTAACCATAAGTTCCCTGTACCAGCACCAAGAAAAATACGGGTTTCTTTATTATGTTTTTGGAGTTTATCTATGTTATAATGTACACGAGCAATTTTAATTAACATAGCTACAGTATTAAATAATAAACAGTTTCTAGGTAAAATCTATTCCAAGCTGTCCAGTGAAAAAATTTTAGATATTTAATACATATTTCGGGTTTTAATTATTTAGAATGAATTTAATTTTTAAATGATACCAAAAAAACATGATGCTAGATTGAATCAAATGAATATAATCGGTGTCCAAAAATTATAAATTTCGAAAATTTTCAACTTTTTTTGCAATTTGAGAAAGCTCAACTTTGAGCGTCTATAGCAACAATATTATTTATCCAAGATTCTTAATCTGTGATAAATCCTCTATCAATCTGAATTATTAGTTTTATTATATTATTTTTGTCCGTAATATGACTCATATAATCCAAAGTGTTACTTTTTGCCATCTTGGACGATTTTAAGAATTTTGACATCTATATGTTACAGCTTATTTGAAGCTTAACGGTATAATTTTGATTATCATACAAATTTTAATGTAAACTCCATATTTTAAAGCATCTTTTACCCTTTCAATTATTTTTCAAATTTAATGGTACATTTCGTATATTATATAAAAAAATTTTTTTTGGAACATGGTTTTGGTTGACCTGAGAATAAATAATAAATAAAAAACGAAAAAGTACCTTCAATTAATTAGAAATAAGATAAATGTCGACTTTATTATATGCATCGATTTTAATGAAATATATCATAATTTATTTACAACAACGTATATCTAACATGACTGAGAAATTCATTGCACAGAATCAGTGTTGCCTTGTTTTATTGTGCTATGAAAAATGTTGAGTGCGCACAAAAAAATATGGCTTCTCTAATCGCTTATGTTGATAACAGCGATTTGTCAATCCAACGTTAACGCAAATCTTGCCCAAAACTAGTCAATCGAAATATCGCTAACATTTGAATTAAACAAGATTATTTATATAGAAACGTGAAAGTTTTCAGGTAGATGACAGACTTAATATGATCATAAGAATTTACTTTTGAATGGATCCATACCAATGTAGTTGCGAGCAATATCTATATGAAATAATATTTAAAATAAATGACAAACGTTGATTTTTAAACTCTGATAAATAAAACTAAAAGTTTTAAAAAATTTCCTTTGTTTCTACTACGAATAATCTAAAAAATCATTAAAGGAATTTATTTAATTAAAAATATAAATTAAAAAATAATAATAATAGGAGTTCCAAAAACATAAATTTCAAATCAACCAAATTTTTCGAAAAATAAAAATTAAGGACAAATATTCGAAAGATAATAAAATCAAATTTTAAAGTGTACATTTAATTATAAATAATAAAAAATAGTATATCCACAAGATAATTTATCAATATGTTTTCGATCAAAATCTAATTATATTTAATAAAAATAAGAAAGTAATTATAATAAAATTTTATACACTGGTGACAGACAAGCTTTCTACTCACACACTTACATACACATTTATTTGTGACAAATTAATGTAAAACATTGTTGCTACAAATTCATAAAATTTTTAATTTAATAGCCATCTCGATTTTTTGTGCACAACAGTTTCATTTCTATCTTAACTATAGCTCTAATGACTTCTTAAACTTTCATTTTCTATAAAAATAAAAACTGCCACAAACACAGAGATAGAGATTTTATGATTCTCACTTAAACTAGTTAAGACTAATTAATTTTAGTAGCGGATTAAATTATTAACTTGGATAAAAAGCAAAACACTATCTCGTAAAAGTAAATGAATTCATACCTACATACCTACACACATATATAAACATTGTAAATAAATTAACTAAGTAGTTCTAATCGTCAGTTGCTAAGAGGTTCATACTGTATGACACGTACTCGTAAAAGTCAACAACTCACGCCCCTTCTTTAGTTAAACAGCTTTAAAATCCGAGTGTAAATTAATTTTAATTCAAAGTACTGGATTTTTATTTGTTGTTTTTTTTTAAATAACAACAAACAAAAAAAAAATAACTACAAAGGCAGAAACAAAATACAAGAAAAAACATTGACATTTATAGACTTAAAATAATTTAATCCAGCTTAACTTTAATTTTATATAACAAACCTACTGGTATAAGGAAAACAATATAACATTCATAGTTAGGTAGTTTAGAAGTTATGGAAACTATTCATGAGATACATTTTATATTAATGCTCTCTTGGCTAAAAAGTAAAGTTGAACATTTCTGTGTAGAGTAGATGAAGGGATGGATGAATATTGATGTATAAAACTGTTTCTTACCACAAGCAAATCTTTCTATCCTTTTTGCACTTTCAGCATGACTTGGGAAAATTTTGTACAAAAACAATTTCAAAGATACAAAATCTTTTTGGGATGATTTAAATGGTGGTGATAGATGTATGAGTTGACTACTTACAGGTATTAAAATGTTGATATTCATTTAAATAAAATTTTAATTTTAACAGGAATTTCTAAAAAGATATTTTTTACATCTCATTTAAGTTGTATATTTAATAAATTCGCAAATATTTTATCAAGTTTTTTTTACCGCAATGTATCATTCAAGTTTTGTTTATCTGTAAATATTAAAAAATAGAAGAGTACATTAGTAAACAAATTTATTAAAAAAAAAAAATATCTAAAATATTTTAAAGTATATTTGTATCTTTAAGGTTATGTCTGAGTGCCTGCTAGTTATGCGCATAATCATAAACTTCCTCAAATCTATATAAACGTTTGTATAAACAACTATTTGCATTTAGTGTTAAACTAAAATTAAACCCTTCTAATAATGGCTTCATTGGGAAAAAGAACTCTTCTTTCGTTTGATCTTTAAATGAAAAATGGTTTATGCTGTTCGAAAAAAAAACAACAACAAAACATTCATACACATTTAGCTGACTTGCAACAAAGTTTCTACAACAATATATATATTTTTTTTTTTTTAATTTTTATACAAGGATTCTATATCCAAAGCTTAAATTTTATTTTTTAGGTTTTTGTTTTCTTTTAGAATTAAAATTGTTTTTGTTTATACAAAACCAGACTAAAGGTGAAATTTTATTTATTTTTCGAATTAAAAAAAAAAACTGTCAGATCACTTACCTTTTCGCGTAAACATTTTTGTTTTTTTTAACCATTAAAGTCTCAAAAAGGTTTTTAGAAGGCACCCAAAAAATGAGCGAAAATACATCAATACACGTATTGGAATTTTACGTTATAGAATACTGTAATAAAGTGGCGTCGTGTGGCTTTTTTTCCCGTAAATAAATAATAACAGTGCTGTGAATGGAAAATAATGTGAAAAAAATCTTTGTAATAAAATTTTTTGACGCACAGGCTACAGTTTAGAATAAAGTCTAGTCCATAATCAAAATCAATACTTGTTTCATTATTTAAAACATTTTTATAAACGTTCGTATTAACGAAAGGACGCTGTAGCAAGAAAAGAAAATATTAAAAAATTCAAAAATTTCCTCTTTTTATTAATTTGTGATTATTAAAACCAATTATAAAGCTATTTTCGATGGCATTTAACTCAATGTGAGGCGGTCTAATTAAAAGTGTGTGTTTTTTTATTGAACGATATAGTCAATTTAATATAAAACTTTTTACTGTGTAATTTTTTTAACATATTTATAAAGCTCTACTATAAAACGATATTATTCATATTCGCCCAAAAAATTATTTTCACCTCATAATTTTAAGATATTTGAAAAAAAAAACATTTTGTGGTTTTAGACCCATAGCTCTCTAAATATTAAATCAATTCTAGATTTTCAAAGCAGAAGAAAGTAGCTTTTCAAATATATTGTTTAAAAACTCAAAAAATTATTAAACATATTTTAAAATCTATCAATAAATTGTTCATAAATTTTAAGATAAAGTATTTTATCTAATATTTTATTTGGTGCAAAAATATAAAATATGTCGAAAGTTTAAAGATAAAATCGATTAGTTCTACAGTTTCGGATCAATTAAAAAAAATCTTGTTATATTTATATTAAAAGTTTCTTTAAAAATTAGTATGTCATTGTGTATGCATTTATAGAACAATTTATAATAAATTCCAGAAAAATGTCGTTAGAGATAAACAACTGTAAACTCAACTTTATTTGATAACATTGTTTGCTGATGACCTGTGTCGCAGAAAATGTATATTTCTAGTGTTTAATTGTAGTCCACAAACTCTGCTTTTGTATCGCCACACTGAATACGACCTTATCATAAACGTTTTATTTATTTATGTACTTTTTTTAATTTTTGAAATTTTTTAAAATTTTTAATTCCCTGTAAAGCTAATATAACAAGGACAGCATTACCATTGGACGACTTTAGTCGGTAATTGCAACTTTTTCAACCAACTGCCCACTTTGGACCTTTTTTAAAATGAAACAAAATTGCCACTCTTTAAAACTATATGATAAATGACGAGAAACTATGTTGTTTGCAATATCTTGACCCATTATAAATTAATTCTAACGAAGAAATTAATTATTTTTAGATTGTTTCGCAATATAGTTATGTAATTAAAAACACCGTATAATTTATAAGTGAACTGAGAAGCCAAAGCTAATGATGAAGTTTATGAGCAACTGTTTAAAACATCGAAAAATTAGGATTAGGAAAATAAAAAAAAAAAGACAGATTCGATATCCTAATTTATTTGAATTTATCGTTTATATTTTTACTTTGCTTCACAGCACTAAATTATCACTAATGAAAAATAAATTGTCCCACAGACTTAAGGTCAATCAACACTTGTGAATCCATGTTTTCAGCTCTAGATCTGTTAGACTGTGATTTGGAAGACTGAATTCCGAGTGAAGACCTCATACAAAAGTACTGAAGTTTAATTTCTTAAAAATAATGTTTTATTATTCATAAATTTAATTCATCCAAAACAGAATTCATTTTATCTTAATTCTCTACCACTTACAACTTTTTCTCATTATTATATTAAAATCTTATTATATGCTAGTTGATCTAAGTTATTTAATAACGCGAAAATTTATCCTACTTTCAAATAAGTATTTTACTAACAACGGAATTATTTACAAAAATTCATTCTTATAAGTTACAAGTTATGAAATAATTTCAAAAATCATATTTGTTAGAAACCTCCATATATAAACTCTCATATTTGAAACATTATTATATATGAAACATTATAATTATTATTTTTAAGATATGATAATTTTCAACCGTTTTTTCCTATTTTCACATTAGGGCAATAATTGTCCCAGACCTAATCCGGGTATACACATATGCCTGCATAGGTATATTGTGCACTCTCATGGAAATAAAAAAATCATGTTTAGTTGTATATAGTTTCCCAGAGATTTCCAATAGATGTCCCTGATATCTTCCAGATTCGGAATTTTATTTCATTTAAAATTTTCGTTTCTTATGCAATCAAACGCTGGACATTGACATAAGTAGTGTTCCAATGCCTCGTCCTCTTCTTCACATGCTCTACGGATTGTACCATTCGTTACTCCAATGCGAGCTAGGTGTACTTTCAGCACCGTGGGGCCAGTTATTATGCTAATTAGCATTCTGAGTGTTGGCCTATTTTATTTGGGTTCCCCCATTAGATATCAGTCGTTCTCGAGGTATTTGAATTTCGTTAGACCATTCTTTTAGGTCAGTTTTAAACTTTTGGTAAGGTTTTGCATTGTCCATTTTGATTGTATTCAAGCTTAGATAGCTTGTCGACTTTTTCGTTTCCGACAATACCATGATGTCCTGGAACCCATATTATCTCGATGTTCTCATATTCGGAGTACGAGTTTATTTCGCTCTTTAACTGTAAGATACTTCGAGATGTAACTCTGTCATTTCTTAGGGTTTTAATAACTTATTGACTATCCGTATAAATACGAGCAGGAGCTTTATTTTCTACTTAATTCAATCCTTTAATACCCTTCGTAATTTTTTAATTTTCACATTATATTTTCAATTAAAATTACATTATTTTAATAAAAATTACATATTTTAATATGCTAACTATTTTTATGAATAAATCTTTTTTTCCATAATAAAAACTATTATAAATAAATAATTTTTTAAATATTTTTTGTTTTTGTTTTTATCAAATAAGCAAATTTTAAGTAGTTTTTATTTTTTTTTTTGGTATTGAAGCAATTGGCCCCTAAAAATAAATCATATTTTTAGGCCACTTTTTTAAATACCCTTTTTTATACTTTTTAAAAATTCTCAACTGCAACGCTGTGCAAAAATGTAAGTGTTCTAAAATTTTCGCTAAATTCAGAATATTTGAAATAAAAAGTGCTTGAACAAAATGCTAGTGTATTCTAAAAAGAATTATTTTCGCATATGTAACTTTGTGGGATTTAATTTATACCATTTTAGATAGAGAACCAGATTTTAATTTTAGTCATAAATTTCAAAAATAATAGAACTTTTGTTAAAATTCTTGTACATATTGCATTCAAATATTTTGGATAAAAAATAATTTTTAATAGAATTTGTTGCTCCAGTTACCTCCGCGCTTAAATCAATATAAAATTAAATATTGATATTTTTTTGTATTGGATTTTTAAAATTTAATTTACGGATGTCTTCGGAGTTAGCCAGGTGATAACTTAATATTGTCTCTGCGACGGACGAACATAATCATACCACCAATATGGTTTAAAATGCACTTAGTAATCATTTATGTTATTTACTAATATAACTATAATAGCTCTGTGAATTTTTATCATAATTTCTCAATTGATTTCTTAGTTATGCATTAATAAAAATCAAAATCATAAAATCAAAAATTTTTTTTCTTCTAATAAAAATACTTTAAAAAATTTCGTTTAAAGTCTATATTTTAACTTTTTATAATTAAAACACAATTTAGTTATCTTATAGGTGCAACAAAAATGAACACATTAATTAACAAAATTAAAATTCTTAAGTTTTTCATAATCACGAATAATTTTTATTTTTTCTTTGAATAACAGTCTTTTATGTTTAAATTACAAAGAATGTAAGAAAGTCGATAGTGTAAACTTTTGTGAACTGTTAATGTTGAATAAAGGAATAAAATAACTTGTTTATAGCATATTTTGACTTTGCTCTCATTTACTGATTTTAAATTTATTAGAAAATAATTTTCAAATGAAAAAATTTCTTATTCTTTTCCTTTTGCATAACAAGAGATTTTAATATAATGAGAAATGTGTTTGCAATTATTTTTTCTTATTTTTATGGATTTTAAACCAAATTTTTGCAAAAATTCCTTATATCGAGTACTAAAATATTTGTATTGTTCGCAGTATAAGGTACTCAATTGAAAAAAATGGACGTACGTTAAATCGCGAATTCGCTAAACGTATTATTCGTTTAACCAGGAAAACACTGTATTCTCTTTAGATTATCACAACGTTTTTATTAATATTTCAGAATCCAATTAATCCATTAAAACGAAATTTGTATGGAGTTGGAGGAGATAATACTAAATAATACCAAAATTTATCTTTAACCCAAAATGGTTGTTCAGTATCATGGTTTAAATTAATTAAATTATTTACGCTAATTGTTTAAGGGCTTTAATATTCTTAACTTCATTTCTATAAATGACATAAATTACAAAAGTCGGCCAAAAACTCTCCCTTAAACATCAATACTTGGTCCATATAGGTTTTTTGATGTGCTCGTGCATTCGCCATAAAAGAAAGCACGGCCTGATGGCAAATTTTTTAACTTTGAATTATTTGGTTTAATAAAAAACGGTTAATGATGTTGACCCAATTTAGTTAAAACTTTGCAAACGTTATTTATATTAAAATAACACTTAAAATGAACTAAATTAAATTTCTTCTTCCGACACTTTAACGATCTATCAATGAGATTAATCTTATTTAAACTAAATGACATGTTAAAAATCAATTTCCTTTATTAATTAATATCTTAGGAAATATTATAGACTATTTCCACAGCCGGAAATAATCTTCAATAGCAAATAATTAATTTTTTAGTATCTAAGACCACTGTAAAGACTTGCTAAATGTGTAATTTTCTTTTCCTATTGATTCTGACGCAGTAGTGTCTTATTGTTGCTATTGTTGTTGTCAATTCAAAACATATTTTTGCTTTCCTCTAAGGAAGAAAAAAATAACGACAACAACAAAAACTTGAAAAAAAAAAACATAAAACTCCACACTGTCAAGGTTGCTTATTCATCTTGTAGTCTCAGTGGGTAAACAAATGTAGATATTTGCAACAAAAACAAATAAACGATTAAAACAAAAAAAAAAAAAAAAAGAACTGAAACATACTTCGTTGCAAATTGATGTTTATTTATTTATTTTTTTAAGTCATGTAGTGTTAGTGTGTCACTTAGACAAATCAAAAAGAATAGAAATCAATTTGAAATTCAAACCAAAGGACTTACTAGCTGACGGTTTTACTGACTTCTTAATAAAGTGACGTATAGGTTTTGATTCACTATTGTGCGTTTTAATGAGTTAGTGTTTTTATTATGTTGATCGGAGACTGTTAAAATTTTTATAAATGTTTCCTTTTTTAACGTTCTTCCTGTTTTATCACCAACTCTCTTTTGTTGTCTTATTTGTTTTGATGTTGAATTTATTCAGAAAAAAGTGAAACAAAGTTGGCGCGCGAACTGTTTTTAAAACCTTTTTTCGTCAGACGTTAAAAAAAAAACAAATAAACCAGCAATGAAAACAACAAAATATCAACTAAATGCGGCCAGTGACACCGCCATCACTGGCTGAGTTAGTGTACGAGTTCAATAATAAACAAGTACTTTAAGTATACAGTATGAGGAAGAGTAGTGTGCGTGTTGGTGTATTTATTCTTTTCAGTCTTTTAGTTGCGCATGCGCGATACACATTTAGTTATTTGTACATATTTATTGAGAAGATGCACAGTGAGCCCAAATGGTATGATTTTTTTTTACTTTCTAGGTCGTAAGAATTCAAATATTAACTTTCGGCGGCTTTTCCGTCTAGACCTTAAAACAAAATGAGAAATAGAGTAAATTCCAGGGGTTTCATTAGGATTTTTTCATATTGGCATAATAAAGAAGATTAAATATTTAACTGAAATAGTATAATAGATAAAATAAAAAATTTGTAATTGTTAAAACATTTTGCATAAGAACTAAAGATTGGATAATTGATTTGAAAATATTCTTTGAACTCCACTGTTTGTTGTTTACGTTTATATTTAGTGATGTGATGTTTGTGATGAAACAATTACCAATATTTTCTTTGATATTTCATTTCAGTGTGGCTAGTTGTTTGTTTATAATCATTTCCCTAATTAGCTACTCTTCATAATGAAAATTTAAATAATGGAGAGTTCCAAGCTTTCCAAATAACATCATAATTTATAAAATCGAAAAGCTTCCATTAAAAAATTTCCATTACACATAAAAAGTGCTGAAAATCGTTCATTAAACCGATTTGAACTTTAAACCCATTGAAAAAACGTTCCTTCATACAAAAAGCAAATAACAGTTTCTGAAGAATTTTTCAAAATTTATGGGCATAAATAAATAAATAAAAAATAATTTAGCAAAACAAATAAAACATAATTGAAAGTGTTTTTTATTAAAGCACTGATTCATTTTCACACGTAGCATGTGAATTATTTTTGATATTCGTTCTTTCTCTTTATATCACATTGTGTATTTTGAAAATAAATATATTTTTCATTGTATAACCAGAACTTTATGCTCATCTTAAGCTGTATAATTTACAACTAAGTAAGTAGTTATTACTCTTAATTATTAAATTAGTTCATCTCACTTACTTTTACTTTGCTACTTTCATAGTTGTAAATAAATTTACTGCAAAATCTTTTTTCTTTCAGTGTAATTTTGAATAAATAAACTGCGAAGCTGTTATGATTTGCATAAATAACACATAAAGATTTCATTCCACTAACCATGTCATGCCTAAGGGATACATTTCTTCCCGAATATACAAACATATATAGCAAAATTATTTTGTTCCCTTAAAACGAAATGTGTCTGTTAAATACAAAAGTAGAAAATATGCCTCGAAAGGGACTTTTTTGTAATTTAAAAATATAATTTACAAGTTATATATTATGTGTATGCACATACATATGTTATTATAAGGGTAGGTTTGTGAAAGGCCAAGTAAAATTATTGGATTTTATATTATACATTATTTAGCGGATAAGGAATGTGTATGAGTTGTCTTGTATTTGTTTATATCATTTTGATTTTGAATTCTGGTACTTTAATTAAAAAGTATTGAAAACTCAGGGCAACATTGATTCTGCGATATTGAATTTCTCAGTTTAGAACTATGTGATCATCAAGTTCTTGGCCTATAAGTCGCATTTTTTTTTTTTATTAAATCTAGAAAAAAAACGAAAATGTATATTATTATTTTACCTGATTTTTTTTAATATCTCCGTAATTATTTAACAGATTAAAAAATGATGTTGGCTTAGCTGGTAATTCAATATAGAATTCTTTGGTATTTTACTAAACCAAATCAGTCAAATCGTTCTCGAGATATGTATGTTTAGTTAATTATTAATTTTCTATACAATGGCTTATTTTCTATACGATGGACTAGAGTTAATACAAATAAAGTTGGAATAATTTCTAATCACTTTAATATATTATTACAATTCTTATCTTTACTTCTGTTATTTATGATAAAAATTTTGAGATTAAAATACTTTAAATAATTTTTTCATAAAATAATAAAACACTGCACGTTTTACATCCTGTTCTACATATGTGACAATAGATATACAAATACACGTACAAACGTGAAAAGGAAACTTAAATTATATATTTTTTTTTCTAATAAAAACCTGATTAAAAGCCTTCTTTTTTAGGTGAATTGTTATCTTTTTTGTCATTAAAAGGTAAACAACCATTGAATTGCTGTTTTAAGTTTCTAAATAAAACATCCTATATTTAAATTTGAAAATTTAATAAAAACTTTAATATTTATTATTCAATGTAACACGAGTACTAAGTGGGTGTTGTCATTTGTTATTTGTGTGTAAATTGCAAAAAATGGAAACAAAATGAAAATTTACAAAGCTTAAAATAATAAAAATAAAAAACTAATTCAATTCTTGGCAGGGTGTCCGCATGAGAGAAAAACATATAAAAACACCAAAATTGCATGTGTCTTTTGAATAATATTTACACCAAATTTAATTTTATGTAATATTAAAAATAATGTTTAGTTTTTCAGTAAAAATATTATAAAAAATATATACAAACATTATAAATTATATATGTTTTTTAAGGTTTTTATATACACATCTTTACTCTTTTTTGGAGCTCTTTGATGAATTCACCAATTAGATTATAAAGAAGTCACATTTTTACTTCTCGATAACGGACGAAAGAAATGCAAGAAACATAAGAAACCAATTTATTTTCAAACTAAATTTTAGTTAAATATTATATCTCCCAAAATTGTTAACCCAATTATCACAGACCCAATCGAATTTAGTCGGTCTCATGTACTACCGGTTGGAACTGTCGAATTTTATAATTGCCACAACTATTAAAAAAAAGAAATTATTCGGTTCATGCCCAAGAAAAAAAGGAACATGTTTTTTGTTATTTGTTATTTAATTCTATTGCATAAATATTAAATTTTTTCATGTTAAAATTGAAAGGAAATTTAAAATTTGAATATAATTAACCTACAGTAAAAATTTATCAATATATTTGATTTAGCTGGATTTGCCTTATTTGCCGGCATAGATATAAGCAAGTTTATTGGGAATAAAGGAATAAATGGGCTTAATAGCGTACTTTACCAGTTCTGGACATTAAACCTCTACGAGAACTAGATTTGATGACAGCGCTCACGATGATCTATAAATTAATTTAAGCGTAAATAATTAATTTAAACGAAAGCAATACAATACTTGACTGTAATTTGTAGTACCTTTATTTCATTTTCATGGATTATCGGAACAGTAGACTCCTGTATATTTACGTAGAATCTTGCGAATATAAGTTACCGGCTGTTATATTTGCGAAAAACCATCGATAAACTTCTGGGTACGCACTAAAGTCTTGACGATTTTTATAATGTTATCATTAATAAAGACTACCTGATATTTTAAAAAATATTTACCAATGAGCGTAATCGTTGTATTTATTCAACTCACATTTTCCTATTAAACACAATATCTTTTATTACTTTTTATATTTATTCCATGGCTACATTTTTTTATTTGAAAATATTGTTTTTTTTTAATGTCAAAAAATATTTTTATGAGCTTTTGAGTTTTAGAAAGAAAGTTCAACCAATACCGTATTCTATCATTTCGTTACTGTAACTGAAAATATGGTTAAAGTTTAAATTACTTTCATATAAACGAGTTTTCAATTGCAAATACTAATATTCTGTTTCAAATTTTTTTCAAGAATATATAATGGTGTAGCCTACCGATTTCATTACAATTATTTTACCCGAATCAAATTCGATTAATTTATGTAGTTTTATAGTTGTGGAAACTTCAGTTTCATTACAATTATATCTTTTCGGCTTTTGGTACAAAAACTTTATTTTATAAATTTTTCTTAATTACTTTTACTTTTTGAGTGATACATTAATATTTTAATAATTGTAGCCGTTTTCCCACCAATTGATTTTCTGTGTGTAACTCTCATTACTGCTATAGATCAAAGAAATTTTTAATTTATTGAACAATATTTATTAAACTAAACTATAAATTTATATGCTTAAGCACAATGAAGTTTTACATCATATGTCATTCTGAATTTGATTAAGATAATTCTATGTATTTATTAAAATGTGTGTCATTTATAAATTCATTCGATAAAAAAAAGCAGTAAAACTGATTAAGCTTATGTTTAAATTTCTCAGTCAAAATATTAGAGCAAAACCGTACAACTTATTTGTAAAATTACAACTGTCTTATTGAGAAAAATTTAAATTTGTTTGGTTGGTAATTAAAATTATTAATCGAATTCGTCTGAAAAAAGTTGTTAATATTTTTTGTTTAATAAAATATCTTATTTAGAAAAATAATATTCTGTGTTTGGAAACAGAGAATTTTTCAAAGATAATGGTTTACATTGGAAGTATAACTTTCGTTTTGATGGTTTGCGATGTCTTATCAAAGATGCCAATCAGAAATTAATGCAAAGTTCCTAAAATTTGCACGTCAATATGACCATCCAACATGGTTACCGTACACTTTATTAACAAACTTCAAAATCGAAAAAGAATTGAAGGGTTTATTAATTCAAAATGGTATTCGGGGACACTTGGACATTTGAGGTGATAACTGAATATAAAATTCATGTCCACAAAAAAAAATAAATAAATAGAGCTAGGGATGATATTAAGCTTCGCACTTAAATTCATATAAGATGAAATTTTAATTTATTGTGTATTAATTTTTCAACATTTTATCTATGACAGAAAATATTGACACAAAAAGAAAGAATATACATATATTGTTCACTATTGTGACTATCATTTAAATATGATTATTTATTTCAATTCCAAGTTTAAATATACAGTTTCTGGTATATACGAATTTTCTATGCTCATTATTTTGATATATATTTTTTTCTAATCACTTTAAAAAAATATTTGATTTAAATCAAATTGTATTAATTACCCTGGAAAAATTATCTATAAATAATTCCAGAATACAAGCAAATAGCCTGTACTAGTTCTAGTTCGGCGTTGTCACCAATGACTTTTGTTTTCCAGAACTAGTTCTGTGAAAGTGCTTCATAGCTTCTTAAAAGCAATTTCAAATCAATTAAAATTTATTAAAGTTCTTATATTTTTAATTATTTTGATTTCATTTTAATTGAAAAATTCTTTTAAAAGAAATGTTTCATACAAATTTTGTCTCTAAAATGTATTTTAAATTTAAATTTGTTTATTAATGCGGGTGTTTGATTTTATGTATTTTTACAAACAGTTTAGGGAGTCATTTGGGAAATAGAAATTGTTTTTAGAGAAGTTATGTAAAAGTAATACATTACCAGGTTAAGTTATTAAGAACTAGTTCCCTTAGTAAAAAATTTTTTTAGATGCTCTTAACAAATGTTGAAGTCATTCGAAAAACAGCACTAAATGGTGCTTTGACGACTTGTTTATTTAATTTCTAGGTCCAAATTATTCCGACTATACCTTAATGACATTCAGATTTGTTATATTGCAAAATTTGCAATGAATTAAAATTCTCAGCTGTATTACGAATTTAACTTTTGAGGTTTATATTCTCCTTAAAGTAAAGTATATTAATGACTAAACATTAACATAAATTTGTAACTGTAATCTTATCATAACGTTGTCCATCAAAAAGGAACTGAAAAATGAGCTAAAAAAGTCATGATTCTAACATTGTGTTGTAATTTTTTTTTTTTTTTTGCTGGAAAAAAGGCACAGAAGTCTTTTTTCAACCCATAGTTGTAGGATGTTCTTTTTTTTGTGATTCTTGCTTATATATATATATATATATATTTCGTATAATAATTCACTTTTTTAGAAGTAATTATTAATAACTTCCAAAAAGGCACAAAATATGCATTTAGATCTATTTTTGAATGTTTTTTTTTTTTGGAAGCATTTTAGTTTTTTTTTTTCTGGGTGTTTACCTGATCTGTGTTTATTTTTGTTTTATAAAGGAAATGTATGTATAAATATATAATTCAAGAATTTTCCCAGAATTTTCACAATAAACACAGTTATAATTTTATATTAGTTTTATATATCTTTAAAATACCGCCCAGATATTAAGGGTAAAACAATGTAACATTTTCTACGTAATCATAACAGACATCAAATTTATGACTCCGCACGCTTGATTGTAGTTCGTCGTATTAATATTGTCGACGACGTCACTTACTTACGTGGAAATTGTTAAATTGTTTAGTTTTTCTAAAAATTCTACCTACAAAACAAAATAAATGTTTCAACCGTAAATTAGTTACACCGTACTAAAATGTATAATTTAAAATTCAACTTAAAACTTACGATAATATTACCTAAAATTAAAACAACAAAAAATAAAATCCTTTATGTTTAACTTTTTGTTTGAAGGAAAATTTAAGGGTTTCTGTTTTTAAAAGAAATAAATCCAAATTAATATGTTTTATCAGTATTTAGAAAGAGTACGAGTATTAATGTGTTTAAATACAATTTAATGTGCAGTTTAATAAAAACATACAGAAAAAATTCCTGTTTTTATTTTGGAAATGGGTGCGGTTCGTTACTTTTGAACCGAATAATGAAAACTCAAAAATTGTAACAGTTGTCTGGTATTGTCTGGTTGAGTGTCCTGTATTCCATTTCTTGCTACAAGTATTAGGGGCGCGCTTAAATCCTGCAAACGAAAATAAATTCTTATTCTGGCGAGTTTGTATGAGTAAAATAAATTTAATATCATATCATTGATAAGAGGAGTAACAAAATCAACTATAAATGTAAAGTTGGATGCACTCACACATATGTATATATACATACGTAAAGATAAGCTCACACAGATATTTAAACAAAAACATTCTCCATTATCGTATTGCATCTAGATTGTTTGTAGCAGAGAGTTGGTGATTGATTTTATTAAAACAACTTATAGCCTCTGGCTACCCATTAAAAAAGCAACAAAAACAACTGCAACAACAAATGGCTTGGCCAAATTTGAGAGTAAAACAAACGTTTTATTTTGTAGATTTGCAGACAACGCACTTTTTCGTGATTCTGATTAAAGAATGACCTTTACAAAAACAACAACAATTGGATTTATTATTATTTTTTTCATATATCAAATCTGATGCGCCATATTGTATACGCACACATACTTATTCTCAAACAAACTCAGGCGTACAAACAGCCAAGGATTGTGGTGCATCTGCAGAAAATGTAGGGTTGCAAACTCATCATCCTTTTAAGTAGGGGGTTGTTTTTTATTGGGTGTTTTTTATGTTGATATATGGGATTTAATTAAAAACTATATGTATGTATGCGGTTGTATGTTTGGGTATGTGTGTGTGAATGTTTTTTTTTTTAAATCGGTTTTAATAATTTGACATGCTGTTGAAAGCATTATTGAAACGGTTTAAATAAAGCGTGTAAGACAAGTGTCTCTGCTTTTTATATTTGTCTCACATTAAAACGATACAAAACTAGATCAGATTTTTTATTAAACGTTTATGCAATTTATTTTCAATTTTACTTCTTAAATTAGTTATGGTAGAAAGTGTTTTCTCAAGAATTTTTAAAGCTGATTAGTTATAAAACTTTTTCGATTTTTTTTTAAATTATATACTGATGTCCCTTATTATTTATTGCTGACAATTTCTGAAAGGTGCAAGATAACTATTGACAGTATATATCTTTGCAATATGCCAAATATATAAGTCTTTTAAAGTTTACTTTAACTTTAATTGGAAATTAATAAATTTTTCCTACCTCAAAATTCTCAAAAAGTGTAAAATATACTGAATTTTAAAATATTCCAGTTGGAAATTTTTTAAAGATATTTCAGAGTCATTGTCCTTTTCCCTTGTTCCAATCTAAAAACATCAATATGAATACACATCACATTGTCATGCCTTAAACATGGTGATTATTTATTCGTAGGTCAGTATGTCATCACACAGTGCTGATTTAATGGGAAAACATTAACGGGGAACGAAACTATATATCTGGAAGTGTAGAAAGATTACTGAATTGTACATACGACTTCAATTACTATTACTACGAAAGATATAGTTCTAGAAAATATTTGTGACAGGGCTATCATATATAGATGCCTCGACATGAGATAATTAAAAATTGATAAAATGAAATGAAAAATGGCGCCATAAAAAATTACAAATATCAGGAGAATATAAAGACTTATCATAGATAATTATTAAAAAAGTTTTCGATTTATTAAATGTAGTCATTGATTGTCTGATATAGTACCAGATTCAGAAATTCCATTAATTCTTTTTGTCTAAAAAATGCAAATATCTCGGTTTATAATAAGAATCATTAAACTACAAAAAAAAAAAAGAAAAAAACAAATTTACCCGAAAACTTAAACAAAAATTGCCAGACAGAGCTTCACACTAATTACATTTTCACAACCAAATTCACATCCATTCCTTATTGACTCAATCCCACAACAAAATCTATTTCAAATTAATTCCGACACTTTTATTTAATTAAAATCTTCGTCTTTCGGATACATTTTGTCTAAAAATTGTTAAAAATATTTGATGGCATCCCTGATTACAACACTGTGTGTATGTTGCTGTTTCCGCAAAACGAGTACAGACGACAATGAGACGAGACAGCAATAATAATCAAGAAATTTAGCTATTTCAATACCAACGAATATACTTAAACTCCAACGAAAATAAATATGGGGACACCATGATGAATTTTGAAAAAAAGAAGGATTTTTCAGATCATGCGCACATGAACTTCACAGAAACATATAAACATAGACACATGGATACAACGCAAAACATACAAAAATAATTACAGGAAAATTGCTTAAAACCAAAAATTTATAATTTTCAAAATTCAAGCAAAAATAATCTAAATTTTCACAAAAAAAAAAACTCACCTTTAATCAGGAAATTAAAACTCTGCGTAAAACCTTTAAAACTTTAAATTTTAGCACATAATTTCTTTTTGAATTTTTCATTTTTCTTTATGTTTTTACAAAGTTTATAAAGTTATTTTAAATATTTTATTGTAAATACACTGACTTAATTTTGTTTAATTAAAATTTGTTTCTTTTAACTCTCAATGGACGCGCCCTCTTTTGCAGAATTAAGTTTTTGTTATTTAAACTTCATTAAATGATGAAAAAATTATTAAGGATTTATTCCTTTTTCAAGCAAAAACAAAAGAAATAACTAATTTTTTTTTGTACTTTTAGCGACGGTAAATAAATGAATGCTCACTGCTCGTTACCGCATTGAGTCAACTCCTACTTAATAGTGGTAGTTTAAATTTGTTTTGGCTCCTACTTTGTAGTACGTGGCTGTAGCTGTACGCTCGTTCCTCTTCTATGTGATTGTCATCATTACTTGCTCGCTCAACGACAAATGCTAAACTGAATTATTGCAATATGACCAACGTGTGAAAAGACCTTAAATGCTCGCTCAACACTCATGCGACCTTAAGTTGTCGCAGGCAGACAAACAGAAGATATAATGGTAACCCTCAAAAGAACCAAATGAATAGATCTACTCAGCCAGTCAGCCATTTAACAGCAGATAAACTCACTTTAATACATGTATTAGACCAAAAAAAAACTGTTTTGTTTTTTCACAGACAAACTATTATATACAATTAAACAACAGCTTAAAATGTGGCGCTCTCTTTCTCTCTCTCTCTCTCTCTCTCTGGGCCATCTCAGGGTTCTCTGGTCTATTTAAATAAATTGTTAGAGGAAACAGAGATGCTGTTATGGCTTTTTTTCACGTTTCAATAAGCGTTTTTTTTTTTTTTTTTTTTTGATACTTTAGTAGAATTCAATAGAGTTTTTGTACCCTACACCATCATGTATGGTTGGGGTAATATGTGTTTGTACTGATGTTTGCAACGCACAAAAATATTAATCATAGGCTCACCTTTAAGTATATCAGTCGGTTTAGATTCACTTTCTGAATAGATATAGCGATCTGGCTGGCTGTTCATGTAAACATTGTGAACAAAATACATGTTGCAATTTTAAAGATATTTTGATGAAATTCGGCAGAAATAATAATTTTGGCACAAGCACGAAGCCTATTAAAATTGACATTAAAAATTATATATATATTTAAAAATATTTGTTCATATAATCTCTAGAAATAAAAGACTTCCTTTGTATAACAAAATATATAAGTTTGACGGTTCCATTATAAAAGTCTCAGTTTTAGTAGACTTAAATGAAAATATAGGTTGTCGCTTTCAATAAATATTTTGCCAAATTTGATAGCTCACTACAGGTGAACTAAACAATACAGATGATTGATTTTAACAATTAGTGATGCAGAATTTTATCAAGTTTCACACTATTGTAAAAACTTAATTTTAAAATTTTAAACCAACGTGCGCTTAGTGAAAACAGCGTACTAATGACAAAGAATTTTTGTAATTAATTTTGAATGGCCACATTTTTTCTTATAAAATTATATGTATGAAAATTGGATTTATACTCGATACAACGATAACAAAAGGAGAACTACATGCGAAATAAAATTTGTAATTTCTTCGATTATTTATATATTTATACCATACAAAACTCGCAATATGAACGCGTTGATAAACAAATACAGAATTAAAGCGCAAAAGTTTTTCGAAGACAAAATTTGTATGAATCGAAATTTATAGGAAAATTAATATTTTAACATTTTTTAAAAACAGATTGATTGTTTCTCTTTTTATATTTTATGTTGTGTACACGCAAAAATGATTGACTTCATAAAAATAAGTATCGAGGAATATTATTCAATAAAGATATACATACGTATATTCTATACTACTTTAATATCCGCATATAACGATCTAACGATTTTGGGGGTTTTGAAAGTCCTTCAAATTTAAACAAATTGTAAAAATCTTAAATCTCAAAATGTTTCTGAACTAAAATCGATGGATAACTTTTAGACCAATTTAAATAAAGAAAATTTTATGGACCTTGAAGAAAAAAATTCAAAGAAAGTTTGTATATAAATAAATAGGTTTGAAAAGTGCCTACTTCGATATTTTAAAGGAAGTTTGAACAATAAAATGTTTAAATTGTCTGTGTTAAACAAATATATCGACAATTCTGTGAGATAACGCCAAAAAATTTATCAAGTGTCTTTCGATTTTCATAAAATTTTGCACGCAAATAGTCCACGAATATCAATAAAGATTTCAGTCTCGCGAAATTCATTATCTTTTTCGCCTTTTCACTTTCTATAAAACCTAGAAAATTTCAGAAGTATATAACTTTAAATAACAATATTTCTAGGAATGCTTTGTGGAATTCAATAATTTAAGTGACATTTGAATTGTGTATACGTCAGCTTCAATAGGAATATTTCAAAAAAAAAAAAAAAAAATATTAAAAAAGAACATTTTCAGGCAACTGCATTTTTTAAATGCATTTTTCGTTGAATATGGTATTTCAGATTTTTAATTTCTAGCATATTTAGAAAGAAGGGAACCTACTCATCCACTATGCACAATTTCGTTTTTTCTAAAACCTGTTCATATTTTTTCACATAAAAATTCATTTTCTTTTTTATTTATTTATTTATTTTTAAAACATTTTAATTAAAATTTACTGGGTTACTTTTGAAAAATTTATTAAAAATCGTATACCTTTATGTACTAAAAAATTTTAATTCCCAATAAACCAAATAATATTATAACGATGTCGAAATGATATCATATAGGTGATAAAAATTATCACTAGTGATAGTTGCTTTCGAATCGAAAACTATAGTTTTTACAGGCTAAAGTTTACCTTTCCTTAACATATCGTTTTTCCACAAAATTATGATATCGTTTCCGGAATCATAATTTCGCAAAAATAACGATAGCCATGGATCATATTTTGTACTGAATGCTATTAAATTATTGAATTATGATTTTTGCAAATTACTAAAGATAATTTTAAAGAAAAAAAATTTGCTGAAATAAGAAGAAGACCTAAATAAATATAAAACATAAAAAATCATCATACATGACATACATACATAAATATTTTTATGCAAATATCATCAATTATAATATTTGCAAGCATTAGTTAGTATTTCTTAGGCACATATTTAATTACGTACCTAAAAATTTTAGTTCGATCAAATTCAAAATCTCTTAATTATTGATTTATTTATACATAATGTGAACGTCAAATAAAGTAAACAAGTATATCATTTGTATAAAAGATTTATTTACAGTACAGTTATCAATAAAAATTAAAATTTTTATTTGCAGTTTGGAAGCCTTTTATAAGACCTTAAATGTGTTAACCAGTGTTGCCAGTAGGTGAAAAAACAGAGGCTAAATTTTTCTTTAGAAAAGGTCAGAAAAGGCTAAATGCTAATATATATTTTTGGTGTTTTTTAAGTATATAGTGTAATAGATTTATAAATAAAACATGGAACCGCTATTAACAAAATTACCCAATGTAAAATCGAACACAAAAGTTGAGTTATATTTCATATGAAAAATTACCCAATGTTTTGATGTCATTTGTCATTTCTGTATTATAATTATTTTTGTTTAATAATAATAAAATTTGTGGATGATTTTCCGTTTTTATAAGAATCTTTTTAACATTATATTTATAAGTAGTATCTATGGTTAATGAAACTTAAGTAAAGTTATATTTGCTTTGAAGAATGAAGCGGCGCATGAGAAAATGTTTGTAAATATAAATAATATACATTTTTTGTGCGAATTATTATTACATAAACACTTTTAAATGTATGATTCTGTAAAAATTAAATTAGTAAAAGCAATAAGAAATTATTTCCCTCTCTGTTGAAATATTAAAATTTTAGTCTTTTTAGAGCAATTTTAACAATCAGGAAAGGATAGATGAAAAAACTAGAAGCTAAAACAAAAACTTTAAGGCTAAAAGCAAAATAAAAAGTTAGTAGCACTGGTATTAACATTAAACAAAAAGAAAAAAAAAAACAAAAACAATTCAATTAATCCCAAAATACTGATGACTTTACACGTCATAGAAAAGTAAAAAAAAATTCGTTACATTTTAAAATTAACTACATAACATAACCTAACATGTATTTACTATTAATATTTCTTCTGGGCACTGATTCCACAAGGTTTCTTGTTATGTCTGGGGAGATTTTTTTCTCATTCTTCAATTAGAGCCTTTTTTAAGTCATTCTTGTTGGAAATTGTATACTTTTTCTAACAAGGTTCTACCACAGGTGCTCGATTGGATTAAGGTCTTAGTCTTAGGCGTTCCACAGTGGGGTCAAACGCAAATTTTTTGGTAATAAATCTGAATCTCCTAAACTACTGGTCGGATCAAATTGAAATGTATGGAAGAGTTGTAGAGGAGGACCTAAGCTTTCAGAAAAATCATCTTGTAGTAACACTGTGATAACACGAGATAAGCTACAGGGTGTCAAAGTTGACTACCTCGAGTATGTAAAAGTTAAAAAAAATCGTCACTTGTACAAATGAAGTCCGATTTTAAAGATTTTTATATTTCTGGAAAGTGCTTGGCAAGATAAAGGAAAGATAAGCTTACTCATCTAAGTTATCTCTTACAGTAAAAAGGATATTTACGCTTGAATTTTGAATTTTTGATTTTTTGGCTCGACTTTCTTTCGTTTTTCGGGAATAAGTCCGGAGATATATGAGGTAAAAATTTTTTAAAAATATTCTGTAATTTGCTACATATTTCAAAATAATATGCTGAAAGAATTTTTGGACTATCTCAATTCGTCTAGACATGAAAAATATCCAAAAGTCAGCACTCTGAAATTGGCATCAAAAATGGCTATTTTTTTACAAAAATATAGTACAATTCATTCACTTTTTTCTCAAAGTTCCGTTAATAAAAAAATTTTTTCCTTATTAATTTCAAAAGATAAGGCTTCATAAATGGTTAATAAAGAAATTTTGAATTGATTTAAGTTTGCACCCTACATCCAGCATTGGCCGAAAATTGTTAATTTTAAAAAATAGTTTCATTTTTATCGATTAGTAAAAAAAATGTCACGCTAGCTTTTTTAAATTTGGTACCCATATTTTTTATAGAAATAGATTTAGATTGATTCAACACTAAACTGCTTCCCGCCCGGCCAAAAACGAATGCAGGAGTGGAGATTTTATGTTAAAAGTCAGTTTTTTTAACGACTATTTTTAAAAGCATATTAAAAGCATATTAGCATAATATTTTCAATATTATTTCTTATGTAATGTATAAAATACAAATCAAGCTTTCATTCCTAAAAAAATCAATAAAATAGCTCCAATAACCTATTTTTGGTAATTTTTCAAAAATAAATTTTTTTTAAAAAAATAGCTGAAAATCCAAAAAAATTTAATTTTTTTAATACAACTCCACTAATTTTGCAACTACTTTAAAAATGTTAAAAGAATATAAAAATAGACTTATTTACCAATTCAACGATATATAAAATGTTGATATAGGTCATTTAATAATAGTAATATAATGGCCTCAAAACTACCAAGTCACGTCAAAAATTGCAAAATTCACTATTTTGTTCCGTATTTCCATATGTGTGTATACGTAACACTCAACTGCATTGCTTATTTTTGTTACGGGATAATAATATTTATTAATGAATTTATTTAAAGTGTTCATAATTTTTTTCTTCTTTTTTAAGTTTTTAAATAATTTACCTAGCTACTTAATTAATGTATTATAATAAAAATGATTTTTTTACAATCGCATAGGTACATATTTTGACGTACCTGTTTAACACTACAGGTCATAAAAATAAACTGAATGAAATTGGGGGTTCTGAGCAAAAATTTAAATTTTTTAATTCATTTTTGCCTGTCACCATTTACCTGATATAAATATTATTTTTCTATATATAAGTATCCTTATAAATATGCAGATTTATTTGTGAATTTTCCATTATGGAGATTACATTAAAACACTTTTCTATTTGCAAAGTAATCTGGGATAATCTATCTGATATTATAATCGTCCAGAAAAAATGAGAAAACTCATTGATACAGTAGTATCTGTTGGTTTAACTCTTACTGCAGAAAATTTTTATAAATCATACGAAAAAAGGATGCAAGCTTCAGATATCAATACCAAAGTTCAAGAAGAAAAATGAAGAGTGGTTGGAGGGAGAAATACCAATTTTCATTGGAAAGCAGGAAAAGGGTCGACCAAAAAAAAGTTACGATGAAGTTCAGCTAATAACAAAGAGGACCAAACAGGAATCTATTCTAAATTCACATACGAATGCCGAAATAAAAGATACTTTTAAAGCTTTAGTAACACGTACGCAACCAAAGGAAGTAGAAAAAGTTATAGATGTGTTACCAACAGCTTCTCCCAATCGATTACATCGGATAATCCAAAGCATAGTGACACCGAAATCAACATCGTCCTTTACCTCTGAAGATGCTTTAGCTCTAATATTAAATTTAGGATTATCAAGAAACCAATACGAGATTTTGAGGAAATCTGTTAGCGAAAAAGGATATGATATCTTTCCCAGTAGCAAATCAGTGAGAGAAGGGAAAAGTAATATTTTACAGCCCATGGAGCACCCGGTTAATGCTTCTGTTAAAAGTGCTAAAGTTAATATATTGCAATTACTTGAAAATACTGCCTCTAGAATTATATCTACCTTCAGCAATGATAACATTGAAAAATGCAAAGACTCTGAACTTATTTTAATATTCAAATGGGGCTGCGATGGAACATCAGGATTTTCGGAATACAAACAACTGGATGGAAGTAATTCTGGAAATAATTATTCCTCGCTGTTTATAGCGTCTCTGGTACCACTTCGAATGCGCTTAAATAAGCCTTCCTCATCGACAAGAAATGACTCGCTTTTTGATGATATATGGATAAATTTAACTCCAAGTTCAAAAATTTTTGTGCCGTCCAATCCTTTTTAATTACACAAAAGAAACCACGGTTACAATAAACAGCATTGTCAACCAATTGGAAGAAGAAATTAAAGCATTGCCCCCAATATATGTAAAAGTATCAAACAGAACTATTAAAGTTACATTTCAACAACAATTAACGATGATTGATGGAAAAGTTGCAAACGCTATAACAGATACAACATCTACATGGAAATGTAATATATGTGGAAAAATAAGTTCACAATTTCTGGATTTTCAAAGAAACGTCTTGCTGTATTTCCATTTCCGGGAATATTTCTGTACTTCATATCATATGCAAGATGTAAGCAGAACTCCAAAAATCTTATCCTTGCGTGGAGTGGTGATATTCCAAATTTTAAAGAATTTTTATTAACAAGGACTTCAGAATTATCCTGAAATTGTGAACTTATTTTTCCACATATATTACATTTCTGGACGATTTATAATATCAGATAGATTATCCCAGATTACTTTGCAAATAGAAAAGTGTTTTAATGTAATCTCCATAATGGCAAATTCACTAGTAAATCTGCATATTTATAAGGATACTTATATATAGAAAAATAATATTTATATCAGGTAAATGGTGACAGGCAAAAATGAATTAAAAAATTTAAATTTTTGCTCAGAACCCCCAATTTCATTCAGTTTATTTTTATGACCTGTAGTGTTAAACAGGTACGTCAAAATATGTACCTATGCGATTGTTAAAAAATCATTTTTATTTTAATACATTAATTAAGTAGCTAGGTAAATTATTTAAAAACTTAAAAAAATTTAATAAAAAACGAAGGAAAATATACTTATTTATGTACTTAGGTAATTTTAAAAACCTTTTCAGTAGAAAAAAATTATGAACACTTTAAATAAATTCATTAATAAATATTATTATCCCGTAACAAAAATAAGCAATGCAGTTGAGTGTTACGTATACACACATATGGAAATACGGAACAAAATAGTGAATTTTGCAATTTTTGACGTGACTTGGTAGTTTTGAGGCCATTATATTACTATTATTAAATGACCTATATCAACATTTTATATATCGTTGAATTGGTAAATAAGGGTGTTTTTATATTCTTTTAACATTTTTAAAGTAGTTGCAAAATTAGTGGAGTTGTGTTAAAAAAATTAAATTTTTTTGGATTTTCAGCTATTTTTAAAAAAAAAAAAATTATTTTTGAAAAATTACAAAAAATAGGTTATTGGAGCTATTTTATTGATTTTTTTAGGAATGAAAGCTTGATTTGTGGTTTATACATTACATAAGAAATAATATTGAAAATATTATGCTAATATGCTTTTAATATGCTTTTAAAAATAGTCGTTAAAAAAACTGACTTTTAACATAAAATCTCCACTCCTGCATTCGTTTTTGGCCGGGCGGGAAGCAGTTTAATGTTAAATCATTCTAAATCTATTTCTATAAAAAATATGGGTACCAAATTTAAAAAAGCTCGCGTGACATTTTTTTTATTAATCGATAAAAATGAAACTATTTTTTAAAATTGACAATTTTCGGCCAATGCTGGATGTAGGGAGCAAACTTAAATCAATTCAAAATTTCTTTATTAACCATTTATGAAGCCTTATCTTTTGAAATTAATAAGGAAAAAATTTTTTTATTAACGGAACTTTGAGAAAAAAGTGAATGAATTGTACTATATTTTTGTAAAAAAAATAGCCATTTTTCATGCCAATTTCAGAGTGCTGACTTTGAATATTTTTCACGACTAGACGAACTGAGATAATCCAAAAATTCTTTCAGCATATTATTTTGAAGTATGTAGCAAATTACAGAATATTTTTAAAAAATTTGTACCTCATATACCTCCGGACTTATTCCCGAAAAACGAAAGAAAGTCGAGCCAAAAAATCAAAAATTCAAAATTCAAGCGTAAATATCTTTTTAACTGTAAGAGATAACTTAGATGAGTAAGCTTATCTTTTCTTTATCTTGCCAAGCACTTTCCAGAAATATAAAAATCTTTAAAATCGGACTTCATTTGTACAAGTTACGATTTTTTTTAACTTTTACATACTCGAGGTAGTCAACTTTGACACCCTGTAGCTTATCTCGTGTTATCACAGGGTGACTACAAGGTGATTTTTCTGAAAGCTTAGGTCCTCCTCTACAACTCTTCCATACATTTCAATTTGATCCGACCAGTAGTTTAGGAGATTCAGATTTATTACCAAAAAATTTGCGTTTGACCCCACTGTGCGTTCGGTATAACAACGATTCCCTAACGATTATAGAGGTATATTAGGGATCGTTGTCCTGCCAAAAGATCCAGTTTCTTGGGAGTCCCAATACTTGGTGTAATATTATTCCTTAAAATATTTAAGTAATCCGTTTTATTCATAGGTTCTCCACTCCAGATGTCGCCATGCAGCCCCAAACCATAACGAAACTTCCGTCGTGGTTTACGATATTTGTAACACACTTTGCGAGAAAATCTTCATTCTTAGCATACCATATTTTTGGTGACTTTTTCATCCCAAATATTTCAGTTTTGCTCTCATCGGTATATAAAACGGTCTACATCCTCCTTTTGATACTTTTTTACAAATTTCATGCGCATTTGTTGATTCACTTTAGATATGTAAGGCTACTGCATGAACGCCACTTCTAATTGTACTGATACTCACTGGTTTGCCTGATGTCTGGATTATATTTTGCGATATTTGAATAGCACTGGACTCTGAAATAGCCCTCACTTCTTGTACTACTGCTCGTGATTCCGTATCAGTAATACGTTTTGGTCGTTAAATTTTTTTAATAGTGCAGTGATTTCTTCCGACGATTTCTCCAATTTCGCGCAAATATATATATTTTTTAATTTGAAAATAAAACAATTTTTCGCGATTCGTTGGTGGTTTGTTTAAACCATTACTTTTTATTTGTTACTTTTCTCTTACTTTTAGCAAAGATAATATACAAAACCGCAAAAAACATCTTTATTACATTCGAATGATTGAAAACTAACACTTTTCAAATATTTTTCTTGAAATGTTAAAAAAAAAAGAAAGCGAGGGACGCTGCCATAGTTTACTTTTTTTTTTTCTTCGTTTAATGTTAATACAGATTTAGTCTTATTATAAAGCGCCTCCAAACTGCACTTAAACATTTTAATTTTTACTAATAAATATACTGTCGTAAAAACTTTTATATAAATGAAATATATGTGTACTTTTTTTGATGCCGACATTATTTATTCTCAGCTTTTGTATTTTTGTTGAATATTTTTTAATTTTAATATTTTTATTTTGAAGTACTTTACAAATGTTTATGGTTTTTTATTTTATTGAAAATAAATTTTTGAAAACTTCAATATCATAATAATACAGTTTTCTGCAATGCAATATAATTTTATAATCGGCATCTAAGATGGTATCGTTCTATGGTTTATTGGGTTACGTTAATTATAATAAAATCATTGCATATATTTTTGATTTTATGAAAATTTGAATTACTCACAATATTTTATTATTAAGAATAAGAATTCTTAATATTACACAACATTTGACATGTTATTCATAATACATTTCTGCGATTTGGTGGAAAATCGCCAAATTTTGAGAAAAAATTGTCAAAGTCAAAAATTAGGGATTTTACATTTTAACCCAATAAATCAAACGATATTATAATGATATCGAAACGATATCATATTGGGATATTGGGAGTCCGTTCCAGAGGGTCCGCGAAAGAAACCGAATATTATGGTACATGATATATTTTTTATTTATATATTTAATTTTATGTTATAATTATGCAAAAGTTAGATTCTATAGGTGCCCGTTATTTGAATGGGGAAAAATCTATTGAAGCTTCGTACAATACATCAATGCTAATAGCAAAAGCAAAGAAATTATACAAAATTGGTGAACTTTTAATAAAGCCCTGTTTTGCTGTCGTTGGAACTAAAATGTTAGATAAACTCACAAAAGAAAAAGTCATGAGAATCCCTTTGTCAGATAACTCTAAAAAAATAATTAATGGCCTGCAGTGCAATGATGGACAGATCAGATTTTTTAAATCACTTACATCTCGCTACGTAATCCACTTACTACTTGCTACGAAAACTTCACGAGTTATATTTAAAAGTGGTCTTAAAAATACTAATATTTGTAATTAAGAAATAAAATTCTTAAAGATCTATGTGTAGATTTAAATGCAGAACATAAGAAATGACTACTTCATATCAATATCCGTTGGATTTCGTAGAGAATTAAAGATGGAAGAAGACATTTTCCTTTTATACAAAAAATAAGATATTTATAAAAAATTTATAGAAAACTATTTTTATACATTACTTTGCTTATATCTCTAAATTTTTCGAGATGTTAAACTATCTACAATGCAGACAAGTAAGTATATTAAATGAATTTGATTCAATAAGTGTTTTTATTTGCAAAATTTCTAAATGGAAAAGACGTCTTTAATCCCCTCTTCCAAAATATTTCTCATTTCCACTAGTGAATGATATCTTGGATTCATCTGATGTTGAAAGAGAACATATAAAAAGTATAATAATATATTTAGATTCATTTCACGAAGAATTTTCCCGATATTATCCGGAGCTTAAAATTCTTGTCAAATTCTCTCATGTTAAAAAGTTAGTGAAAACAAAAATATTTTATTATATTTAATATTTTTTAATTATTTATGAGTTTTAAAAGGTTCATAGTTTTTATATTTAATAAATAGATGAATATAAAACATATTAAAATTATAATACATGACACATACATTCATATTTTCATGCAAATACTATCAGTTATGATATTTTCAAGCGTGTTTATTCCTTAGGCACATATTTTTACAATTACGTCCCTTAGAAAATTGATTGGACTAGTAAAAATCAGTTAAAAACTGATTTATGTATTACCATTTTTTATTTAATTTAATTTTAATATTTTTATTTTGAAGTTCTTTTACAAAAGTTTATGTTTTTTTTTTTTATTTTATTGGAAACAAAATTTTCGAAATTTCGATATCATAATAATATCGTTTTCTACAATGCAATATGATATTATAACCGGTACCTAAGATACTGGTATAAATTACTTGCAATATCAAAACCTGCTGAGTTATCTAGTTACAATTTATGATATCTTCAATGTTTGTTTGATGGTATTAGTGCGGAACATTTTACGGTTTCCTAGTAATTCTAAAAATTTTCTTTATAATAAAAATCGCGATTCTAAGTTATTTCTCCATATATAATACAAAAATATATTTTATTGGAGTTAAATTTGTATCTTTCAAGATGCCTCTACATTTCGCCTAAGCATTACAAACATTATCTAATTGTGCCAATTATAGTTAATTTTGTGCTATTACACGATGTGCCTTAGTTTTGACAAAAGTGTCCCGTTTTCCACTATTAATGACATTTAACTTAAATTAATGATCCCGATCAATTATACTTATCGCTGTTCTTATATCTATATGGTTTTTACAAATTGCAATTTGCTATATAAAAATACAAAAACAAAAAGTGCAATTTTGCGTAATTTTCAAAAAGTTCATAAAAATTTTTTTATCAAATTTATTTTTTTTAAATAAATAAAAAATTTATTTTTATTTCTCCTTCGATTTTATTGTGTAAAATAACAAAAAAAATATATATATATTCACGCAGTAATCCGTGCTATTTTATATTAAACTGTGAATATGCCTCACGAAAAACTGACTTTTTGAAAAATTTTCGCTTTTGTTTTCAAAATTTTGACTGTCTACTGCGTTGACTATTTCGGGCACGTCAAAGAGATGTATCGCAAAATACGCACAATAGGTAAAGTATCCTTGTTTCAAAATTTGTTCTCTGTTGAAGGGCACTCAGACCCTACCCAAAAAAACAATTATTTTTAAAAATTAAAAAATTTTGTTGTCAAAACTCGACTACACTGTATTTAACAGTTGAAAGTATGCATATATATATATATATATATATATATATATATATATATACATAGATTAAAAATTCTTTCCGGTTCAAAAATGGCAGAGATATTTCCAAAATACTGTTTTTTTTTACTGGGTTTGGATTTTTACAAAGAAAATCAGGAAATTATTTTCTGAATTTTTGTGCTGAAGAAATGAACTCAATCGGTCATTTAGTAACTGAGATGTCGGCAGCATCAGAAATGTCTTTGGATACTTAGTACTGCTATTTAAAAATTTCTAATGCCTAGATTACGAAATTAAAATTTTGTATAAAAATTGTAAAATGAGCCTATTGTAAAGAATTTATTTGTCATTTCATAATAAAAGTATACATAACAGAAGTTTACAAATTCGGGTAAAATTTTGAACCTACGGAGATGAGGAGCATTCTTTATGTAATTTGGGACGCTAAATTCAAATTAAGATTGGTTACAGTTTTCGAGTTCGTGCATGTTTTCTGCACTGCGCTGTTATAACTACATTTAGATGTTGAGGTCGCAAAAAATACAATTTTATTGATAATCTAAAGATAAGAATTTATTCTAAAACATGTGCAATTGGAGACATACCATTGCAAAGTCGATCCTAAATATTTTTGCTATATTTTTGGATGTTTAGTACTCTGAAAAAACGATAAAGTGATGTTAAATTCACTCAAAGGTGCATATTTCTCTTTCTTTGGCCTTACTGTATCAAATGATAAACTGTATCGAATAAAACCATATAAGAGGTCACGTGGTGAAAGAGTTTACATTTCATTTTCATTACCAATGCACAGAGGGGCAGAATCGAAATTTTTTAGAAATAAAGTTGTAACTTCTGATCGGCTGGTTGGATTTTTATGAAATTTAGTTTAGACGTAGCAGAGGATAAGTTTGGAAGGGGGCACAACAAACCCTCAGGGGCGGAGCTAAGGGGGCTCAAAGTTAGATACCTGTGACATAAAAAATTTTTAATCACTTGCCAAATTTTTGTTTATCGTCCGATTTCAAATATTTTTATATACTGTTGTAGGCCCTGATAAGTCCTATAAAAGACATGGTTGTCTTATTTATCTATTATAGTTTTCGAGTTATTTGCGTTTGAATTTTTAAGCATCATAACTTTGCATGTTCTTGGTCCAGTTTTTTCACATATATTCTGGTATTTCCGACCGATTTTATTAGTTTTTTTCTTAACTAGTTAAAGAACAAAATTATCTATTGAATAAAAAAAATTGAAGTCGATATTTTTACCGAGTCCAAAAATAAACGATTTTGAATTTGAAAATTGCAAAAAAGACGACTTTTTGAGTTTTTTTAGCCGAACAAGTATCTACACTCCTTTTTACCTAAAAGAAAATTTTCTTTAGCAGTATATAATAATTTTGCACTTTTCTGAAAAATAACTTCACACTTCACTGTAAGATAAAAAAACAAGCCCAATAACTCAATTGATCATAGTATACACCCTCCCGAGTTCGACACATTTTATATGAAAGTTTTGATTTTAGACCATAATTTCTCAAATCCCGAAGCACGAATCAACAAGCGGAATATATTTTAAGAATCTTCGATATGTTGTTAAAAGTTTCAAATCAAAATCTACGGGACTTCGGAAAAATGTGGATTCTATAGCCATAAATGTGAAAAATCTCATTTTTGGCAATTTTGATTAGTTCTTTTGTTAATTCATTAAAACCCTACCCCTGATTGAAATTAATAACATCCACATTTCTTGCAAATTTCATTAAGATAGCTTTATAAACAAATATGTTATTACAATTAAAAAATTTGTATTTTCTCCAAAAACCCCAAATTGGACCTTTTGTTTGGTTTATTTCTAAATAGCGAAAGAAATTTTAAAAATATATATTCCAAATTAAGCTTATCCTTTATCATATATAATTTCCGATCTTTTGCAAAAAGATTCAAGAATCATGCCTCATTTCAGAAATATTCGCCTTTAAACTTGTATATTTCCAATTTATTGTATATATGACTATATTTTTACAAACTTGCAACTTTTGCCTTCAGCTTTGCGTGAATAATTACTTAGAAAATTATGAATATTTCTGTACACTTTTAATAATATCTATCTATACATAAAATATTTTTATAAAAATAATTAATAAATATTTTTAATTTTTAATAGTGTTGCCACATTTCCCAAATTTAAGTAAATCTTTATACTTTTTCTAAGCATTTTGTCTATTTAATAATCAATAAATATTTTATTAGTTTACATTTATGGTGTTTACCTAAATTTAACAAATGTATTTATCTATTGGTGATGGTTCAAAATGTATATATTTATGATCTAGTGGCAATGTACCTATCTGCAGCATTTATTTATTACTGATGGTTCAAAATCTATATTTTTATGAGCTAGTGACAATGCACAGGTAATATCCTTTCCGGTGATACCTAACAGCAACATATAATATCAATGAATTCGGTATAGGTACTCTTCCAAATTGACTCTTTCAGTTATTTTACCTAATGAAAATTCACAGAATACCTGTAAATATATATACTTGTGCGATATATCTAATAGATATACCTAAATGCGCAGCTAATCCTTATCAACATCATAACAAAGTTATTTACCATGGTGATTACATTGAAACATGAACATGAACAATTGTGTTGTGTTCTGTGGAGTTTATCTAAAAATGATCTTAATCGTTTAGAAGCTATAGTGGAATTTATAAAAACTACATATCATGCAAAAGTCGACGTCATTGGTAAATCTCAGATAGAGAGCCTTATAAAGTTGTATGACGTAGAAATGAAGTCTTTGAATCAACGTACTAACAGATTAAAAATTAAACATTCCGATTGGATGGATACTAATATAGAATATCGGCGTGCAAAATATCAACTGGACATATGATGATTTAAGTACAAGATCTAAGAAGAAAAGACTGGCCCATAAGCTTTCTATAATTTCGAATGAAGAAGTTTCTGATACATTCAAAGAAATATTGAAAAAGGAGAAGCAACCTAAGAGTGCAATTCATATTGCTGAAATACTGCCAACTGCATCACCAAAACGTCTTAAACGGATTGCCGAAAGTGTACCTACTCCAACATCACAATCCAATTTCACAGAGGAAGAAGCAATTGCTTTAATGCTTTAAGAAAAGCTCTGCTTGAAAAGGGACACTCAATTCCATTATCATATTCAAGAAAAAAAACAAACTATTTTACCATGTATTTCGGTTACCGAAAAGGAAGCATGTGTAGAGCTATCTTCTTTACTTGAGAATACAGCTACCAGGATAGTTACAGATTTTTCTGCAAATCAGTTGGAAAAAGTAAATAACAGCGACGTTGTATTAATATATAAGTGGGGATGTGACGGACTATCAGCCCTTCCTGAATACAAGCATGCTAGTGGAAGTAAGAAAATGACGGATTATAAAAGCGTATTTGGTGCCATCAAGAATGCGATCTTATTCCTTAAAGTAATCTTCATCAAAGTGTAAAAACTCATTTGAAAATATATGGATTAACACCACTCCAGGATCAAAACATTTTTGCAGACCTATTTGGTTCGAATACAAAAGGAAGTCGAAGACAACAACAAAGGATTTAGTGGAATATATTAAAGATGAAATAAATGATTTACAACCTCTTTCAATAACCATAAACCAATACACATTCGACATATCTTTTCAACTTAGTCTAGCAATAATTGATGGAAAGGTTAGTAATGCCATTACGGAAACATCTTCTTTTTGGAAATGCTCACTATGTGATGAGACGAAATTACAATTTTCGGATATTGGTAGAGCAAGGAGTATTATGAAGAATTTCTGTCTTTAGGAATATCTCCACTTCACGCCAGAATACGGTTCGTGGAGCATTTCCTGCATATAACATATAATTTAAAGTATAGAAGTGTGCCAGAAAATTTAACAAAACCTACTAGAAACAACGAGGATTTAAAAACACTTAGAATATCTGAGAAAAGTAGAATCCAGGATGAATTCAGAGAAGAGACGGAATTAAAGAAATGACACCAACAGTACATAAAGTATTGTGCCATGGCGAAATTATAATTGAACGAAATATTCTTCCACTTGGAGAACTTACAGAAGAGGCTCAAGAAGCAAGAAATAGAGATTTTAAGCAGTTGAATTATTCAGCTCCAGGAAATGCTCCAGAACGTCACAAAACGAGGATATTTTTAATAGCCTATTGTTATCATCAATGAGAAAACGTTGTATTTATTATGAGCACTTATCAACTCAATATACTGAAGACTTGAAGGACCTTTATTATCCTTTGGATATGTATACAGATACAACAGATTATTTTATAGAAAATAAGTAGTATAAGTTTAAAATATTAGAAAAATTGTCTACATAAATTTAATATAAATAAGTAATAAAAAAATCGTATTAGAAATAGAATATTTATTAAGGAAGATGATAAATACCAAAAAATAATAATATTAATTAAGTTAAAATATACGTTTTTTGTTTGTTTTGTTATTTTAAATTTATTAATAGAAATATATGAATGCTTAGAAAAGGATAAAGATTTACTTAAATTTGGGAAATGTGGCAACCCTATTAAAAATAAAAAAAATTTTATTAATTATTTTTATAAATATATTTGTGTATAGATATTATTAAAAGTATATAGAAATATGCATCATTTTCTAAGTAATTATTCACGCAAAGCTAAAGGCAAAAGTTGCAAGTTTGTAAAAATATAGTCATATATACAATAAATTGAAAATATAAAAGTTTAAAGGCGCATATTTCTGAAATGAGGCATGATATTGATCGGAAATTATATATGCCAAAGAATAAGCTTAATTTGGAATAAATATTTTTAAAATTTCTTTCGCTATTTAGAAATAAACCAAACAAAAGGTCCAATTTGGGGTTTTTGGAGAAAATACAAGTTTTTTAATTGTAATAACATATTTGCTTATAAAGATATCTTAATGAAATTTGCAGGAAATGCAGGAAACCAAATTTCAATCAGGGGTAGGGTTTTCCTGAATTAACAAAAAAACTAATCAAGATTCCCAAAAATGGGATTTTTTACATTTATGGCTATAGAATCCACATTTTTCCGAAGTCCCGTAGATTTTGATTTAAAACTTTTACAGATTTATTTCCAAAAAATTTCGATTCTGCCCCACTGTGCAATGTTATGAAGAGAGCCTAAAAATCATGTGGATGATTGCTACTTTTGTTCAGAGAACATAGTAGGCATAAATGCAAGAAAACTATCAAAGTTTAAATATCCTGACGCATAATCAGTGTCAAATCAGTTCCACCCGCAAGCAATGATCTTTTGCAAATTTGTCTTGGAAACTTTAGTTTTATCATTGAATTATAGTGGAAGTGATTTCATCATAGAAGAGAAACATATAATTTCGCAAAGTGAGCTGAATTATTTGGTATGTAATCTCTAAACAAAAGGCTGATAAAAAAAAGTTTAAAAATTTTTTAACTCCTAAAGAAACAGAAATCAAGGTATCATTTGAAAATCCTGTTCATAACTTTCTTGGCAAGCGAAATCCCCTGATTCCGAGCAAAAATTATCGAGTATTTCTTGTAAAACTATCACAAGTTTGGAGGCGCAATGTCTCACTCAAAATTCATTTTCTTCATTTGCATTTCGAGTTTTTCCCCTAAAATTTGGGCGATACGAGCGACGAACAAGGTGAGCGAATACATTTTATCTTTTGTCTAAAATCGAAAAACGATACCAAGGGTAATGCGTGAAACAAACAATACAAAACTCAGTTCGACCGCTCTTCATTTCTAATTTATCACATTTTATTCAATAAAATGGAAATTAATTGCCAAATATCGTAAAAATTAATTTTTGTTTATAAATTAAAAAAAACGGAGTGCAAACAACTATTGAATCGAATATAATAATATTTATTATATTGCTTCCTATAAATATTTACAATAAATGAAAAAAGTCAAAAGATTTTTATTTTAATTGTAAATATTTATGTACCGAACAATTTACTTTTAAAGAAAAATATATAAAAAAGGCCAAAAATAGTTCTGAACCTTCTTTTAGAAACCAAAAATCATCAAAATGACGATAAATCGTCAAATCTGGCAATAATACTTTCATGGAATTGTTGATATATCGCTCATTTGCTGCAACAACGTCATAACTAAAAAAAAAGCAAGTTTCGAAGTAACATCACTAGTTCATAATAAATAAAGTGTTTTATTAACTTATAAAATCTTGTGTACGAGTTTTTTATATTTCAAGCAGGATGGCAAAAAAATTTCTCCAAATTTCGTAATCTATTGTGTATTCCTTGCAATAGCGTATTATTTTATTTTTGCATCGGCTATTGTGTAGTCAACATTGGAGTTTCGAAGAAACGTGATTAAATTTCACCATAATATTATTTTCATTCAAATTTTAAAAAATATATATTAGCTTAAAAACTAAAAACAATTCTCATGAAAAAAAGATTTTTTGAGTTATAAAGTTCTTGCAGCAAATGAGCAATATGAGTTATTTAAAAAAATTTAAGTAAAAATATTTTCAAAAATTTTTTTCTTCTGACTCGAACGCCAATTTGTGGTTTTGCTAACCAATATCCATTCTGTTCACTTTAGTCATTTTCATTAATGTGCGCAAAAGTTGTGGAGGTTTAAATTTCAAACTTTAAAAATATGTATTAAAAATAAATGTATTGTTTTATCGAAACCAAAATACCACGATTTTATAGAACTTATAAAGTGCTATATTTACATGTCAAAAACTGTTACTGCGTCTTTAGAATTTATTGAAGTACACTGAAAAGATTTTTTTTATTTTATTGTTTGCACGATTTCGTAAATAGCAAAACAATTATAATTGATTAAAAATCTCAAGAAATTGTGGGTAATAAAAGTCATATTTTCTGAAACTTTGCTAAAATTAATTTTTTTCAGCAAAATATTAGTAAATATTAGAGCTGGTTTTAAAAATACAGTTGTTTAAGCCTTATATTCTTTACAAAAAGCGCGATTTTAGTTTTTTTTTTTAAAGAAAATTTTCGCAAAATTTTAAACATGTATCAGAATCGATTGGTGTACTTAAAGGTGGGACTATGGCCAATATTTTTGTTCGTTAGAAACATCAACACAAACGCATAATACCCCAACTACCTATGTAGAAAAAAATTTGGAAATTTGATAAAAATTTTACGTGATATTTTAGACATTTTTAATAAAAGCTGTAATTGTGTCATTAAAAACGTACATTTTACTGATATTACTAATATTAACGCTAATTATATGGAAGTTTGTAATGATGTTGTCCTATGCCTGGTTTCTTGACATCAATGATATATACCTCAGACTGTAATAAATCACTTCATATTTTAAATTGTGTTGTCTGACTTTAATTTCATTTATGCGCGCAAATTTTCAATCAAAAAACTGCAAAATTTAAAAAATCATCAATTTTTCGTTTAATTTTTTGTCACCCCATTACTTTTCACCAGATCATAATATGGTAATTAGTTATACAACATATAAATTTTCTAAGTCTTGCCTTAGTTATTATTTAAGGGCTACCAAAATCCATCATCAGTTTTACTATTTTAAAAGAAACTTTAGAGATATAAAACACTTAAAGTAGGTTTCAAAGAGTTATATACAGTAGCCAAAATAAGAATTCTATATGTCATTTCATTTTTCGTTATAATTTGTATACTCATTGAATTATTTCGAATAAAATGACAAATATATATTTGAAATATGTGTTTCCTTCTAGTTTTAGTAATATTTGCTAACAAATATACAGAACTTTATTGAGCACTGCCATTTTTCCAAAGTACACGAATTTAAACGCAAAAAAGTATTCCGATAATTATATCAATTTTCCTTTGTTGATTTTACAACTGTAAATAAAGGACGCAAAAAAAGAAACTTCAGTTGGAGCCAAATCATAATTAATCAATTTTAGCAAGCAAAATCGGAAAATTAAATTTCACAAAAGAATAAAAGAAAAACGTCCCACTATATTATAAAGAAACGAAAATTTACTGGAAAATAAATTTGACTCTGCAGGCCATTATGGTTTACAATTTAAAATTTTACGTAAAGTGAAACTAAATCAAAAAATACTCGTTGTATTCTAGAAATTTAGTGATATTAAAAAAAGTATTTTTAGAGCCAGGTGTAGTATAAAAAAGCCTCCACATCTCAAAGAGGAAATAAAATTAAGATTAGAATTTGTAAGAGGATATGGCAAGAAGTCAAAGAAGTTATGGAAGGATGCAATTTTTCAAGCTAAATCATTTTGTTTGCAATATGAATGTCATAATCTGTCGAAAGCCATATACCGAGCTAGAAGAGAGAAATTAGGTAACTACCGTAAAGTACGGTGGTTGAAGTGTTTTGGTTAGGGTGTATGTGACGGAATCTGTAGTAGGTATTTTAGTATTTATAGATGGAATAATGGATCATCGGAATTATATAGACATTTTAAAATAATATGTACATGAAAGTGCTGAGAAATTAGGAACTTCCTACTGATTTATGTTTACCAGGATAATAATAAAAACCCCATTATAATCACCAGGCATCAGTCCAAATGAATACTAGTAGAGCTTTTATTAAGAAAATAGAAATGGGAATTTCACGAGTAAAAATGGTATTAAATTGACGTTGTAAGTGACATGAAATAAAATTGATTGAAATTGAAAATAAAAAGTTACGTGTTATTAAAAAATTTAATTTTTATTATTTTTCAAAATAGTTTTTTGTCTTGAATTTTAATATCGTTATATAAATGGCATTTTAAATTACCTTTTATTTGTATTAACTTTAAAATTTATGCAGAATTGAAATCTTTATATTCTAATAAACTGTAAACCATTTTTTTATTTATTTAAAAATTCTGAGAAAATTGTATTATTTTAAAAAAAAAATTAAATTAGCAACGCATATATCAAATAGTTTTTTTTTGCCACTGTATGTTCACAAAAATTTTTCATTTAAAATAAAAATTTCCCGCGATTTTTTAAAAAATATTTCTCGGAAGTTCCCTTGAATTCTTTCCCAAATTGGACCTAAAATTATGTAAAAAAAGATATCTGAAGAAAATATGTTGTTTTTTCAACAAGGCTTAACTCTACTTTTTAAAGTTGATGACTTTATTTTTTTTTTTAGATTAGTTTAAAATAGTTGTCATCACTTGTTTGTTGTTTTATAACTGTTTATTTTTTTTTAATTCACTCCAAACATCTCTGCACCCAATTTTAATAAGCTCTCTCACTCTCCTAGCGGGCATAAAAAATATTCAGTAGCAAAGTATTCAGCTGCATGTGTTTAGCCGGGCCTGTTTTATGAAAATACATTTTTATTTATGGGAGAGTACAAGCATATGTTATATATGAGGGAGAGATTTAGAACTAGAACTGGTTTATAAAATGTAAACAATTTCGTATAAAACTTTCTCTCTTTCTCTCGTCTCTCTCAACCCCTTCTCTAAAATATTGATTCACTTACTCTATACCGCTGTTTAGTATGGTCTGCAAAAAGTTTAATGGTAACCTTCTCCGTCTGTATGGGTTTCATGTATTCAGCACATTTTTTCTTGCGTGAGTGCACTATTTGATCCTTGCTGTTCGTGTGAGTGTGTTAATTTGATTGTGCAAAGTAGTATTTGTTTGTTAGCTTAATGCGTTGTTGGTGTTTTTATGTATTTATTTTATTTTATTTTATTTTGCTGCTGTTGTTGTCGAATACTTTATTTTTGTAATTTTAATTCAGCTATTAAAAACTTTCATTATCATATTTATCTATTCTATTCCACCATTTCTATTCTATTTTATGTTGTGTATACAATAAGATGTCAATGAATCCTTTTCGTCGTTGTATGTATATGTACATGAAAATACTTATACTCATTCATACACTTATACATATGTACTTACGTATATCATATTCGTTGCTGTTGTTGTTGCTCTTTTAGTTGTTGTTAGTCCTTTGGCATATTTAAAGAATGAAAATCAAAGTGGCGTAATTTAAAGCCTCATTAATCAAGCCAGTTAAAAAAAGTTGTTGACTACGTTGTTGAAGTATTTGAATATTTTTCTTGTTATTTTCTACACTTCTTTTTGTTATTTATTCAGATTGAGAAAAGGAGAGAGTCAAAGAGATGGAAATGCATCAAACCATATAAAGGTACAGGATAATGCTATCTTATATACTCATACATACAAAAATCTCTACTATTTTTATATCCACATTCTGAAGTATAAGTAGAATGTAAGCATGTAAGTATTTTTAAAGTAGTTAATGCGTTATTTGTAAAATAAAAAAAATTCTACACTTGTATTAAATGTGTGTATTCGTAAGCAAACAAAAATTTATTACATGTTTCAAATTAACGACATTTAAAGGAGTTTTAAGGGAGTTCCTGTTTATGCAGTTACAGGTCATCAATTTGGTGATAAACTTCTTGTCAAGATGTTATCAAATTTTAATATGCATAATTTTCATTATTATTATTTTTATTTTTTATATTTTTGTGTCGAAAATGGAATTGTTAATATGAAAGGTTACAGTTAAACTGCTTAAAAGTATCATTATCATATGTATACAGTTACGGGCAAAACAATAGGATCAAGTATAATTGCTTTAATATTTTTGAGTTTTCTGAAAAACAAGAGAAATTTTAGTGTCAAATCATTGCGAATACATTAAATTATAAAGAAAGTTTATTTATTTTAAATTTCGATAACGATTTCAACAATTAAGAAAAAGGATCTTTTACTATTTGTACCAAAAAGGATCCGTAAAATAGGAAAGTCAAAAATATGTGAAAAATCGAAGGTATAAACAAAACTTCTATACAGATGTTGATCTGTACAGCATTCCGAAACATTTTGAAAGGTTCGGGGTACAAAACATATTACGGAGGAAAAACTCACCAACAAAATTTATCAAGCCTGGAAGCTCTAATGCCATTAAGTCGATTCTAAATTCGCTAAGAACATAAATTTCTTTTAAGAATACGAGAAAACAATTCATAAAAAATAAATTTATTAAAAACTGTATTTTGGAAAGCCCTGGTGTTATAATAGGGACCAGGAAAAGCTACAAACAGTATCATCCTGTACCCAAAGTACAAAAATTACGTAAAATTATATAAAAAAGGAGCTATTTATTTTGTAAATATATAATATTAAATTGTATCATAAAACTTTCGTAAAAATCGAAAAACTACAGAATTGGGAACTTTTTACATCCTCTGTACAATTAAGGACAACAGTTTTGGTTACCACCATAGCAAATTTTCCGGTCGATATCTTAAGAATGATCTTAGATTTAGTAGATTTTGAGCTGACTTAATGGAATTAAAGGTTCCTGAAATGATAAAATCGTTGAAGATTTTATGTTCCAGAGAAACTTTATTTATATTGAACTAGATTGCTCTTAAGTACTGCCTATTTTTTTCCACACTGAAATAGGACAATTTGCGGTTGAGATGATGTACCATTTTATTATTTTTATATAGGTTTATAATAAGAGTTTAAAATAAATATACTTGGTCCTATTTTATTATAAATTATATGTACAATAAATATTATTAAACAAACCATTAAGTTCCAAATAATAGATGCTTTATTACAAGAAGAGAAAATATAAAAATATTCGTACATATACTCAATACATACATACTGTACGTTCAATACAAGTTTAGTCAATACAACTTTAATAATTAAAATTCTCTTTTTTTCAATAATACTTCAATAATTTAACAGGCCTCATCTTAAAATGCAATTATGTCTATACACTTTAAGCACGATTGTTTTAATTCAGATGGCTTTAAGAATTATACATTTTAATGCAATTTTAAAAATAACAGAGAACTTAGAGGTTATCATTCATGTGTCTTAGGTTATGAGAGATATTTTTTCTTAATTAGATACCCAGCACAAAAAGAACTAAAAAAAGTTGTAAAAGTTATGATTTTAACATTGTGTTATCTTTGGAAGGAAGTACTTAGTGTTAAAAAAGAGCTGCAGAACTTCTTTTTTTACCCATGGTTATCACTGAGAGAATATTCTTCTTTGTGCTTCTCGTTCATTGCTTTTGAAGTACTTCTTTAAAACTATATTTTCTTATAAATTATTCATCAATTTTTATTTTACTTTTGAATTTTGACAGAAAACCCCCTAAAATCGTTCATTGGATTGTAAAAAGTTATTATGTGAAATATTAGTGAAATCGGATGGCGTGCAGCTTCGGACCTGAAGTTTGTATAATGCGTTTATATAGGAAAATAGGGATTTTTTTATTGTTTTTATAAAAATCTAAATGCTTTGCTTTGTAACAAAATGTTAAAAATAGTAATATACACATAATTATTTATCAATAAGGAATAAAAAGAAAAAATAGGTTAAAAAATATTGTAGTTATTACGAATTCCCCAGACCATTAATGTGTTTTCGACCATTTGTGTAAAAAGTCTACAAATTTTTTAATTTTTTTAGATAAAGTTTAAATAAAATGCTATTTTTATATAAATTTGAATCATAATTACTGAAAAATATGTTTTTGTTTTTGCAGTCTAGTTCCAACCCCTTCCTATGCTTGGTTAAAAAATTTTGATTTTTGTTTCAAAACTCGAATTTCAAACATTTAGAAATTTTGTTAAACAAATTCCGAAAAGTATTGCGTTATTAAAATATTTCTAATAATTCAGCATATAACTATATTTAAATCCGTTTGTTTTTATTGAAGGGAGGATTTAATTAACTGTAGAATTGAATCAATAAAATTTTAAGTTGATTTTAGGCAAACCTCCAATCATAATTCTAAATAATTTGAAAAGTTAATTGAAATTTAATATTTAATGTTATCATGTTGGTGATTGGAGCAAAATCAAACAAAAATAAATATATTAATTAATATAAGAAACTTTGTAACTAAAGTCCACTTTTATTCATTTGTATAACTTGTAGAATCTGTTCGCGTTAATTAAGTTATACCGGTTTTATATTGAGCATATATAACACTTTACGTATGTAATGCAGTTTAGTTTTCAAGCCGCGGTACGACTCAGACGATTCGAAGGTCTGCTTCCTTTGAAAATAAAAACACAAGTATCTTCTTAGATGGTAATAGAAATTCAAAACAAAACTTTTATTTACGAAAACTTAAGCTACGAAGTTGTCGGATATTTCAGCGATATTATACAATTAAAAGGTGAAACAAACAAACGGCAGAGCGGTTGAAACGGGGAAAATGGTAGGGCGGAGATATTCTGGTAATACGATGAGTAAAAAGGTGAAATAGTTGTTGGTAATAAACGAAAAAAAATCGGAATTCTGGTTAATGAAGCTGAAGATATTACGGTTTGTTTAAGCAACTGACTGCTCTACTTATAAACGGAGTTCTAACTCTCTGATAACTACGGTTAGTACGTATTCAGGATTTTCTACAATCGGCTATGTAGCTCTTGAGTTCAGCAAACTACTGATGCCAAAAACTAAAGTAATCGGTAAACTATTTCGGACTCAAAGAATTCGGTAGCTATGAGTTCGGCTAACTACGGATGCAAAATACGAAATTAATCGGTAACCTACTTCGGACACTAAAGAATTCTGGAGCTTTGAGTTCGGCTAACTACGAATGCAAAATACGAAAGTAATCGTTAAACTAATTCGGACTCAAAACAATTCGGGAGCTTTGAGTCCGACTAACTACGAATGCAAAATACGAAAGTAATCGTTAAACTAATTCGGACTCAAAAGAACTCGGGAGCTTTGAGTTCGGCTAACTACGAATGTAAAATACGAAAGTAATCGTTAAACTAATTCGGACTCAAAAGAACTCGGGAGCTTTGAGTCCGACTAACTACGGATACAAAATAAAAATAATAAGATTAGTAATAGCTACGATACGTGTCTACGTTAACGAGCGGATATCAAGATATATTCGGAAGGTAATTCGGGTCTATGCAGAAGTGATGTACGAACCACAATATCAGCCCCTTATTGACACAAAACTGTTACTATAAAAGTAAAAATAAAATAAACTAAATAGGAATTATAATGCGTTTTATTAAGTAAGTTATTTATAGAGAATCATAAGAAAGCAGAATGAAATTAATAATACCGTATAATAGAGGGGTTAAGGAAAAAGTAATATTGTACATTAGTGTGGTTAAGTTAGTTCTTATAACTGTTATTTGTTATCGTAAGTATTTGTATGTTATGTTTTTATTATAGATATGTAAATAAATTTGTATTTATATGTTTATTTCTTTAAATGCGGTGGGTATATAAATAAATTTGTAACGTCACGTTACACATACTTGAAGTTTTTGTATAATTCTGGTAAAAATTTCACGTAATATTAAATTAGTATAGTGTATTAGTGTAGCATATTTTAGGGTTTCTAATCCAAATTTTAAAAATTTCTTTCTACTAAAAATCGCGACTGCCAAAAATTTTGCGAAAAATGGGATTCGCATCCAATTTATTTTTATTATTTTTTTTATTATTTTTGCGAAAGTACAAAGAAATGCTATTTAATATTGTAATACTTTTTTAAAACAAGTAAATTTTTTTAGGTCTACAAACTCAATATTTTTCATACACCTCTACATTTCCGTTAAGCATTAAAACACCTAGTAATTATGCCAATTATGGTAAATTTCGTGCTGTCATGCAAAAGTGTCCTATTTTCAGATATCAAATATCATAATAACAAAAAAGTGTTTAATTTAACCCCAAGGTCCGATTAATTTATATAGGATTGAATGAGAAGGATTGAATGTAGCAGAATGGAGAAAAAGTTAAATAATTTCAAGCCCTTTTTCTAAGCTTTTGAACTTTGAACAACAATCATGATTATAAAATTAAACATATAGTGCTAAAATTTAGTACCCTATTAGTTTCAAGGCTTGTGAATCAGATCTGTAAGTATTACCATAAAACATATTTAGGATCTAAGTCAGTATTAGCCAGGCTAAACATTTTTTGATATATAAAATATTCTTTAGCCTTCTAACGGCCAAGGCAATCTTAGGACAACGATTATTGTTTTTATATTTTTGTGTAAAAATTGAAAAATTATTTACATTTAATTTTTTTTATAAATATCTATACATTTTTGCATTTTTGATTAAACTCTGTAAATAATTTTTATTTATACATTTTTAGGTTAATGCTGTTTTGCAAATTTGTATACCCAAGCAGCCGAAAATAACATTAATTAAATTTTTTTGATCAGCTTTATTATTTGTTCGATGATTTTTTTCCTATGATTTGTACGTTTTGCACCTATTTATAACTTTAGAAATAAAATTCATCAAATCTGTGTGCCAGACTTTATGAACATCGGCCTGTAATTGACCATATACCGCAGTACAAAATTTTGTGAGGATTGGTCCATAAACAACCATATCCTCCATATAAAGTGCATAAATAAAATATTATAATGCATGCGTATATTTCATAGAAATATGCAATACTCCTAATATAAGTATCAGTCCCTGAATTTTGATGCACGTACAGAATGGTGTAGAGTATCATGAATTCCCAGAAAAAAATTGCGTATATTCCCGGAAAAACAGGAAATTAAAAGTATACAGTTTTTGAGAATATATATTTTTTTTTTAATTTTTAAAAAATAAAAAACTAGTTTATAAAAAAATTCAATAAAACTTATTTTAATATTTTTATATAAAACATTAATAACACAACAATAAAATATAAAAAAACAACCACTCAGTTATCAGAAAATGTTCCAATTTAGATGAAATGTTCAACTCGAAAATTCTAAATGAAATATTCTTAATAACCAAACAATAATCACAGAAAAAAATGAGTAAATAGTAAATTTGTGCTGTCATTGGAAGGAAGTACATAGTGCTGAAAAAGAGCTTCAGAAGTTATTTCCTTAACTTCCAAAAAAGTATAAAATATGTACCTACTGAAATAGTGAAAATGACTTTTTTTTATAGCAATATCAATCTCTATTTCAAAGTAATAAAGGACTTATTATATCTTAAAAAAATATTTTGTCCACATCATTGGAAAGTGAATTTACTTTTCATTCGCTGTAATTTTGCAGCAAAAGCAAAACGGTTCCAAAAACAAATTATTACATATCGCCAGTGCAATGGCGAGAAGTCATATATGTATTTAAATTTCCTATTTTTATTCGATCTTGTGGAAGCTTTATTGTTCGTATCTTTATTTATAAGTCTGTTTTGAAATATCCGTATTTGTATCTAAAGGATTTCAAATTCAATTTTATAAATCTTACATAAAAAAATTGTTTACTATTTGCTGTCCCTACTAATGTATTCAAAAACGAAACCGGAAACCGATTTTTGATTTTAGAAAATCCGACCAATTTCGAATAAGGTTTACTTTGGAATAATTCGACAGGTCGGTGTTTTTCTACTGGTTAACCGGTTTTTTATGAATTGTTATTTTTCTACTTTTATTAAAACATCCCATAATTCCCATTTGCTCAGAGAACCTCATTTAGGTCGTAATTCAGTACAACAATCAAATTGTTTAAAAATTAAATTCATATGAATTTATTTAATTTTTCTTTTTTTTAGATTTCATAAAAATTGTATTTTTAAAAGTTTTAGTTTTCATAAACATTTTTCTGAAAGTATTTTTCATTCTTAATATTTTTTTTTTTTTTTGACATTTACATTATTTTCAAGTTTGTTTTTTTTTAATTTGATACCACCTGAAAACTGAGATTTGAATATTTTTAAATTGAAACTAATTTTATTAACAAAATTTAGGTAAAAAGCCAATTTAAGTTTAGACATTTAAAAAAGAAATGTGAAATATAACCACCCAAAATAAAAAAATATTGGTTCGGATGAATCTTTAATAGAACTCAGTTTAAAAAATACATAATATTTTGAGTACTCCTATTATCCTCTAGTTGCAGAAGATCAATATGTTTTATGTGTTTCTTTCTTTAGTAAATATAATAAATATTTAAACACATTTTTATTTTAAATAAGAACCGGTTTTTAAAATAAACCGCATTCGAAACCGATTAAAAAAAAGTATTTTTGCATTATTAGCATCCATAAGCGTTCATAGCCCTAGAACGAATTTCGTATGGATTCTAATCCACAAACTATTTAAAAAATTAAATTCATATTCAAACATTATAAAAACATTCACTCACAATTTATAAAAAATCTTACAATAAATGCGGATGTTGCAAAGACAAAATTTAAGACATTGCACTTGTGGAAGTATTTTAAAATTGTTTGGTATTTGAATGGACTTACAATAGTCGAATAAAAAAATGTTTGACAGACTACACATAACTATTTTTGTCTTACCAACAACGATTTTAGAAATGAATACTGCCTACGTCATTGCTCATTACCAGAGAAAATAAAAATGTCCTTTCTGTTCCTTTATGCTTTTCCGTTGTGTTTCAGAGAAACTAAATTTTCATTCAGGGAATTAGTAAATTGGGCTGCCCAGGTTCGCCTCATCGACAAAAAACATTAAATACAAGTGGGGATTTTATCATTTATTAAACAGAACGTATTTCCTTAATTCAGATAAATTTATCATCTTTAATAATAATAATAATAATAATAATAATAATAATAATATTAATTATTATTATTATTATTGTTATTATTATTATTTTTATTACTGTTATTGTTATTATTATTATTATTATTATTATTATTATTATAATAGATGGAGATACTGAATTCACTTTTTCGAATAATATAGAATAATATATTTCTTGTTAAATTTCAATCAAAATTTAAAAATTCGGAGGTTGATTTTTTTTTTTTTTGCTAACGAACACTTTTCTCTGTTATTTTCGATAAAAGGTGTATAAAAATAATTTTTCATTAATTCGTTTTATTTCAATATATGAAAAGATGGAATAATAATATTACAAAATGAAATAATATGATAGGATTGGATAACTATATGAGAAAATGGGATAATAATATGATAAAGTGGAACAACAATGTGAAGAATGGAATCATAATATGACAGTGTGGTATAATATAACAAGATAGAATAATAATAATAATAATAATAATAATAATAACAATAACAGTAATAAAAATAATAATAATAACAATAATAATAATAATAATAATAATAATAATAATAATAATAATAATAATAATAATAATAATAATAATAATGATAATATAATATTAACATTATCTGATACAATGGGATAATGATATCAGTAAAATTGTTCAGTTATCTGTAAAACTAGAATCATTACATGAAAAAATAAATCATAAAATCCGGAATAATATGACAAATAGAATCATAATAATTATTACTTATAATCATTTATATTTTTCGCTGCGATAATATGTTCCAATCATAATATGCTGCCTTAGATTATGGTCACTATAACTATATTTTTTTTTCTGTGTATTGTGCAGAGTTTTATAATAGTCGGTCCATAATTGACCATAGCTTCCACACAAAAACTAATTTCGAAAATCAGGTGCATAATAAATGTAATTTAAATGGCAATATCACGATATTATTACATATACAAATATTTTACAGAGATATAATTTACACCATCAGATCTTATATTAATCGATCGACAATTGAACATAGGAAACCTTAAGAGAGAACCCCTCAAAAAATATTAAAAGTGCATGGTGTAGAGTATCATATGATCGGGTCTGACCGACTATATATTTTTTACTTGTTTTTTCGAATAAATTTGGTGAAATTATTAACAAAATCACAACAAAAGATCATCGTATCATATTATTTAAATTATAGATATACGACCTTTTACTTATTCTTACTTTGCTGCCTTAAAACTCACAAAATAATAAATTGGTGTACAATATGATTAAATATGACATAAATTTTAAGTGTCTTCCTCATATTCTGAATTTTAGTCATCAATCTAATACTAAATTGTACTCTATTTATTGAAAAATAACTACAAATTTAATAAAAAAAATTGTGTGAAAATTAAAAATTCCATAAAATTATTTCATTAAAGTATATATATATATATATATATATATATATATATATATATATATTTCTAATTACAAAGTGAATAATTAACCTCTACAATACTCTCCTTCCGGAATAATTATAATAATAATAATAATTATTATTATTATTATTATTATTATTATTTTAATTACTAATTGCTCTAAAAGCGCAGGATTTAATCCATCATTGAGTATTAACATTTCCATCAATTTTAATTTTGAAAATGGTTTTATCTTTTTCAATATCTTTGTATAGTCGTTCATATGAATTTTTTTAGAGGACGTTTATGTCGAACACGTAGAAATACATATATTTGATTCATAACACAGAATAAATTATTCCAAATAATATTCCAATAAAATGATTAATTAATTTTTTATTGAAATTTAATTAGATTATTATTTAAACTAACTAAAGGCACTTCTTAAAAAATATAAAGAAAAAAGAAAAAAATATAGAAATAAAATAATTAAAGTAAATTTACAACCATTTTCAACCGTTTGAGTTGATTATATCTATTAGAAAAACAGTAATATGTAATATGTACATAATTTTTTAATTTCCGGAGACGTGTTTAATAATAATTATTTTTTAATTGCGAATTCTAAATATGTGATATGATATATTAATCGTTTCAATACTTTTGTAGATGTTTCCGTCATTGGTACTGGGGTTAAATTCAAAATCTATTATTATAAGATAAGATAATAAGAAAATCTTTATTGGAACGTTCCGCAGAAGTAAAGGCTTATATGATAAATTTTCGGGAATTAAATATAAATATACTATATATTAAAATTAATGTAGAAAGGACTCTTACGGGAACATTACACATATTCATACATGGGTATATTAAATAATTGACATATAGTTTTGCCTTGGTATCTTATATAACCTATTGAATGTCACAGATAATCATATGTGAGCTGCATGAGACATTCCAGATCAAAAGTTACAAACGTCGGATTAATTTAGATTTATTATCATTTTGGCGATTGGTGCAAAATCAAACAAAAAATTAATTAATAGAAGCAATTTCGTAATTGAAGTCCATTTTTATTTTTTTCTGTGTAATCTTTGTAATGTGATAAATTAGAGTGAATGTTTTTAAAATATGTAACTAAAAGTCATTCAAAATTTAGAATTATGCTCGAAAAAACAGTTTTTTCTTTTTTGTATATGTTTTTGTCAAATATTGAAAGAAATTTTTAAACAACATTTAAAAAAAATTAAAATTTTCAAGTTCTAATGAAATTTATTATTTTTTTTTTTTTCAAAAGGCAACGATGCAATATTTAAAAAAAAAAAATTGTTTTCTGAACATAACAAGATTTATTTATTTATTTTAGTTTGACAAACATTTTAGAACTTATTCGATTTTATATGGAATGATTTATTTAAACTTTTTATAAGTTTTTATTTTTACCCGAAGTATATTTCAATTAAAGCATAAAGTGATTTGCTTAAAAATATATTAAAAATAATTTGATAAAGTTTTGAAATTTTTAAATAATTGTTTGAGTAATTAAAAGATTTGAAAGATTGACATCTCATTTTATTGTAAATGAAATATTATTTAAAATTTTAATAAATTATTTTTTATTTGTAATAAATATAAAAGGTTTAAATAAAGTTTAAAAGCTACGTTCTTTTGCTTTCTTCGTTCAATTAAAAGCAAAATTGACTGAAAATTTAGGTAGCTACGAGATTTTTGTGCACAAACTATCATCAAAATTTTTTTCGAATATTTACAGGGTATTTCGAATTTTTGAAAATTTGCTAGTAATGAAAAGTAATGGAGCAAAGCTATTTATTAACTAAAATTAAATAAAAACAAAGTATTTATATTTTTTCGGTAAAAAAATATATATATTTTCGGTACGGTTCCCTTTATAAGATTAGTTCCAATTTTTTGCATCAATAAGTTTTTGATATTAAAGAATATAATTATATCCATTTAAGTAAAATTGATATTTTATGTATCAAAACCTACATAGTTCAACCTTTCGTGCTAATATTAATTTCATTGAAATGCATTTATTTGTTCGAAATGCATTTATTTGTTCGAAATGCTTTATAGGATAAAAACTAAATAAAAACACACCTTAAATTATTACAATTTATTCAATATTCTCTGAAATTAGATTCATAAAAATTTTTGTTTTTGTTTTGTTTTGAATAATGAAATAAAATATCAAGTTTTTCTGGTGACAAAAAATATAGTTCAAAAGTTATTTATAAAAATATTGTATAAATTAAATTTTTAGCCCTAGAATCTTGTATATAATTTCGAATTAAAAAAAGGCTTTGGCTGGATCCGCTCCTGTGTAACGTAGATCAAAATATTTATAAAAACTAATAACGAAGTACAAATTATTATCAAAAAATATACGATTTTAACAAACAATATTTATAATTAAATATATGTGTATATATATATCATTATGCTGTTAATTATAAGAGGAATTTTAATCTTGTTACTTTATTTGAATTCTGTTTTCAATGATTCAATCTTGGTAATCTTTGTTGATAATTTGCTTTTCTCCAAAAAAAAAAAAAAAAAAAAAAAAAAAAAAACATAATAATAATAATATTTGTTGCAATGAGATCTTGTTGTATTTGGCTCTTTAATTGGATCAGTTTATTTTGATCTTAATGACCTGATAAGACTATTTGTATTTTCAATTGTAATAACTTATTTTGTTTTGCAAATGGTCTTGCTTAATATATTGATAATTAATTTTAAATAGCTGGCAGTATCGCAAATTGTAGTTCCAGTGTTTTATCATTTGAATATTCAATTGTGGCCAAGATATTATTTTACTTTTTTAAAAGAATTGATTTTATTGATGAAGAATAACAATGAACAACTCTCTTGAAAAATAAAAAAATATTAATAAGAATTTCAATAATAAAATTATTTAAAATGTTTAGATATTTCAAATTACAAAATGAATATTTAACCTCTACATAGTCATCACCAAAAGTCAATCAATTTTTGCTGGGATACTGTGTGGCATTTAATTTACCCAGCAAAAACGTTTTGGTTTTCGGTAACGGCAGCTATTTATTGAAGTAGTTTCTTGGCAATGAGACGTTATTATTATTTGCCTAGTCTATATTACATAAATAAGTATTCAATAGTATAATAGTTCAATAATATTGCAATCACATGGATCAATTGGCTAGAGCGCTGGATTAACAATCAGATTAACAATAACAACCCCATTCTGCTGCTGTTAGTTTCTTTAACAAATTGTTCAAAAATATATTTTATACTAAAAAGTTTTCGTCAGTTAGAAAATTAAGTGCGGGATGGTGTACTGACGGCAGAATTTCTTTTTTTTCGTTTAGGTACATATTTTTGAGTACTCCTAGAGTCTAAAATGACTAGTTCATAATGTTCAGGCAAAAAATAAGTAGTTTATTTTTGTTTCAAATTATACCTGCTAACCTACCAGGAAAGCAAAGTTTTTGTTGGGTAGGTACGGATATAAGCAACATTTCGTAATTTAACCTTTTTGTATACTATACACCATAATAGATCTGAACTACACTACAAAATCACTTAAACTGTCAAAAAACAGTATACATACAATAGTGTAAGAAAACAGAGATAGAAAATGTTTACTATTGCCTTTCATTCTGATGAAGTTATCCACGTAGTTTTTGTTTTGATTATTCATCTTCTTTCCTCTTTTAAGCATATAACGTGTTACTGTAATGCTCATTTTTATTATATTTACAATTATATTTTCTTTTTTTTTCATCCGCGATATTCAAAACAAGCTAATTTTGACAATTTTCGAGAGTCCATATGACGACTGTGTGGTCTAAAACCTTTTAAAAATGTCTATATTGAGAAAAATTAAAACAGAAATATGTTTACAATTGCATTTTCCCTATTTTCGCAGTAAACCAAAATTTCAAGATAAAACTCGTAATAATGAAAGAAGATTCGAATAGGTTTGTAGTTAATAACTCATGTCGAATTAATGAGCCTTCAGACGATATTTTTGTGCATATACATTCTCATAAGAGATGTGTGACCAATTCACCCTAGAAATAAGTTATTTTTAATTTAGTTTTGAGATATTCTCAAGGACAAATGTATCTTTTTTGTCAAAGTTATTTTTAAGATAAATATTACATAATACAAATAAAAGGTAAAATATTTCATCTTGACATCATTTGGTACCTGAACTAATATAGAATTTCCCATCATAATTTTAATGAATTGTTTGGAAAACATTTTACAGTTACAAGACAATAAACAATTGTGCTAAATTTTGGCCTGTAACTAAATTAAATAAGTATCCTACAGCTAAAATATGAATTATACTTTTTTTAATAAGGCGAAAATTCCACTTTTTCCATTTTAAAAGATGTTCAGTTTCTTTATAGACAGATTCTTAAAATTCAGGTAAATAAATAGTATATGAATAAGTAAAGATACAATATTTTTGTAACACAAACAAAATACAATTTTTATATATTTTGTAAGGAAACTATAACTATTATTATTTTTTATACTTTAGTTGATTTTAGAAATTGACTTATTTTATTAACACTTTTTTATTGTATAACGATATCGACGATACTACAACCACACATGTATGAGTGTGTGTTTAAGTACATACATTGATACAATATACATACAAAGAGTATCTATATATGTATATCTAGTATTAATGTTATTTTTATATCGTCACGTAAAATGCAAAAGGCCATAACCACTGAAAAATCAAATATTAATTAAAGCAATGTGTTGCTTATATTATAATGGATTATAATGTGCTGACCCAAACCACATCTATACAAAAAATTTCATATTCATATCTTCAAAAATGATATCAATATTAACAAAAATCAAAAGGACGTAACACCAACGAAACAGTCGTAAAATTTTGTTCCATTTAAGAATAATTTGCTTTTAAGAGTGTTTTATACTTAATATATTTTTACTTTAAGTGAACGATTAAAAAATTAAAAATTGTGGTTACCGTCTTTTACATTTTCATAATGTTTTTTGCTTCTGCTGTAATAAGATTAAAAAGTGTGATTACGAACTTTTGCATTTTAGGTGACGATATATTCAGTAATTTTTTAACTTATTTTGCTACTTTTTTAATTAAAATCAAAGTAAACATCATATTCACAGTCACATAGATATCAGATATCGATAGAAATTTCATGTATGAGTATAAAACTAATTTTTGAACATTTCATAATTAATGCTAATTGATTGCACTGATTTTCCAGTTCAATTGTTGCTACAACTGGGCTTAAATATTTGTCGATATCTTCTACTCACGCAACTCATTCGTTCACATAAACATCTAAGTACATAAAGTTGAGTAGACTGAGGGACGGACATACAGAAAAAAATTGATTGAAAGGAAAGGTATTCATGAAGCTATCTCGGAGTGTAGATACTCTCATTGTTGAAGCGCTACAATACGATTTGTTATTTTATTGTATTTCTTTTTTCATTTTTACTTTTAGATTGTTGTTTTTCTTCACTTTTAAACTGTGTCAAAATCCTATAGCGTATCGGTATCTAAGAGATGAAATCTATTTAATGTTTTTTGTGAACTTGTTCCTAAAAAGAAACGTAAACACTTTTACGAACATACATTATCACACATATAAATTTTAACATTTCTAATGTGTATCTCTTCCCATACAATGAATAGAAATCATGTCTTTGCTCACCTATCTTCATATCCCATAGTTCGAGGTGTTAATTTCATGAGGGTTCAATTAGACTAATCAATATTTTTTTCGATAACGTCAGCTATATTGCACAGTAGGACACAATCGAAATTTAGCAGAGGAGTGTACAATTTATAGTTTCTCCCAAAACCAATTTTTTACAAAAATTTTATTTTAGTTCCAAAAATCAGAAAAACTATGAACTTAATTTTTTTCAAATAAACTTCCGTATCTAGCTGATATAATTCTTAATTATTCACAAAAATAATGTAGTCAATATATTTTATAGAACCAAAACTGCGCCACTTTTAAAATCTAATACTTCATGAAAAATTGCCCCTTTTGCTTATTTTCACACGAACGCACCATCGAACATTGACTACGAGAACAAATTATTTATTTAGTTATGACTTTTTAACATCCACAATAGTACAATGTTTTTGGAATTTTTCCCTACATATTAAACTTTAAAGAAACGTAGTTTTAGTCATATCAGCTGTTTATAATTATAGTTTATTTAAAAAAAGATGGAATAGATAGTTTTTCTGATTTTTGGAAAAAAGAGTTTTCGAAAAACTATAAATATTTGAACACTAACTAATAGAATTCTGATTTGTTAAGATATTTGAACGAAATTTTCAGCGATTAATGACTTTATCATTTTAATTTTAATTTAAGATTTTTGTAAAAGGAATCCCACAATTCCCAAAAAACCGACGAAAATCCCAAAAATGGAATCTTTTTGAATTTTTCCCATAAAGTCCACATTTATTGCATGTTTGGAAAAAGCCCTAGTCAAACTCTTTGGAATACATAAAAGTTTTTGAGAATGTACTTGGTTTGCAGAACTAGCCTTCGGGATTTTAGAACATATAGGCTAAAGTAAAAATTTTGATTCAAATTCGGGGGGAGGCCTGTTGGGTGTTTCGTTATTTTTAATTCTATTTATATTTGATGGGACAGAAACCCTAAGACTACGAAGTAAATTCATAACGAAAGTTATCTCTGTGAAGATACTTTCAGAAAAGTGTTAAATTATTATATGTTCCTAAATAAAATTTTATTTTAAAGAGAAAAGAGTGTAGACACCTTTTCGACAAAAAAAAATCATAATTTTTGTAATTTTCAATTTCAAAATCTTGTATTTTTACCCGATAGATAATTTTGTTCTTTAACCAACTGGATAAACAATTTACAAAATCAAACAAAAATATTGGGATATATATTAAAAAAACTGGACCAAGATTTTTTAAAATTGAAAACCTTAAGAGTTAAATAGCACATGCCTTTTCATAGGTCTTATCGAGAGCTTTAAGAAGATCTAAAATTATTTGAAATCCGAGAAGATACAAAATTTGGCAAGCGAAGAAAAATTTTCTGTGTCAGTGGGTGTGCGATTATTTCCAAAAAAATTCGATCCTGCCCCACTGTGTTTTGCTGGAAGTTATTTGCATTTATTTAAGCTAATTTATGTTTAATTAAACAATGTATTAAACTTAAGCTCTAATAAATAGTCTAATAAAAATGTATCAAGTTTAAAATAAATATTTTCTCAAAATTTTCCTCTGACCAACTTTAGAATAATATTAATTTATTTAAATAAGTTTTTTGAAAAGTGATTATATAATAAGAATTACTGTACCCTAAACCAGCATAGTTGATTGGGGTATTATGCGTTTGTTCTGACGTTTGTAATGCACCTTAAAGTATACCAATCGACTCAGAATCATTTTCTGAATCGATTTAACGATTTCCGTCTCTCTGGCAGACTGGCTGGCTGGACGATTGACTGGTCGTCTGTCCATGTAAACATTTTGCACAAAGAACAGATCGCAATTATAAAGATAATTTAATGAAATTTGGCACATATGTTTATTTTGGCACAGTGGCGAAGCCTATTGATATTGATTATAATCGATCCATTATTTCACTTACCACCCATACAAATACTCCCCTGAATAGAATTTTAACACTTTCAAATAACTTATTTATGTTGCTGTTTCAATAAAATTCGGTACGAGTAAATTTTATATCAGAGTGAATTGGAATACCAAATTTTAGATCGGTCCACAATTAGGCATTGGTCCCATATAAGTTTGACAATATCCATATAATATTTGACACAAATAATTTCAATATAAGCAGAAATCATAGTATCCAATTTCATAAGGATCGGTCCATAAATGGCAATAGATCCCATATCGTGTCCATTTGCGAAAATCTCGAAAATCATTTTAAGGCACAAACACAATGGTGTATGGTATCATATTATCGGGCCTTACCAACAATAACTTTTTTATTTGCTTTTTTTATGTATTTGCTCCAATATGTCTTAGTAATCAAGTTGCAATCGTTAATTGCCCTGTTTGGCGATACTAAGCAGAGTTTGATGATTATAATTAGACTCCAGTACAATGGAATACTTTTTTCTGATCCACAACATACTTCATTTTTCGTTTTTTATGAAGTGAATAGAAAGCCGATTAAAACATGATTTTAATGGTCTTAACCCTAGAGTACTAGCCTGAGTCGACTCAATGAGCATTACTCACATTTTATAGTTTATCTTTTTGCTGGTTGGACCGATTGTACTCAAATTTTGTATGGCAGTAGTCGCTGATATTGTTTTTCGACTAAAAGTCATATTTTTTAGTTTGTGGCATTGAAAGTTTGTTTTTTGGGATTTAGTGCTCACCGACTGAATGAACATTAGTAACAACGTGACTTTTTTCACATCAATTTTTTTTCTTCGTAGTTTTTGCTACGTTTTATTTATTGTTTTAGAACAAAATAAAAATCCTCCACTAGTACCATAACGTATTAATAAGAATTAAGTCCATAAAGAATTGTTCAACAAAAAGAGACGAGAATATACTTCCATTTCTTAATGTGACCAGGATATAACACAAAATATTTATTATAAAAACTATTAATAATAAAGAAAATACACATGAAATAAGAAAATAGAAAAACGCCGAATTAGTAATTCAATCCGTATTTAATGCCCAAAACCTATTTGTGACAAACACAAAGTAGAGATTTGCACCCCTTACCAACATTTTAAGATTATTTATATGATTTTTTGGTTTTTATATTATCGTGAACTTGCTGTTTTAAGTTTCGTTTGCTCTTCATTTCATATTTTAAGCTGTGATAGTTTTTGGTTCCTTTTTCGAAATGACATTAGGAAAATTCACAAAAAAACTTCGATGGTTATAGAATTTTATAAATATTTTTTATAATTCCTCAAAAATCCAAATAAATTGTTTATTTCGATTTCTGAGGAATTGGAAAATTAAATAATATTATTTGATAATTTCTTGTCACTTTAACTTATAAGCTAAACTGCTCTAAAAAAGTAGTCGTCGAATCGACGATCATTAGCTACAACGTATGTAAAATATGATTTCCACTCCGCAAAAAATATAGTGCGTACACACACTGATATTGACATTATGTATGTATGTATGTATGTATGTATGTATGTATATATGTATGTATGTATGTATTTTTTTGATGTAGTGATAACGCGCTGTCATCTAGTGGCCCCACGATAACTGATCCAAATCATCCCGGCATTTCTTCAGGATGACGGTTTTTTTGCGTATTCGTCATTCATTTCTCCATTACATTTCTATATCCTGCTGTTCCTTAGGCTAGGAGGTTCGAAATTGCTGTATCTTTTATTTTTAGTGTAGTACTTTTATGCTTTTCACAATGTACCCATGTCAGTGGGGATTTGTTTTGCGATTTCTTCATCGGTTTCACATGTAGGTGTTTTTTTTTTTTTATTTTAAACATATGCAGGTATTGGTTGAAGTTTCCGATATTTGTCATGGCCTGTGTTAAGTAGAAGCTCATGTTCCCATGTTCCCTCCCAATCCATACCTTTTTACATTTGGAATTAACTGGTTTGTCCATCTTCCTCTCTCTTCCAGTTGTCATCTTTCCTGTCATCGAGTAATAAATTCTGCTCTGGTATACTTTCGTATTTATAATGTTATGTTGTTTATCTACACTGTGCTGACAGAACCATCAATACTGCTGGTGTGGACACAATATGAATGCATGAATATATGAATGTATGTATGTATATATGTATGTATATAAGTATGTATGTAAGTATGTATTATGTATTTAACACATCGAAATATTTATCTAAGATCCAATTTATATATTTAAGAGGCTTTTAAGTTACCGTAATTTCATGCTTTACTCCCAAGTCATTAATATGGGCGATCATCATAAAATTTAAAACTGTAATTTCTACCTATATAAACTGATTTGTGTATAAAATTAACAGTGCTGAACATGAAACCTTATACGAGAACTATATTTGATGATAGCGATCATGATGATCTATCAAATTAATCAAAAGCAATACAATACTTGCCTATAATTTGTACGTATATATCATTTTCGTGGATTTACAGGACAGAAAACTCAGATATATTTATGTAGAATCTTGCGAAGATAAGTGCAAAAAACCATCCATAAACTTCTGGGCATGCACTTAAGTCTGGACAATTTCTAAAATGTTATCACTAGTATAGAGTAGTCAATATTATAAAAAACACTTAACACAGCGTAAGCGCTGTATTTATTTAAATCACATTTTCCTATTAAATACAATATTTTTTTATTATTTTTTATATTTATTTCAAAGCTATATTTTTTATTTTAAAATATTATTTTTTTCCAAATGTCAAACAAGCTTTTTGTTCGCTTTCGGTTGCTAGTAAAGAAAGATCATTTTGTTACTGTAGCTGAAAATATAGCTAAAGTTTAAATTACTTTCACACAAACGAGTTTTTAGTTGCAAACAACAATATTCTGTTTGGAATAAGAATATATAACGGTGTAATTTTATAGTTGCGCATGAAAAAATGGTTCAGCTCATAGAAACGAAAACATTTAGATGTAGTATTTTTGGAAACATTTAAAAACATATTAATTTTCGTAAGGCACTTTAATTTACATTTAATTTTATTCTAAACATAGTACAACAAAAAATTTTTATTAAGGACGGTACTCAATTTATGCATGGAATACTTGAGAGATAAATTATACACATGGATTTTTTATATTAAAAAAAAAATGGTTGAATAAAAAAGTATAATGGATTAAATTTGGTCAGTTAAAACCGTGGTCCTATATTTATAAAATTTGTTGGGAGCAGTCCTCTTAGTTAGCAAATCTGGCGTACTAAGTTTTTTTTCAATTTGTAGTGTTAACTATAGCTATTAACCACACTGCAAGATTTACACTTCCGGACACTCCAACAAGGAAAAAAACTTATTTTCGGCAATATGATTAACAAGTGGATCATATGCTAGTGTTTTAAGAACAAGTTGCCCCAAAATTCGGGAGGGTTATAAACTTTTATGCAATCACTTACGCAGGCAATATCTTCTCTTAACCCAAATATGAAAAATTTTACGTCATTCATGCAAAACACAATACAAGGCTTTTTAATAGCGCAGAACCAAATGATTCAAATCCTCCTAACGAGAAAATGAGTTATTTGCGAATATGTTTCCGAAATGCAAATGGTTTAAACCAAAATAAGCGGATATATCTCATTTCATGCAAAAGCAACATGTGTTGTTAGTCTCAGAAAATCATCTTACCAATACTTGTAATTTTTGTATTTCAGGTTACTTATTTCAAAAATTATCCGTATGGTATGGCACATGGTATCATAATTAGAAGACAAATAAGATGTTATGCCCTAGACTCTAGCGCTTATTTTTCGACTATTGCAATTTTTTGTGAAAACATAATGCCAGATGTTTTTTAGCACTTTTTTGTACTTTTTTTGCAATTATAATGGATTTTTTGGCATTAAAAGTGCATTTTTTGTTATTTTTGCACTTTTTTTATTTAAGGATATATGGAAGACAAAAATGCCGAAATATCTATGTAGATCGATAGCAAATACCGAGCTGACCTAATATGTCCGTCCGTATGACAATTTCGGTGCTTGTAACTTTTCCTGACTTTTACTAATCAAAACAAAAAAACTTACTGTACTACATTATCTCGTATGGTTTGGAAGATATTTTTCCAAAAATTTAATTTTTCGTGTTTTGCCTAAACTTTTTTAATAAATAACCTTATCATATTTTAATAATACTAAAGCAAACATTTTAAATTAGCTCAATCATTCACATCCAATGTCCTAGTGGCCACTTTCTGGTATGGAAGTAAATATGATAAAATTTCTGGACAAAATCAACCATCTTCAGAATAAAAATGATTCTAACTTCGGCATGGATATAATTCTGGTCTAGATAAAACGGTTTCGTAAACGTCTGGCCGCAGGAGTTTTCAACTCTGTCGTATTTCAAAGCCCGGCTCCTCTAAATCATAGTCTTTCTGAATAAGATCACTGTTTACTTTACCTTCTCATAAATATTGTAAAAAATAAAAAAATTTAAAAGCGAAAAATCACCCAAACCATCAATAACGTTTTACCAAAAACGAAATATAGCCCAAAAATGACCGCAAAATTTTTCGTAATTTTTTATATGAAATATGACACAAATTTATATGAGAATTTTTGGACGATTTTTCTATATATGCTTTGAGCGATTTTTCTTTGGGTCATTTTGCTGGCAGTCCAATTCATTAAATCGAAATGAAATGGTTTTAAAAATTGCTATTTTTTGAAGCATTAAATATTTTTTTTTACTTGTGGCCCCATATTTAGAAATCCTCGAAATTCATAAATATTTGAAGAAAAGTTTAATTTTCGATTACTATTTTGGAACTATTTTGAAGCAAGTTGGATAGAATAATAAGTTTTGAAAATGTATGCAAAAAATTGTGGTAACTTTCTGGTAAATTTAATCACTTTTACCGAAAATTTTCGATACTAATACTATTTATTACAAATTTATTATATAATTTTACAACACTATACTATACTTTTACAAAAAAATTATATTCTTGTTATTAGGATGGTCATTCGAACAGAAATGATTCGATTATTCGAGGAACAAATTTTTTATTCTTTTCGAATGAACAAAAGTTTTTAAATTTAGAATATAAAATTATTCGATAAATTTTTAAGGATTAATCGAATAATGAAATAATTGTTCAAAATGAGTTTTTGTTAGATTATTTTATCTTTTTGAAATTTAAGTGTAAAAATTTTGTTTAGTTTGAAAACCCCATTCAAAATGGTTGAGTATTTTGTTGGGATATATAAATGTGTGAACCACGCTTTAATAGATTTCGGACTAAATCCTTTCACGAACACTGAAGTCTCATTATTATTTGGAAAAATTAGAATAACTCTCCTAAAGATTTAATCAAACATATAAAAGTTAAAATAAACGGGAGATGTATAAGTTATTATTAAATTCTGGAAAATTTCCAGCGCATATTAATTTTTTTAATATTCAACAAAAACTATACAAAAGTATATGCAAATGCTTCATTTTTGAAAATTTTTCGTTTATTATATATTTCAAAAATAATTTTAATGAATCAAGTGATGTGGAAATAACCGAAGATTCTGCAATGTATAACGATGGTTTGTTAACTGAACTTAATCAATATATAACATTAAAAATTTTAAAAATAGATTTTAGCAATATTGATGATCATTGACTTTATTCAGAAAATTCTAAAAAGAACAGAAAAACTAGATTTGCTTTCAATTCTATGTATTATCACACATCTGTTTTTATTAAAAAAAAAAACAACAATAATCGTTTTAAAGTCAAAATGTTCTTTATGAATGATAATTTTAAAAGAATTTTAATTTCATTATATAATTTGTAATTTAAAGATGGTCTCAAGTTTTGAAATTTTGAATTTTGATTTTTTTTAATAAAACCAAATATTGATTTAAAAAATACCAGTTTTGTATTTTTTTTTTTTTACTTGCTATCAATCATTCGAACAATATATTTTATTCTTTATTTATTGGATTAATCGAAGAAAATTCAAATTTTATTCGATCAACTTCTATGCCGAATAGTTGACAACCCTTTTTTATTATATATACTTAAAAGCTTTGCCATTGTTAAATATTAAAAAGAGATCAAAAAAGATAAAACATAAAACTAACTACAAATAATTAATATTGTTAAAAAGAATTAATAATAAATATTTTCGGCTTCTAGAATTTTAAAGCGATAAACTGCTGGACGAAACTTAGTTTGTTTTACTTTTGAACAATTCATTAAAATTCTTATACGTTGTAATGGGTAAGAATATGACAGAGGAAAGTCCAACTCTTGCTGCCAACTGCATCTTATGCAGCGACCCGGATGATGAAAATATGATAACCTGTTGCAGATATTTTCATTGCTTCCATAATAGCTGTTGTGATATTGACGACGATGTTGACATGGAGATGTCAAGATTGTCTTGCTGCCACAGAGCAACAAAAAAACCTACATAACCTCAAAAAACAAGACATCATAAACGTTTCCAGTGTTGAGGTTAATGAGACACATCCACCAGCATCAACCAGTCGACCATCAAATCAGATACAAACCGTCCGGATAGCTATTAGTGTCAAAAAGCAGCTAGAGCAGAAAGAGCTAGAGGAGGAGATGTTGTTAAAACGGCAGTTTTTACGACGTAAGTACCAATTACTAGAAGTATTACAGCAAAATAAAATAAAAACATGGTACTTGCCACTTTTATTGTCCATAACCCACATAAACCAAATAAAATACGACCGATATGGGATGCTGCTTCGATTTTGACCGCAACGATTTTTTATTTAAGGCCCCTGATTTGTTGTTAATATTCTATTTAAATTTAGAATGGGAGCTATAGCGGTGTGCGGCGACATTGCCGAAATGTTTCACCACATATGTATTAGAAAGATGATGCTATTGCGCAGCGTTTTTTGTGGTAGGATAAAAACAATTCCTTTCTACGGTATCAACTTAACGTACTCACCTTTGGAGCAACATATTGTCCTTTAGGGTTTGTACATGCTTAATTTCGTATTTAAAATCAGTTCTACAAGAAATATGCCTTATAGACTGGTCATCTTAATGATAACCGCCTTAATAGGTGAAAGAATAGGCTGACATTCTTCCCAACGATAAACAAGATATCCGTACCACGCTGTTATTCACTCGCGCTATAACAAACTGAATATTCTGCTGAATTACACACATCTGTCGATGCAAGTCAGGACACCTATGCAGCCGTTTCATATTTTCAGTTTGCAAAAGTTGAAATAAGACTCATTGCGGTACACCCACTTCGACACCTTTTCCATACCACAGCTGGAATTGCCAGTTTATGAAGACAATTACTTTTCACGACGTAAAATTGCTGCGAAAGATAATGTAAACCGATTCAAGACTGTTTTGACATGGTTAACTGGAGACCCTAGAAAAGGCAAATAGTAGTAATGTTTCGAGTCGCTAAAATTTTAAAATTCAAGAATGTTGCCGAATGGCAATGGGCTCCAAGCACAATGAATGTAGCCGATTTTGCAACAAAGTTTAAACTAGCTACTAATAACTACAAGGAGTGATTTGAGGATGCATATTGGTTAAAACTGCCTGAAAATCTTTGGTCAAGTAATCCTGTTCCTGTCGAACCAAATTCCGAAGATGTAGAGATGACTTAAATTCGCCCTCGTTTTCTAAACATGCATTTTCGTAAGTCAATAATGATTTTAATAAATTTTGAATATTTTTCTAGTTGGTACCGACTCAAACGCCTTGTGGCTCATTGAGTACTGTATGCAGAAGAAAAATCCGAAAAAATAAGCGACAAGAAATGGTTGAAAGACATAATTTTAAAGATAACACAGATAACAAGTTTTGCGCATGAATATGCTGCAATACAAAGCGGTAGACCCATTATTAAAAGCAGTGCCTTTGATAAACTTAATACTTATATGGATGATGATAATATAATCATCGTAAAATCAAGGCGGAGTATGCAGCAGCAACATGTGGATCTCAAAGGGATTTAATAGTATTGCCAGGAAAACATCATGTGACAAGATTGTAGATTACAACAGAGCCATCATTTAAACCGCGATACGGTCATAAATGTAAATCCGTCAAATTTATTTTATAATAAAGTTAAGAGCGGCATATAAATCCTTTCGAAGAAGTTGCCAGTAATGTATAATTGAAGCCGCTAAACCCATATCACCTTAAATGGCTTCTCTCCCACTAGCGTGTCTGGGAACCTTTCAGCGACCTTTTACCTTTGTAGGAGTCAACTATTTTGGTTCAATTATAGTAACTTTTGAATTTAAATCATTAAAACAATGGGGAATAATATACACATATCTCACTATAAGAGTCATCCATATTGAAATTTCACATACTCTATCAACAGACTCATTTCTAATAACCCTTAGAAATTTTGTGGCAAGCTTAGCACCAGCTGAAATTTATAGGGATAACGGTACAAATTTTTGCTTTATTAAAGATGAGTTAAAAAATATAGAGTACAATAAAATACAAACAGAGATGGCATATAAGGGCATATCATAGAAATGTAATCCTCCAGCAGCTGCTCATGTGTGGGGAGCTTCGGAGAGATTGAGTTCGATTAGATCTATTTTATACAGAATATCTCCGCACAAAAGTTTATTGACGAAAGCTTGAGAATTGCCTTAACGGAGATGGAATTAATAGTTAACTCAAGATCCCATACATATGTGTCGCTGGGAATCGAGGACCAAGAGGCCATTACCCCAAACCATTTCCTTCTTGGTAGCTTGAATGGTACGAATTTGTTCTTCCGTCAATATTGATTATAAAATGTGCCTACGAAAAAGTGAGATGTTTGCAAATATATTTGGAGATGTTTTGTAAAGGAGATGCTACCAACATTGACTCGGCGAGAAAAATGGACCCTTCAATATAAAGCAGTTAAAGTGGGCGATATTGTGCTTGTGGTGGATGAAAATACCAATAGACCGATACACTTGGCAATGAGAAAAAATTGTAGAAGTTGGCAGTTCTGGATATCGGCAATATTATAGAGTACACTATATTTTACATTGCTTTAAAATTATATTCTTGTTAGACATACTAAAAAGTTTTGCCATTGCTAAATATTAAGAAGAGGTCAAAAAGGATAAAACATAAAACAAAGGCAAAATAATTGATATTGTAAAACAAAAAATTAATAAATAATTTTCGCTTCTAGAATTTTAAAGCGACAAGCTGCTAGATGAAACTTAGTTTGTTTTATTTATTTTTAATATTTTTAATAATAACAATTTTTATCTAAAAAAGTGTTTGGAAAATTATATTGATTATTGGGACAACAGATATTTGAGTTTAAATATGTTCCTAAAAACATGATTTTAATGTTTTGGTTTTATTTTAACAAATGTATTTAATAAATTTTTGAATAACAAAAATACCTTATACGAAATGTTCAATAAGACATAATTTCCTGAAAAAGAAATTGTCGTGTTCTAAAAATAATGTTGGGCTAAATTACACATGGATGGACAGACGAAAACAGAAAGTGATTCTGAATTGATTTGTACTTTTGCGTAACGCATAAAAATTTCTGAAACAAATTTAATAGATTAAATATATGCATAAATAACAAACATTTATTTTGTAAAAATATAATTAAAAATTTAGCATTTTTCTAAAAGATTCTCTTTTTTAACAGTCGTTTATCATTTTTTTTTCTGAAGACGTTCTGACAACATTGATTTTAACATTCTAAGAGTTCAGTTTATAAGAAACACAATACTCTAATTTCCAATTTAGATACTGGAAAACTTCTTAAAGAGGGAAAACTCAGAAGAGAATGGCAAAAAACTATATCACCAGCTGCAAAGCTGAAACTGTCCGTTGAAGCAAGAAACTAAGAAGAGCTCCTCAATAAGAAGAGGATCGCTACATTGAAAGTTTGACAAATAACAAATTCACTAACTTTTCCCTTTGGAGGGCACCGAAAAATATTCAGCCACTGGTAAAGGCTTAAATCCTTTAAGGAAAGCTGACGGTACTTGGGCGCGCAGTGCAAAAGAAAAGACCAATTTATTTGCATGTCATCTAAGTATAATTTTTCAGCCAAATCCTCCAACCAATAATTTTCTTTCAAACGATGACACAGCAAGTCTCAGTTCACATTAAAATCCTCACGTAGCCTCTAGTCAACTAGAATTTGTCTACGTAATCTTCCATGGGATCCTAATATTAATTTACCATCATATGAAGGTCGATTACAGCTTACTGATCTCCCTACTCTTGAAAGTAGGAGAAAATATATGAATATTTAATTTGTAATTAATTTAGTAAACGGTTTAATTAATTCGGAGTTCCTGCTTCGTAATGTTCAATTCATAATCCCAAATCGTCCAACTAGATATTATACTCCTTTAAAAATCAAATATTTTCAAACCAATTACGCCAACTTTGATCCCATGGGACGTATTTGTAATCAATTCAACATTTTTTATCCACATATTGATTTCTCTGAATATTATCTGAATATTATTATCTCTGAATATTACTATATTCCCTAGTTTTAACCAATAATAAATAAAAACTAAGTCTTCAAAATAAACTTATCCTATATAAAACCGTCTTAAAACCAATTTGGAGTAATGGCATCTGATTATGGGGAACGACCTTATACGGAGGGCTCAATCAAAAATTCTTACAACTATGACGGGTGGACCACGGTATATAAGAAACGAAAAAATCCATAAGGACTCAGAAGTACCACTTGTGAAGGATGACTTTAGGAATTTCCAAATGAAATACATAGTAAAATTGCAGAGTCATCCTAACCCGCTTGTAAGACACCTTGCAGAAGCTCAAACATATTCAAGGATTCATAGAAATGACCTACCACCCCACTAATATACATGAGGAAAAATTGTTGTTTTTTATCTCTGCTCTCGTTAGAGAGTAATTAGATTCGACTTTAGTTTTAAGATTTTAATACTTATTGTAAGGCCAAAAAGGCAGATTCAATAAATTAGACGTTAAAATTTTTTTTAACAAAAGGTGAGTTCATATTTATAGCTACCTTTCTCCGAAAATAATTAACAACTTAAAATGAGTTATAACTCCAAAACCGATATCAATCCAAAGAATAGGTGAAAACAAATTAATTAAAAATAATTTTAAATAATTTATGTTGATTGTGTTATAAAACTAAATAAAAAATCTATCAAGTCACAGTTTTATAAAATAACAACTTTTAATTTTGACATTTTTCGATCATTTTCACACACACATTTCAACTATATTAGGCTTAAAAAATTACTCTCGAAAAACGACATAATATCTTCTTAAATACATCACTAACAAATTTTCAAAAACTTCCTAACACCCTCTTAATTTTGAGATATTCCAAAAAAATATACCCCAAATAAGTAATGATTTATTCAACATCTTAAGCTTAGACGCGTGTGAACCTAATTTTTCAATATACATCTATTTATACAAAAATCATTTTAAAAATCAATTTCACCGAAAAATTACTTTACAAGACACGATTTTATGGAATTTTCATTTTTATATTTTTCATACTAATTTTTATTTGGTTTTTAAGTATTCTTGAATGAATGTAGTACAATCTATTAATATAATGGCACATAAAATTCAGAATAGGAAAAAGACATTTCAGATTTGTGTAATATTTACTCATATTGCAAACAATTTTATTATCTTGTGAGTTTTAATTAGGGTATTCATTTCATTGGACTTTATTATTATTCCATTAATCAAATAACTCGAAAATCATGTTAATTAATCGAGTAAAGTTCTTAAATTCAAGATAAATTTGTTAAAAAAAAATAATATTAAAAAATCTTTAAAACTAGTTAGCAATGTAATTTTTGTTAAGTATTTTTTACTCCAATTATTCGATTAATCGGCATAATTGAATCAAATATATTTTGACTCGAAATTATTGATTTGAATTTAATCGAACAATTATTTGATTTTAGTTTGTCGATTAATAGAACAAACATTATTCGATTGAATACTCTAGTTTTAATGTATCAAACTAAGGAGAAATAAAAAGGCATAATTTAGATAATACAATAAAATGAAAAAAGTCTAAAACGACTTTTCGGTTTGAAAATTGCAGAGAAAACGACTTTCTTTTTGCCAGATAGTCGAAAATATTCTAAAAGTCGAAAAAATTTACTTCATTTAAAAGGAATAGTTTCTTAGCAGTTCTTATTACAATTCAATTACATCTTCTATCTAACTGTTGGAAATAGTATCGTAAAAATATATTTTTGTGTGTAACCATCAATTTCATTGCATATATTGTCTGTGGGAAAAAGTCGCAAATAGTCGAAAAATCGTAAGAAGTCGAAAATAGTCGGAAAGAGTCGAAAAGCCGAAAAAAAGTCGACTATTCCAAAATTGAAAAAGTCGAAAAATCGACTATTCAAAAATTGAAAAAAGTCGACTTTTTGTCCCAACTATAAAAACCTACAAAATCCTATAAAAACAGAATATGGTTTAAAATATATATGGTTTAAATAATACATTTTTCTCAAACTTTTGTTGTACACACGTATTTCGCAGTGCAATTTTTATTGTTACATGATCTATGTATGGATAAGTTTGTTTGTTATATTCTACGCAAATTTTCCCTTGGACACAAATTTGTTCTAATAGTTTTTTGTTTATGAACCAATTTTGCCTATTTTACTTGAGCAAAAAAAAAAATATATATATATATATATATATATATATATATATATTATTGGCTATTGTTAAACAAACAGGTTACAGATCAGAACTCGCAAGACTTGCCGCTAATAATCATGATTGTTGATCAAATTTCAAAAACTTAGATAAAATGCTAAATATTACTTAACTTTTTTCCATTCTTCTACACTTTTTGTTCACGCGCTTATACTTTTTCATCTCATTCAATCTTATATGAACTAAGGATACTGCGGATAATTATACATTTTTTTTATTGTTGTGCAGACTTCCAACAGTTAGATATGGAGTAGTCAAATTATGATGAAAAAATTGTTTATTATTTTTGATTTTTTGGGCGGGGTCTGTGAGCCCCTCAAGGGAATAAAAATTTTGAAGTAGGGATTGATACTAGTAGTAATTATGCGTAATTTGCGCTATATCTCTTTGATGTGCTCGAAATAGTCAAAGCAGTAGATAGTCTAAAAATTTGGAGACAGGGACGAAAATTTGAAAAGAAGCACATTCACAGTTTAATATAGAATAGTATGGATTACTGCGTGAACTTAATGTTTTGTCATTTTACGCAATAAAATCGAAGGTGCATTAAAAATAAAATTGATTAAAAAATTTTTATGGACTTTTTAAAAATTACGCAAAAATTGCACGTTTTGTTTTTGTATTTTTATATAGCAAATTGTACAAATCTTGGATATATAGATGTAAGAACGGCGATAAATATAATTGATCGGGACCATAAATTTAAGTCAAATGTCGTTGATAGTTGAATACAGGACACTTTTGTCGCTAAGGCACATCGCATGGGCAGCACGAAATTAAATTGGTATAATTAGTAGGTGTTTGTAATGCTTAATGGTAATGTTGTCAGTTTAGCCTTTTTGAAGCTAAATCTAGCCTTTTAATTTTTCATTTAGCCTCAAAAGCTTCTAGTCTTTTTTGATTCTTAAACTTTGTCTGAAAAAGGCTAAAATATTAGTACTTCAACAATGAAGAAAATAATTTCTAATTTGCTGTTATATACTAATTTTATTTTGACAGAATCATCCATTTATGCATTTTTGTGTATTAATTCGCAAAAAAATCTAGATTATTTATATCTAACAAAAGTTTTCGCCTGCGGCGCTTCATTCTCCAAATCAAAGTTAACAACTAATTTTATGAACTTATTAAATCGATTACTATACATAATTATTTTTTAATAAAATACAGTAACCATAGAAACTATTTATGAACATTATTTAAAAAGATTCTTATAAAACGAAAAATCACCCAAAAAATTGGAAATGTTTCATCAAGAAAGAATTACAGTTGAAAATCACTAAAAAACTTTGGATAATTTTTCATATGAAATATGTACGAGTATAACCCAAATTTGTTTGGGAATATTTTGGGCAATTTTTAATTAGATTTTTATTTTATTCATAAACTTATTACAACACTTTTAAAAAATATTAAGAACTTGGTTTTTAAATTAAGAAAATAGCTTTTTTCTGGACTTATCTTTTGAGGAATATAATTTTTTTACCTTTTTTAATGGCCAATTTAGCCTCATTTTTTCTCACCTCCTAACAACACTACTTAATGGAAATGTAGACGAGCATCTAAAATTTTCAAAAATTAAAAATATATTTACATATAATATATGGAAAAATAACATAGATTTTTAAAAAATTTTTCTAAAATTTACTAGGAAACCATACCATACCATACCATAAAAAATAATTTTTTCTTAAGGTCTAAAATCAAAAAATTTTGATAATGGCCCATATACATTATGGGGTTTTAGAGGAATATTTGGATGTGTTACACACGGATTGACAAATCTTTTTCGATGGTGGGTATAAAAAGGGAAATTTGTTTTTTTCACAACGTTACAAAAGAAGAATACTTACATTTTTCCCTACACAAAAACATAATAAAGTGCATTTTATTAATAAAATAAAATAAAAATAAATTAAGTTTTTAGATTATTACTATCATGAGGAATTGTTTTTATTTCTAATGACAGAAAAACATAAAAGTTAGAACAAAAATTAATACAGGTAATAAAATAAAATGTAAATTAAAAATTTAAATTCAATAAATCTTAAGGTTTATTATCTTGTGGTACGTGCAGTGAAACTGAAATTTTTATAATTTTAGGCATTTGACTTTAAATCGTATATTATAATAAGGGTACTCATTTAAATGTTTAAGTTTTCCATTTATGCGATTGTGCGGATTTACACTATGTTTTCCATGAACCCCATTTTCAAATGTTGTGCAATAATAAGGATAAAAAAATAAGAAATCATTGTAAACAATTTTTGTTATAATTAACGTAACTATAACTTTTTTACATCGCATTTATGATAAATTTTTAAATATAAACAAAAGATAGCTGATTTATAAATGCACAGTGCAAGTTTGCGCAAACTTATAATTGTTGTGCAAATGATTTCCCATACATTTTTTTCCAGTTCATTTTCGAGTGTGCAAACTTGCACACATTACATAGTTTGCGAGGGTTTTGCGCGCTTTTATGAAGACCCTTAGTAAAGCTTAAGAGTCTATGACTCAACATACATTGTATTTCGTTTTCTGTAAATATTTAAGTAAGTAACAAGAAAATATCCGCATTTAAAGCAATATTAATATTAAACTGTTTTGGAAATACACTAGAAACATAACGAGTCCTGATATTTCAAAAATTAATCATTACAAACATATTTATTTGTTAAAAGAAAAGTGTTGAATTTTTAACATTTTTTTTTTTTTTGCTTTCATGTTAAAAAAAAAATTTAAATTACAATAAAAAAACAAAAGGAATTTTGCCTATGTTTGGAAACACTCATCTTTACTTAAAATATGTTTCTCAATTTGTATTCGTATAAATAAATTGAATACTTAAATTTCCAAACATACAGCAGAATACATTTAAACAGAATACATATTTTTTTTTAATTTTATATTAATTAGCAGCTCTTTACACACATATAGCCATTTTACAAATACATGCACATATAGGTTTCTAATGTATGAATAGTTTCGTTTACCTTAATGATTAAATTAAATAATTAAGTGCAGTGGCTAACAATAAAAAGATACAACCACAGCAACACATTTTCTAAAACGAAAACAATATTGATTTATACATGTACGTATTTTCCAAATATATTTGCTTTAATGAAATTTGTTAAATTTTAGTAAACTTGCTAATAAGTAAGCTTTAAAATATATCAGCGGTAAAAACTTTAAGGCCTCCATCGTGTAAATTTTCTAGGAGGTCTAGTTACACCTTCTTTAAGATGCAGTTGCTCATGCTAACCTGCCTTCTATAGTAAGTCCTTCAAGAATGCCTCATCATTGCCTTCTAAAATATCCAATAGAACTTAATACTTCCCTTCTTTTTGAAGGAAAGTTAAAAGCTGCATTTTTCGATATATTTTGTTTTAAGAAACAAAAAATCTTTGCAAAAAAAAAATACAGCTTCTTAATAACATAAATAAAAAATATAAAATAAAAACAATTCATTTAGTTATGTTAAAAGCTTTATTTGCATTAACACGGAATGCAAGTAAAAAATCTAAGAAAGGACTCTAGGCATTGAAAAAGGAAATTTATAAGGTCGCTTTACCTCTTCTTTTACCGCTGGGTGTACATACATATGTATGTATGTACATAATTACACATATGTATTACTAGCTTATTTACATATGTACAAAATCAAGTTCAAGTGAGATTTCATACAAAATCTACCTATTTTTATTAGTTTTTAATTAGATTTTCCATACAAATTGAAATCTAGTTCGTAATGAGATTTTACTAAAATCACATAAAATTTAATTAGATTTCGAAAAGTATCGTTATTGAACACAGTTTTTCTTTCAGTGTGTTAGAGAAATTCAACAATGTGCCAAATTAAAATGGCATTTGTTTATAAAAAATATTTTTGAAAATAAAACAAAACAATGAATACATAAAATTTAATTTACAAACATTCAAGAATTAATTTAAAATTAAAAAAAAAAGTTATGTGTTCTTTTTAATTGAGTTTTATTGATGGTGTAAAATTAATTTATAATTGGAATGTCAAGAAAAATCTTCAAAACTACCAAAAGTAAACGGTACAGATTTTGTAATACTTGAAATGTAATTCGAACGAGATTTCAAGTTATGTGTAAATGAGGTATAACCACGATACAAAGAAATAGAGGTAGATCCCATAGAAAAAAACTATAAGTCCAACTCTCTTCACACATATAAATTAGTTCTGAAGAAAATTCTACTAACACATACATATAGTGCGATTTTTTGGCAGCTGAGTTAGGTTTTTTAGAACAAGTTGGACTTTTAGTTGTTTTCTATGGTAGAGCTGCCATACTAACTATAGAAAACAAACAAAAAACCTAACTCAGCTGTCAAAAAAGCTTAACTATACGTGTGAAGAGAGCAATTTTTTTGCTACCCTGCAAACATTTTCTATTGGGAAAGTCAGTAAGAAGAGTCTTTCAGAAGTTGAAGTTCATTGCCAAAACTATTGCCAAAGCATCCTTAAAATCATCTTGCGTCGGGAAGAGCTGTTCCTCGTGGAAGAGTCTTCTAGAAGTATCGAAGAGGACACTTTTAGAGTTCAAAAAAGGGTCTTCTGGACAACACACGGAAAATGCTCACAGAAACGTCGTCTTAATCTCTTCTACAAGATGATTCTGAACTTCACATAAAAAATATTTTTGTATTCAGGGAACACCAAATGAAATCCGGTACATTAAAAGAAGAAAAGAAGATTAATAATACATCTTATAATTAAATTATATTATATTTCTGCAAAGGATATGATAGTATATTTTTACATGCAGTTTTGGATTTTTTTTTTTTTTTTTTATATATATATATGTCTATTTGATAGAGTTTTTCCTTAAACAATTTTTTTAATTTATTTAAGTATGTTTTTACTAAATAAAATGTTAATAAAATTTGCTTACTTTTTTTAAATGTATTTTTTTGCTTAAAAAACACTTAATTTTCAGGAAATTGTTCTTCTTATATTTAATATTACAGCCAAACTGTACCCAAGTTAAATTATTATTGAAATACATGATTTTATCTCTTCCTCTACTGTGTTCTTTTGTTAAAATCGAATTGTTGTCATAGAAGCGTCTTCAAAATACACTTTTGGAAGATGAAAGGATGAAAGTAATATATTTTGCTTTTGTAAATTTCGTAAATGCTTCTGACAATCATCTAGAAGTCACTAATAAGTGACGTCTGGAAGCTTGGCAACAAATTCATTTTCCAAATGTTTTATGGGTAGTGTATAGGTAGGTATGTTTTTCCAATTTACAAGACATAGACGTGTACACCATGGAAAAATATTAGGAAATGCAATATTACATTTCCGCACCAAACGCGTTGAAGTTTTCAAAATAGGAATTTTTGAAGTATTATATTATTTTGTACAATACTAGGATGTTTGGTGCAGCTAGATTATATTGCCTTTAACAGAAATATATTTTTCTTATAAAAGAAGACGTTAATGCAAAAATATAGTTTTTTTTTTTTTTTGTAAATTTTAAACATTTTTTATGTTAATGAAACTTTAACCTTTTATTCGTAAAATTGTATATTTTGATAATATTTTTGCCAAATGATCATAGATTTCAAATACATTCCATTGTATTTCCCGATTCTAAAGCAAATTTGAATCGATATTTAAGAACACAAAACAATATAATATATAATAAATCTGACTATATTTTAATTTTAAAGTTAATACTAACAATCAAATTATTCCACAAAACATTAAGAACATTGCAATTTTTATTGAAAATCATAGCTATATGATTATTATTTATTTTAATATACATATATGAAAAATTTCAAAAATTTTAGAAAAAATTTCAAAAGTTTCTTTTAAAACCAGGAAAACTGTTGATGCATTTTGGTAGACCTTACAAAATAAATAAGAAATCCAAAATTTCAGATAATTCACTTAAAATCTTAAGAATATACACTTAAACCTAAAAAAATATAAACAATGTAGTTGAAACTTTCGAGGATTTTTTGATCTATTTCAGATTTGCACGCACAATTTACGTCTTTTAGATTCAAAAAGCAACACTTTGAGAATTCATATGGCGCATTTTTACTATCTGGTGAAAAGTTATGCGGTGATAAAAATTAAACCTATAATTTATGATTTTATTTTTTTGATAGAAAATTTGCGCGCTAAGTGTAATTAAATTTAGAGAACAGAATTTTAAAGACCAAGTGTTTCTCTATAGTTTGAGGTATATCTCGTTGATGTTAGAAAACCAGACATGGTATACCATCATTACAGACTTCCATATAGTTAGCGTAAATGTTTGTGAAATATATGTTTTCGCTACTGACAAATACAAACAGAATTTTTTAATAAATGACACTTTCGAGTCAAAGGGGCGTTAAAAAAATTTTTAAATGCAAAAAGTTTATGTACTTTTTAGAATTTTCAACAAATTTTAAATTGATAAATGTGAAAAAAATTAAAAAACGTAATTTATAACGTCTACAGCGACATTCTTCTCCAAATACATTTCGCTTGCTGACATCTATCGCGAAGTAGAAATTACGTTAATATTGATGTCAAATGAAAGTATTTTATTTGCTTAATACTAAAATTCAGGTGGCTTCAAATGATTTAATGACTTATAAATTATAGACCAGCCCCACATATTTCGTATTATAGTTCAAAATTTAAAATATTTTCGATGTAAAACTAATCACTAAAAAAACGCATGCTTAAAATTTTGTGAAAATTCCCTTTTTAAAAAATTGACATTGCGCTCTTTGTAAGGAAAATTATCATGGGTAGTAAGGTTTAAACGACTATATTTTTCAAACCAACACTAATATACATTTGATTTTTTCAGCAAAATATCTCAAAATATGTTTATTATTACCCATAATTTTTTATGATTTTTAACCAATAACAATTTTTTGCAATATATGAAATCGTGCAAAAAATAAAATTAAAATTTTTTTCACTTTTTCGATAAATGTTAAAAATTTAGTAAAGTTTTGACATGTGTTAATATTACTTTAGATGCTTTATGAAATCACGGTGTTTTGGTTTCGATAAAATAAAGCCTCTATTTTTAAGATTTTGAAAGTTTAAAATTTAAACCTCCTCAACTTTTGCGCGCATTGATAGAAGCGATTAACTCGAACAGACATTGCATGCATAAATATTGGTTAATAAAATCACAAATCGTTCGTGTCATAATAAAAAAAAAAATATATATAAAATATTTTAATCAACATTTTCATTTTTTTTTTTTTAATTCTTCATATATATTATTTCTAAAATTACAAATGCTTGAATTTCTGAAAGGTTTTAGAAATTGTATTCTTTGCTGAAGGCTTTTGGCACAAAATGACTTTAATTTCTGAATTCACTGCAGTATTGTCTGTAACGTGGTACACTGTGAATTTTCTGTGAAAAAAGTTGTGCCCCTAATGTACATACATAAGTATGTCTAAAATTAGTATTCATTATTATAATCTTTGAGTTATCATTTATTAGATAATCAAAAATCAAATTCAAAATAAAATTTGATAATTACTTCAAAAATACTTATTTATATATTTTTATTTATTTATAAAAATCCACTAGACAAACAAAGAACAAAGAACAAAGCTGTTCTAACGCAAAACTAAGAAATTAGTTTTATCTAAAGAAAGTAATTGTAAAAAAAACTGAATTATTTAAAATAAATTTTTTTATTTATTACTTATTACATTCAAATTAATAATGAAACATTGAAATAAAATTTATTTTTGTAAATCTAACTGAATAAAAGTAAAAAATTTTAATTAAAAAGAAAATAAAAAATTTTTATTAAAATAACTAAATAAATAAAAAAAAAAACTGATCGCCCGAGCAGGGACTTGAACCCTGGACCCTTGGATTAAAAGTCCAATGCTCTACCGACTGAGCTACCCGGGCATATAGTAAAATGTTGGCAAATTATTATTATAACCCATACAATTACAAATTCCTTACATGACATCTTGCGGTGACTAGACACACCATTTAATATTTTCTAAGCTAATACCACAACCTGCTAATAACATGGTTGCAAAACAAAGCACTTTGAGTACTGAGGCAAAATAAAATACAAATATACTCGTAATTGTACTTATGTATATATAATAATTAAAATTTTTCCCCAGCAATAAGACTACTTTTAAAGCAATAACATTTTCACTACTTCAAAAGTGAAACTAAGTGAATGTTCTGCATATTTTTGAAAGTTATTTAAAATTAGTTCTATAAAACTGAAAATGAATCTTTTCTTAGCAAAAGAGATTAAATATTTCCAAGAAAACCACATTTTAACCATTTTAAAAGTATTAATTCTAATAAAGTTCAGTTTTCATAAATAAAAAAGATTATAAAATTATATTGAAATAATTTGGAAGAATAACTTCAAACGCAATGACTTGGAATCATAAAAACGCACATTTTTGAAATGACAGTCATGGGTTGTTTCTTTTCAGCATTTCTATTGAATCCTTAGATTGGGGTATCTTTATTTCAATAATTTTTTCTATTTTCATTTTTGATAACAATTTGTCCTTCAGAAGATCACTTTTATATTGGAAAATTGCTCATATTTCTTTGAAATATCGCTTAAGGCAAAACAATTACTATTATTTTTTTTTTAAATTTTGTATCAACTTTATACTAAAATGTCATTAACTTAAACAGTCTTAATTAATTTGACACTAAAAATTACATAATAATTACTTTATTATTTAATTATTTTATTCAAACGCAATGGATAAGAAACATAAAAAAAAATAAAATTTTTCCAATGACAACCATGGGTCAAAATCATTGCTTCTGTGGCTCTTTTACAGCAGATTCTAATTCAATTATTCATTTAAAGTGGCCATATATTCTTTGTATGAAAAAATATAAAATATATAAAAATTTACATTTGTGATTTAAAATGCTTCATAAAAATTCAGTACTCCATTCCATAAGTATATTTGAACCAATGGACATAATATAAACATAAGATATTTATGGATATTTGTTTGTTTTTGTTAGTATTGTGTTGTAAAAACTTTGTTCACAATTTTTTATTTTTTCAAATTTTAAATATTTTTTTTTTTTTTTTTTTTTTGTATTTGAAGTTTTGTTTTAAATTTCTTACATTTTCTTCTGCTTTTTGATTGATTTTTTTGCTTTTGATTGACATTTCAGGGTAAATAAAATTGAGAACAAACTCTCTAATGATTCTACCTTGAGTAATTGTATAATGTTTAAAACAAAACTTCAAATACAAAATAAAACAATCTTTCTATGAACAAATTTTTTCAACTTAATTTTATTAAAAAACAAAAAAATATTCATCAATATATTGCTTGTAAAAGGAAAAATGAACGTTCATAAAACGTTCCCAAAATGAAGTTTTGCAATTCATTAAGTATTTCAAATAATAAATGGAAACAAAACATTTTTTTATTTTTTGATTTTTCATTTCATTTATTTTTTATTTCATTTTATATTTTTTGTTTTTATTTTTTTTTTTTTTAATTTTTTTAAATTTAATTTTTCAAGAATTAAATTTGACGATTCTGTCTAGTAATTCTACGTTGTGTTATTATGTTATAGTGTTTATTTAATGTGAAACTCAGAAGTAATCGTTATTTTTTAATAAAAAAAAAAAATAATCATTATATTTTCATAAAAACATAAAAACTAAAAATCATTATTTTTTAATTTTTTAGATTTTGAAATATAATTATTAATTTTTTTCAATAAAAAGTGATAAATCAGAATCGAAAAGCGATCGAACTAAACCTGTTCCGAGTATTATAGTCCAACAGTCGCTAATTGCACTTTAGATTTAAAATTCCTGATATTTTTCTCGCCACCAGTTCTCCTTGGTTTTCTTTATTATCATCCACTTTTGAAGAAAAAATTAAGTGTAAATTGAAGGGCATGCAAACTGCAGTATTCCAGTAATTCGCAACAAATATGTTTTATTTACTTGAAATCCGGGAATTTTTTATTATAAATAACTAAACATTTTAATGTAATACAAAAATCGTTCAATGCTAAAACTTTCGTAAAATCTCTTTCATTCTTTGATTTTTGTGTAAAAGTCGGTGGCTCATGTCCTCTTATCATGTAAGAACTCCAATACTGTACAGTGGGGCCAAACGTAAAATTTTTAGTAATAAATCTGTATATCCGTCGGTTCGAATTGAAATATATGGAAGGGTATGGAAGAAAATCATCTTTCGGTCACCATGTGATAACATGAGATAAGCTTACAGGGTATGTAAAAGTTTCAAAAAATCGTAACTTCTACATATCAATAGTGAAAATATTATGCTAATATGCTTTTAGTTCAATTAAAAAAAGTCGTTTAAAAAATTTACTTTTTTCATAAAATCTGCACTCCTGATTCGTTTTTAGCCGGGCGCGAATAAATATCGTCAATAAATTAAAAAAAGAAAAACTCGAGTGACATTTTTTTTTTATTAATCGATAAAAATAAAACTTTTTTCTAAAATAACCATTTTCTACCAATGCTTGATGTAATGTGCAAACCTAAAAAAGTAAAAGAATAGTATTGTATTTTATATTTTTGTATCTTTTTCTAGAAGAATTGAAATAATCAACAAATTTTTTCATCATATTATTTCGCTCATATACCTCAGGACTTATTTTCGAAAAACGAAAAAATTCAAAATTCAATCGTCAATATCTTGTTAACAGTAAGAGATAACTTAGGTGAGTAAGTTTTTATATATAAAAATACAAAAAATATAAAAATCTTTGAAATCGGACTTGATTTGTAGAAGTTACGATTTTTTAAACTTTTACATACTTCAGACAATCAATTTTGACACCATTATCTCATTTTCATCATTTCTCTAAAAGCTTAGCTCCTCCTCTACCACTCTTCCATACATTTCAATTCGATCCGACCAGTAGTTTAGAGATACATATTTTTTACTAAAAGTTTTGCGTTTGGCCCCACTATGTATTGGAACAAGCGAATTCAAATTCGAATCCAGCACTTTAGATTTCATTCTTATGTATTCGAGTTCAAAAATTGTCAAGAATTTTTTATGTTATGTAATTGTTAAAATTTCTAACGTCTTTCTTATTGTCGATAAAATTCTACATACATATAATAATCTTATTTAAATATTTACTTTTTTTCTGCCATTATTTTTTGGAATATTTCCTTTTTTGACCTTTTTTAAAGTTCAATTTAGCATAGATGGGTAATTATGACATTAATGAGTTATGAAGATCAAGAAAACTATACTAAACAAATAGCAAAAAATTACGATGTTCTTTACTTAAAACTCAAAGTACAAAAAATACCATCAATTGAGTTTATTATTTCCACTTCAATTAAAATACCAACTAAAGAGAAAGATTAAAGCATATCAAAAATGTTAAAAAGTTTTATGCTACATAAATAAAAAGTAAAAATATACCAAGATTTTTTAATTATAACTTGCTTCATTGTAAGATGCTTATTGACATGATGACCTTTTGATAATGCTTATAAAGCACTAAAGCAATGTTAATTAGCCATGTTCCATTTAGCACTAAATAATTTACTAAACCGATGTACCGGTGTCCACTAGTCAATTATTCTAACCGTTATAAATTTAAACATTCCGATCAAACTAAATATTACAATTTGCAAGATTCTTAAAGAAATGTAACACATAACTTTTTTTTTCAAGGAGGACTCAAGTGAATTTGGTTGAAATCGTCATAAAAGTGTTTTCTTACAACTTAAGTGAAAATTGTGATACTTAATTTTGTGAATATGTAATAGGCGCTTGCGTCATTTCAAACTTTTAAATTAAAATTTTCTTAACAGTCTTTTTACTAACAGTTAACACCATATAGTTGTAGTTGTTAGAAGTATTTGGATTTATTTATCTAGATGTTGACGTTTATTTGGAGCGAATACATTGATCATTTGGGGATAAAGTGGTCCATTGCCTGCCGGATCAGAAGTTAACATTTTCGCCAAGTAATTAAGTGGTTCCTTGCCTGCCGGAACAAAATAAATGTTTTTATGTGATTTCTTGCGTCCCTTGGTAATATTAAATTAATTGTGTTTTTTGTATAAAAATTCCTTTCTAAAAAATAAAAAAATACTTTCGTTTTTATACAGATTTGGCACTAAGTACATAATTATAAATTTGGCAACAACAACAATATTGGTAGAATTGGTATAATGAAAAAGAAATAAAAACCGTCATCATTACTTCGCTCAATCATTGCATTGGTCTCTTTTTAATTTACTTTTAGTTGAAAGCGCGTTCGAGATCATCAAAACGTAGACGGTTGTATGCAATTTTTGAAAGTAATAACAAAATTTTGTTTAAAAACATATTGTTAATAGTATCGGGAAGAAAAAATAATTTTGGCACAAACCTTAGAAAAATTACAGCAATAATTTTTATAAAAGATAAAAATACCAACAAAGTTTAAAAGTAAATTGCATACTAAAACAAGAAAAATATTAATTAATAGTAATAAAAATTAAATTTGTTAAACAAGGGAAAATTATAAAAAAAAAATTTAATTATTGTGCTAAACTTACACTAAATTCTCAATATATTATTTTGTTAAATGTATATTTTGTAAATGCATGTAAAGGAATTCCCGTTAGTGTAATAAGTTTTTTTTTTACGTTTTTTCTTAAATTCTATAATTTTGTTCTTTTTGCTTCATATTTTCTTATTATATTTTATAAATGGTTTAATTTTGTTTCAAAGTTTAATTGTTCCATTTTTGTGAAACATGTTTATAAACATTTAAATTCCGCAACATGTATAAAGCATAGAATTGAACATGTTCGAGAGGCCTTTCGACGTGGGTGCATCGATATTGTCACACAATGTTGTAAGTTATATTCATTTTTTTTATTACATTAACTTTACTTTCTTTTGATTTTTAACTTTACTTTGGTTTATATAATCTTATTAAATTCTTCCTTTTTTTATGGTTTTATTTTTGTTTTGGTTAATTTGAAAAAATTCATAACTACATATTAACGTAACCAACTAAAAATAAATAAAATAAATAAATTTTATAAGTGTGATTTTTGTGTTTTTCATGAAAGAAAGAAAGGGTTTATTACAAAAATAATTTAAACTTTGAAACCAAATATATTTATATAACTTCTTATTTATTCACATACATGATTCATTTAAGTCCCATTTTATTTAAAATTTCGGTTTATTTTATTGCATGATTTACAATCATATAATCTTGTTTTTTTTTATTTTAAAATTTGTTACTGTTTTATTTCAAAATTACTTTATCTTATAATAAAATAACTATGTTTTTGTGCTAGATTTTTAAATATTCTGTTTGATTTTCACCGATAAGAAAATTAGTTGGCATGGAACCCTTCTGTGACAGGATAACCAATATATATATATATATATATATATATAATTTTTTTAACAGCTTAAAAATAATTAATTAAAATGGCCAAGAATGTAAAGAAACTACGAACCCTTCCCAATCGATGAGAAATAAGGCTGAGTATATACGTTCATGAGTTTCAATTTCTGCATTTCTTTCAAAATCTAACACCTGTCTTACTTAGTTAAATGTTACAAATATCGGCCCAAAATTAGCCTCCACATAAGGTTCCCTATTGAAAATCGTACTTTTATAAATTATAAATGTTTGCTAGTATCGACATCAAATTTGTCATTAAATTGTACATTTTATACAATTATACAAATTATAAAATTTTTAGTCCTTGGAATACTGGCTATAACCTGCATATGAATCTATATTCTCCAACCGATACCTTATACAATTTATTCATTTCGATAATTTTATAAAATACTTCGACCTTGGGAGGTTTTTGGTTTATTAAAACGACTTTGTGTTGTTTTTTTAAGACTATGCGCTAAATGACGAGAAACTATGATCTTTGAAATAATTCGACCCATTATATATTAATTCCGTTGAAGAAATTAATTATTTTGAAATTGTTTCACATTATAGCGATGTGAAAAACGTCATCGATAAATATATATATATATATATATATACATATATATATATATATATATACATATATATATATATATATACATATATATATATATAATTTAAATAGTATATTTTTTTAAAAGATGTGCGTTTTTTCAAGCCCAAACAACACCATATATGCAAAAAAGTGGTTATTTCCAATATATAAAATAATAAAAAATATTCCTAAAATAGTTTTCCCTTTTTATTTTTGTGACGTTTTTTTTATTTACAAACGAACAAATAATTGGCTTAAAAGTAAAAAAAAAGGGAGAGCGAAGTGGAACTACCTCTTATGCAAATGGGGATGTGAAGAATTATCAGCACTATCAGAACACAAACAAGCTTCGTCAGGGGAAAGTTGTATAGACTACAAGTGTGGCATCGTTGGATCCATTACACTTAAAAAAAGAAATCGAATGAACCATCTACGTCAACTAATGCTACTAAATATGTTTGGAAAAACCAAACTTTAGGATCAATGGTATATTGCAGACCAATTAGTTTTCAATATATAAAAGAAAGTAAACAATGCACACAAAACTAGGTTGATACTATCAAACAATCAATTGAAAATTTAAGTCCGGTATGTATTGAATTATGCAGATATTATATCCACACACTTTGAACTTCAATTAACAATGATTGATGGGAAGATATGCAATACCATTGTGAATACTGATTCAGCCTGGGCATGCCCTTTATGTGAATTGAAAAAAAAAATTACAAACTTTACAAACTCCTGCAGATAGCTCTACAAATATTAATAAAGATGCCCTAAACTTTCGTATACCTTCCCTACATGCCTGTATACGCTTTTTGGAATACACGCTTCATATTGCGTATGATCTTAAATACATAAGTATGCCTGGAAACCAACAAAATAGTGTTACAACAAGAAACTTATGGAAATGAGAGCAGATGAAAAAAGGCAAATTCAAATCGAATTTAAACAGATGACTAGTCTTAATACAGATAAACCACTCGTCGGCTATGGGAGTAGAAATGATGGTAACATGGCAAGGAAATTCTTACTTGAACTGATGTGGAACTTCTTCGAAGATGTTGTATGTTAATAGCAAACATCATATAAATGCTGAAAATTTTGAGTTATTCACCACAGATACTTTAAAGCTTTTGTGATCATTATATGGATGGAAGGAATTAACACCCAATGTTTACAAATTACTTCAACATGGACGTCAGATTTTGGAATCAAACATGCTACAACTAGGTGAATTAGCAGAAGAGGCACAAAAGGCCAGAAACTCTACTTCAAGCACATTCAACTTTTTAATACAAGGAAAAGTTTGAGAATATGTCAAAGCCAGGACCTTTTGAATTACCTCTTAATGTTTTCGATCAGGATGACTGGTCTTAATGTTTTTCGATAATACTAAGTGGAATACTAACAATAATGTAATGTAATATACAAAAAACGGTGATCTTCAGGAGGTTGTTGATACATTCGATGTAAATGAATAATTTGTTGAAATCAAATGAAATATATTGAAATAAATAAAATATACTTTTTATGTTTTTTTTTTTTTTTATTAAGAATAGATATTTTAAGCAATATAAATCTAAAGCTGGTTAATTACTAATATCCGAGGTGACCAACTTTGGTCCCCTAGGCCTGCTAAGAACCAGTGCTTCTCAAAATCAATTGAAATATGCGTCAAGATTTAGTAGTTCTAAAGTTACAGAGTTATTTAAAAGAAAAAAAAATAATTTTGGGACCACTGTGTGAAGCCAGTTCCAGTAGTTTAAAAAAATAAAATAATGTTTGAAAAAACATTGACTTTGGAAACGCTCAACAAATGGCATATCAAAGAAAAAAGTTTGGGATAAATCATGTTAGCTATTGAGTGCTATATTTAGTTTTGCTAAATTCGAATTTTTAAAATTGGACTTTCTGCCGGAAAACTATTCGATAGATCCCTTTGTGCAATGTATGAGTTAATTTTATTTTTAATTTTACTCAATTTTGTGTTCACATTTATTTTCTAAATGGGAAATAAGATATGCATGTACCCGATTAAATAAAAAATAAATAATTTTTTTTTATTTTATTATAAATAAATAAATAAAAACTGATTTATTTCTCACCCTAGCTGAGACTCGAACACTTGACCCTTGGATTAAGAGTCCAATACTGTACCGACTAGGCACATGTTCTGAATACGATCATTATGGATTTTGCCTAATTAATCCAAAAATAGAACAACTGGAAATATTAACATCAAATCTTTATATTAAAACTGACAACAATCATTGAACCAAGATATTATAACTGATAGAGAGAAAGAGGATTTGGGGAATTAATAATAAAAACAAATTTTTTATTACATTTTAAAATAATAATTTTTATTGATCTTTTTGTTGTTTTTCTTTGCATTTTATCATTTTCTTGTTTGTATCAACATATTAATTTATTTATTTTGTTTTATTTTATTTTATTATTATAATTATAATAAATTGTTGTTGTTTTAACATATTGCGAAACTAAAATACATTTGTTTTTTATTTACTAATAATTAAATTATTTTATGTTAAATTTTTATCTTTATTACATTTACAATTGCTGATAAAAATGTTTTAATTTTTTATTTGTGTTTCATTACTAATTTTACATGGAATGCAGCTTAATTTTGCTATAAAAAATTCTGCAATGTTTTGTTTTAATCGTAAAATATTTTTTAAGAAAACTTGTGATTGATGTCTTAAAATTTGGGAGAACGAGTGGGATATGCCCATGTTTTTTTTTTTTTTTTATTTTGTTCAAATTTTTTAATGACAAAACTAAATAATATTATTTGTTTATAAATAAAAAAGAAAACAATAAATTTGTGCTAAAATATTTACTAGATTATATTGGGTTTTATATTATAGTAAGAAAGTTTTTTTTTTATATTATTATTATTATTATTATTATTATTATTATTCTTTTGTTTTTTTTTTTTTTTGTTTATATGAAAACTAAAACTTATTAATAAAAGAGAAAATAACCAAAACTTAAATTGTTTAAAATGATGCACTAACCTTATACAAATATAAATATTTTTTACTTTATTACATTTAATTTTAAATTATAGATTTAAATTTAATCATAATGATAATTTTGTTCATTATTATTCTTTCTTTTTAAATACATGCTAAAGAGGATCATTCTTATTTAAATTAAATTTACTCGTAGTATTTGTAGTTTAGTTTATAATAAACTAATGATATATAATATATATTTACTGTTTTTTTTTTTTTTTTGTTTGTATGTTTGTTTATATTATATTAAAACAACAATTAAACCTGATGTTTTCTTATTCACTTAATAGGACCCTACTTACGATCTAATTTATTTTTTTATATATATAATTTTTTATTTATAAATTATTAACATTTTTACATAGAAGATTTTTAGAACTGTTATTTGTTTTTGTAATAGTAGACATTTAATTAAAAATTCTGTTGCAAATTATTTTATAAAACAGAAAATTTTAATTTAAACAAAAATAATTATATCACTAAGTTGATAAATTATAAAACAAATTAAACAAAATTCTAAATTTTTATCGGCCCTGTGTTCCCGAATTTGTTTTTATATAAATAAATATTTATTTAATTATTATTTATTTTCATAATATTTTATTGTTTAAAATTAAATATGTTTAAAAACTTAAAGCATTTGTAAGAAAAATATATAACAAAAACATGAATAAAATGAATAAGATCAAAATTTTGGTTAAATTTTATTTTACAATTTAAATACCTTATTTGTTAAAAAAAAAAATATTCTTTAAAAGATTTAAAATTTTTTGTTAACAAAAATGTTTAGATATAACAAAACTATGTGAAAAATATATTAAAAAGTAAACATTTAAATAGTAAGTACCGTTAGCATTGATAAATATAAAGATAAAATTAATTTCAAAGAAACGGCTTAAAATTTTTTAATAAAAGTTGGTTTAAGTTTTAAATTAAAAAATAAAAGAACTCAACAATAACTGTTTAAATTTTAAAAATTTTGTGGTTTTCTTGTTTCGAAAAAAATTCAATTGAAAATAAACCAATAAACCAATTTTTATATTTTATAATAAAGAAAAATGTAACAACCCCTGATTTATTATTTATTTTTCTTTTGTGATTTAAAACAAAATTTGAGAAATAGATTTCTGTCAAACTTTTAATTTAAAAGTGGATTAAATATTATTACATTTTTATCTTCTAATTAAAGTAATTTTTTAAATCGATTTGATAGCCACTAAATTCTTGATAACCAAAATTTACCAAGGGTTTATTTAAAAAGTTCTGAACTTTTACTGTTTCCAAACCATTTCAGATTTTTAAAAATCTGGTAATTTTGCTTTAGATGGTCATTGCTTTTTTCTCTAGTTACCTTCATGAATTTCAAATTCCTATATTTTAACATTTTTTTGAACTCATTTTGATTTTAATTTAAAAATTAAAAAAAAAAAATATCCTAAAAAGCATTGAGCATATTTTTTAAGAGTAAATTTTCATTCCTGAAATTCATTCTGATTATAGCAGAAACAATTCCGACATATCTGTTCAGCATGTCTGCGAAAGCCCAAGGCTATAGTCCATAGTCTAGTCTATAGTCCAGTCTACAGTCTAGTTTATGGTTCATTCTATGGTTTACTTTATAGTCTATAAACTATTCTATATATACTAGTATAGTTTACTCTATAGTTTAGAAAACCACAATAAATTCTTTTCTAACCAATCACATCATCGCTAATTTTTTAAATTAGAAAATTCTCGCTCAATATAATAAATCATTTATTTATATTAGTAGAATTTGAAATTATATGATAATTAGATTTTGAGTTTCACTTGGAGTTTCACTTGAAGGTAGAGCTACATTAAACGGTTTAATATAATTTTCTAAACCAGTTTGAATATATCTATTTGGAATTTTTACAACAATTCACACCTCCTATTGATATTTATAAAACTATTAAGAAAGATCTTTAATAAGTCAAAATTTCGTATTGTTTCTTTCAGAAAATTAAAATAAAATTCGACAATGTTCAAATAAAAACCATTAATTTAATTAACAGGTAAGACTTGTATGCATCTTTCTAACTTTTGTTTATTTTAGTTGCTATATTTGTTTTTAAAATAAACTCTTAATTTTTATAACTCTATTCTATTTTTATCCCGAATTTGTTTAAGTTAATTTATATTTATATATTCCTAATCGGTTTCTGTTTTTATTCTGAGATTTTTTATTCAGCTTGCATTCGCAGCGCTCATTATCACACTCGTCTTCATCCACACTTCATACTTGTCTTCTAAATCAAATATGTATGAAGGTTTGTCCGCGGTCTATCCCATAGAATATAACTAGAAGATTATGTGAGAGGCACTTCAAACTAAATTTTCAAAAAAAATACTTTTACACGAAAACAAAATATATGTGACATGTATTTTGTTGTTATTAATCTATGGCCTAGCTTTTCAACTGGACAAACACGACCCATAAGCTGGCATGTCATACAGTATATCATTCATCATGTGCAGTGCAGCAGTATGCTAAATCGCATGACATACATTTAGTGTCAGTGGAGATTTAGCAAATGCAACAACCCGTATCACATATTTGGAGACTATCATATTTTGAGAACTCAAGCGGTTATTAGTGGCACTAGGAGATGTACATTTGTTACTGGAGACTTAATAAATACAGCAACCAATAGCATTTATTTGGATAATATGATATTAATTGCGTGTTTAATTCATAAAATGTTTTCTAACGAATTTTGTTCACCAAAAAAAAAATAAAAATAAAAATAATAATAAATAAATCAAAAATCAATAAAGTTCAAAAAGAAATTAATTTAAAGAAATGTGGGTTGAGTGCTTGAAAAAAAAATTAACTTGAATGTAGAAACACAACAACGTCGGCAACGGGACGGGATGGTTTGCCTCTTATTGAGTAAAAATAAACATATAAAAACGGCAGCGATACGCCAAGATAATTGCGAATGTTTTGCGAAAAATAAAACTATTTGTTATAATTATCACTTTTAATATATAAATATTACTGTATATTTTAATTGTTCAATTTAATTTCTTTAAAGAATTTCCATTTTCTCTCTTTGTTTAGTTTACTTTTTTATACTACAATTTTTCAATAAATGATGGCAATCTTGTTTGAAAGATAGATAGAATATCGTCAAGAAAATAAAATAAATTTTATTTGAACGGCTTGTCGTTCAACGACAATGAAAAATCAAATTTATATGTAGCAGTCGTTGCCGTCGTTGGTTGTGTTTCATCACTGAGTAGAAGAGTAAAAAAATCATCTTAAGCTAGAGAAAAAGAACCAAAAGCGAATTACAAATACAAAAGAAATAATAACTTTTTTGATTGAATAATACTTGAATTTTGGAAGATCTTCCAAACGTTTTTACACATTTTGATACTTAGTTTATATTGTGTAAAGTTAATGTCAAGTTAAAATTAAAAATAGTTAAACTAGAATCTGACAATTTGTTGTTCAGAATTTGTGGAAGAGATTATTGGTCAATATCTAATTGAAATTGTTAAAAATTTCTAATTTTTTTTTATAATGAAAGTATTTTTTAAATCATTCTGAATTAAAAGCCAACTTCTTGTATTATAGAATCTGAACATTTTGCATATTTAACTAACAAAATAATAATAATGATTTTAGATCTATATGGTGTATTATAAAATCTTTAAGAATTGAGTTTGATGATGTGTGATTTAGAAAAGATTTAAAAAAATATCTTTTATAACTTTTTGAAATTAGATATTGGACATAATATTTTATCGAATCGGGAAATGATACTTATTTCTTTTAATATTCAAGTCATATATTTAGAACTTTTACTTGTTTAATAGTCATGTTGTTTAATTCGCTTTTAATTCTTTAACTATATTTATATTCTTATAAAATATCTTATCTTAAATCTAAAACGAACTTACATAACTAAAGGCTCTTTTCGAATACTGCTTAGAGAATTAAAGGAGTTGGTTTATCATACTGGACGGTTTAATAGTTTTTGTTTTTGCTTTATAATAATTAAATTTTGTTTTTAAAAAATATAATTTAAACAAATAATAATGTTAATATTTAACTGTAAAAATATAAAAAATAGTAAAAAATTAATAATAACTCAATAAGTTTTTAACAAAATTTTGAACCAGTATTATAAACCAAAAAAACAAACGAACATTTTAAGCTTAATTGCAATCCTTTACGGACTTCAAAAGCTTCTTTTGAAATTAAATTTATACAGTTTTTTCTGAAGAAAAAAGTTCGTTTATTTTTATTGTTGCTTAGCTCAAATCAGTTGTATTCGGAACTTCATAATTTTCTATATATTTTGATATCATTTTGATCACATCTTTGTTTTTTTTTTTGAGTTTATTTCTTCAACAAACAACAGCGGCTGATGTCAGGTTTTTTCTTTAGCAGCAGTACAAGTCATTATCATTACTGATCTCAGTATCATTACGTGTATCGCAGGCAGTATCATTTAACAGAGAATTTGTATCAAACTCCTGCTTACAGAGCTGATGATTATGATTCTGAGGTAGTAGATGATGATGATGATGTTGATGGTTATTTTGTGAATGATAATTTTCATCATCCTCTACAGCCAGATTTTCGTTTAATGATATTGCTGATGCCGCCAATGATGATGACATTAGTCTTTGTTGCGGTCCAATGATGACTTGAGATCAGAATTCTTGGGGATATTTAACACAATCGGCATTTGACGTTGTCGATGACGCCACGGCCGCAGCAGAGGCGAATAGTGCGTTCGTGCCCCCCACCGTTGCACTATTGGTAACTCCACTGCCGCCGCCACCGCCACCTACTAAATCTTGGGAGTTTTGTGTTTGATAACCGCCGGCTACACTTGCTGCTGCCGCCGCTTGATATGGTTCCTGATACAACTGATTGAGCCTCTAACCAGTACCCGAAAAGTGCCACGCGTCCTATGCGCTCAGATGGGCAAACTGTGACGGATGAATATCGAATTGATGGTAGGGATGACCGTAGGGACCCATGTGATAGGGAACTATATTCATTGAGGCCATTTTGTGTTCCTTTTTCCATTTCATGCGTCGATTTTGGAACCAAATCTTGATTTGACGTTCGGTTAAGCAGAGAGCATGAGCAATTTCGATTCGTCTTCGGCGGGTCAGGTAACGATTGAAATGGAATTCTTTTTCGAGTTCTAGCGTTTGATAGCGGGTATATGAGGTCCGTTGTCGTTTCGTTTCACCATTGGCATTAACAGTACCTGGAAGAGAGAGAGAGAGTAAAAGTTAGAACCAATACTACTTAATCAAAGTAAATAAAATTATTTCTTATTTCGAAATTTTTCGACTTTAATTTTAATCACGTATTTGCAGCTAAATTCACTCTTATTTTATTTTAATTCATAATTTGACGTAAATTGAATTTGATTTATTAAAACCACAACGATTTGTGACAAAATGATTCTAAATTTAAATTCACTTCCGTTTCCCCAATATGCCACTTTGGCAAAAAAAAAAAAAAAATCTCTTTGCAACTAATGCCTCCTAAATACAATATAAAACTAAAACATCATACAACCTGTCCATTGTTACAATTGTTATTTTGTTGGAGAATTCCTTCCTTATTTGCTGGCTGGCCGAATGACTGACTCTGACCCGCTCTGTTGTCTTTACAAAAAACATTTTTGAGAAACCTTAAACACAAACTTGAGTGAGTGATGGATGATAGTTGGTGAGGTTGAAGTATGTTTTGTGGCCCAGTATGTATGTTACTGTTTTTTTTTTTTTATTTTTATTATTGCTGTTGCAAGATTGTTGGCATTTTATGTTGTAGTTGTAGTAAGTTGTAGTCTGGTTACTGTCTACTGTATTATGAAGTGGTCATTAGTTTTAGTTTCTTAGTCTTTTATGTCTTCTGTCTCTCTATATACTACTTCGACGTTTGCTTTCAAACTTCAACTCTTTGCATTTTTTGTTTTTTATTTTTGCTTTCAATCTTCTATTTTCAGATGTGTTTTTGTTTTTTTTTTAAAGGATAGAAAACTTTGTACTGGTATATTTTTAAAATTATATATGTATGTGTGTGTAGTTATTTGTTGTCGTATATATGTGGCACATGGTAAATAAAACTAAACAACATTTAAAATAAATTGGCGCGTTTTTTCTGAATTAAAAAAAAGTAAATTAGAATGCCTTCTTGTGAATTTAAGCGTATAGAGTTTTGTCTATGTGTGTGTACTCCTTTATGTGTGTGTGAGTTGTTAGAGTCTGCAAGTGTGCGTGGTTTGTAGTTTTTATGCTCAAATACACTTTAATTAAATGAGAGATAATTAATTTTAAGTTTAATCGGAAATTCCATTCAGATAGATATTTTCCTTAGTGATTGATGTACTTTTGACAACATTTTTAGTTCAAAGTTTTCTATCTTTTTCCTGCATTTGTTTTTTAGTTTTATTTTAGAAAAATTAAAAACAGCACATTTTTTTAATATTTCAACGTATCCGCCTAATGAATGAATGTAGAAAATTTACAATTAGATATTTAAAGGAATGGATCCTTTTATACGAAAGTTGAAGTTATGTATTTTGAAGTTATTATATTTTTATTTACATGCTATATATTATTCATTATACATTAACAATATAACTCGTAATTCTAAATTTTTTTAAAAAAACATATTTTGCCAAATATTGACAATTGGATATTTTGAATATTTTTCTTACAACGACAGTAGTCTTCGATTTATTTATTTTCAATTAATATTAGATTCTATACTTTCAAATTTTAATAAACTGTAATTCTCCATCCTGTGTTTTAGACTGTTATCAAGAACAAATTGATGTATTAAAATAACAGATACAGTATAAGTTTCTAATCCAACAATCCGTATGAATACATTCCTTTAATATAACGCTGTTCTCCACTAGCGTTCAAAATTTGTTGAGGACACAAAAACTTTTGTTACATTTAAGTATTTTTGTGATGTAGGTCGTGTTTGTTTATTATTTCGTTTATTTTTTCTTCCTCTTTCTATTTTAAACTTAAACTACTTTTAAATATGTATTTATTTATTATTAAAATCATATATGCATAAAATAAACTTTAATATTAACTAAAAAAATAAACTATACACAAAGTTTCTCTTCCTTCCCCGTTAGAGACATAACAAACACTAGGCGTTACTAGGCGTAAACAAGTTTTATTACAGACAATAAAATAAAAATCTCTCAATTTCCCTGCTTTTAAAAGAGCCAAAATTTTGAAAATAAAAACGACAATCCATCCCAAACTAAACACAATAGAGCACTTGAACAAAATCGCATAAAATGGTAAAGTTTTAATGGGATTTCTTGCACCGGTGATGCTCACTTTTTGTGAAAATATAAAGCCAGACAGACACACTTATAGAAATAACGTGTTAAACCATAATTTAGCCACTTTTGGGGTTTATTTATAAAATTCTATATTTTATAAATAAACTTGTCTAGTATTTGTAGGATTGTTAAGAAAACAGTTGATCCTCGATTAACGATTTTTTAAGAAAAATAAAATATAGTTTTGAGGTTTAAAAGTGCCTACTTAACTGCTGTTAATATGTATTTTCAAAATCAAAAATATTGTATTTAAATATTTTTAATAAAACTGAATTATAAATATGGACATTTTAATTATAACGAAAAGTTTTGTAAATAAATAAACAAGTTTTAAATTTTTATTGAATTCTGGAGTAATCCAGAGAATTAAGTGTTAAGAAACATTTATAAATATATCGATCAGACTCGTAAACCAAATGACTCCATTTAGTGTTCAGATTGTATGGTCAAATCAACAACACAGTAGTGTCGAATTACCAAATAACATTATGTATTCAATTGCGTTTGATTAAAAGTTGTAAACGGAAAGTGTCAAAAAAATTTGTTGTAACTACGTAATTTTCCATAGGTATAGTAATACAAATAATTCAAGAGAAAGTTTTAATAAGGCAGTATCACCTTAAGGAATACTATCAAAAATATTTATTAAGGAATTATATTATATGAAATGTTCTTTATCTGTTTTTTTTTTTTTTTTTTTTAACAGGCCGTTCATTGTGTTAACTGTGTAAGTAATCATTATTTTATATACAACTAATATTTATGTTTTAACCCAAAAAGGGAAAACAAAAAATAGGAAATAAAAAACAAAGACTATACGAAAAACAAATGCCACGAGCCCATTTTATTGTTTAATAACGTGGCAAGCAAAAAAAAAAAAAAAAAAAAAAAAATTAACTCTATAATGTTTTGTTGTTGATTGTTGCAAATATTAAAACTTGTTTACGAGTATTTGACAGGGAATAATTTACCGTTACATTTGTTTATATGCAAAGAACTATTCTTCAGTTTTTCAAATGTTTTTGTACTACAGATTTAAACTAAATTTAACCATTGAAGTGTACAGAAGAGTGTGTTTGAGTTAATAGAAGGGGCGTCCAAAACGCGTTGACTATAATGAGCAAAGTAGCTCAGTCTTATAAGCAAAGTAGCGATATTCAAACATTATTACAAGATATGAAAATTTTTTAAGGAAATGGTATAATAAAGATGTGGTGTCTTGGTGGTTATAAACAACTTATTAAGATCTTTTGTTTGCAGTTGTGTATTTCAGTCAATAAAATATTCATATGCATACAATTTTAAATTTTTCTGCAATCAAAAATGACAGTTGCTGGCCAAAAATAATAACAATAAAGTAAAAAGGAAATTTATTTTCGCTTGTAAGTCATATGTGTATCTTTATACGATCGATTTAAGTGGCGTTATTTAAGTTTTACCTTATTTTATTTTGTATTGTATTGCCTGTATTTTTTTCGTAGTTTATGTAATGTTTCGAATTTTGACAAATGTGAGGGTGGTTGTTTGGTTATCAATAACTTTTAATGATTATAGGTCATGAGGTCGCCGTTTTTTGTTTATCTTTTTATTAAATTCCATATAGACACAATTTCCTGTTGAAAAAAAAAAGAATAAAACTAAACGCTATTCAATGAGATAACAAGGTGTGGATATATAATTTGATTACTGAATTAGTCTTCAAAAAAACTTTTTCCTCCCTCCTTCAAAAAAAAAAAAAAAAAAAAAAAATATGCGGACTAGATGCAATTTCACTTGCAGAATACGAATCTGCTTCCAGTTTTTTTCCCACCAGGTCGTGATTTTTTTAAAAGGCAAATATATATCATTAGACAAGCCTATTAAAAAAAATCCACACCTGATGGAAAAAACTGAAAGCACATTCATCTTTAAGGGAGGTTTTGGTTAATTTAACCATTATTAAATAATTTAAAAACTAAAATTTACCCGCTTATTTTGTAAAATACTTCACCTCGCTTTGAAAATATTTTCTTTTAAATTTTTTTTGTATTTCAAAAATTTAATGGAAAAAATTTTAAATTTAGTGAAGCGTTTTACATTAACTTAATTAATTTTAAGTTAAATGATTAAAAAAATTATTTTACAGAACAAATATTGTAAAGCATATTCTTAATTAGAAAACTTTTTAAATTTTTCTTAAAAAAAATATCAAAAATTGTATAAGATGTATTTTTTTATTTATTTCTTTTATTTATTTATTTTCCTTTTTTTGTTTAGAATCAAACGAGATATCAGTGTTTTAAATTGCTTGATAACTCAAAAAGGAGTTAAACATTTTTTTAAACTTTATCAAAAAATCATATATTTCACCACAAAGTAATTTATTCCGTGTTTGATTTGAGGCATACTTTTTGGGGCAAACATTAGAAATGTAGGGAAGGTTTTAGTAAGTAATTCCAGATAAAATAGGATAAGTTCAACAGTTTATATTTAATTTTTAAAAGACTAAATCAGGTTACATTTACAATAAATTTTTCTTTAAAAATTATTGCATCGAATTATATCTTTAAAAAGCATATTTATAGTAAATTGAAGTTAAACTCGAAAATTGTGGACAAATTTTATTTTTTTTTATTGTGGTTTAAAAATTTGCTTTTAATATTTGACCGAAGCATAAACAAATATATACGGTTGAAATGCCAGATTTTTCTACTTCAAAAAAAGTTTAAAAATAATTAGGATTATATTTATATAGGAATCTACACAAAAACAGTTTTTTAACCATAAATTAAAAATTTTGAGGAAGTAATGGACATTTTCAAAACTGATTTATGATGTCCTCAAGATGGACTATAACGTACGTTGTCATTTCTTGTGTGATTTTTTACTGTAGCTGAGTGTAATTATTTTGTAAAGCCTAAAAATCTACTACACTTTATTTATTATAATTAAAGCTCTTGCAGAAACATTAATATGGAACTAGCATGGATATATTTCATATAAAACTTGCACAAAATATCCAATTTTATTTAGAAAAAATCTTATTTTTTTGTTAATTTTTAATAAATCAGGAAATCAAAAATATTAATTTGATATAACACCATCATTAAATATGGTCGATATTATTGCTAGTTTCCATGATACAACAATGATGTATAATAAATATTAACCATAAAATCAATTATCACACCTTTAACATTTGAAAAATATTTGTTCTTATGTTTTTGTAGTTTAAACAAATTAATAAATAATAAATATTTTAATAAAAATCCACCAAAATCACCATCATTTATAAATATCTTCTCTTTTGCAATATCGTCTTGTTCTCTAGACAATTTTCTGTTAAAATTAATTTCAATTTATAATTCTTTATTCGCCGTGGAATGACATTTTTTTTTTTAACTGTTTCATGGAGCGAGTATTAAAAGAAAGAAAAAAAAACTACACTTACATTTATTGTATTTGATATTTGTAATATGCATATATGCTTATATAAATTTGTGAGTTTTTTTTTATAGTTAAAGTTGAATGTGATAGTCCATATATCTGTATATATTTTTTGTTTATTTTTTTTTTTTTTGTATACAATATCTTTATAGTAGTTGTCGTGTGTATAAATGTTTATATAGTTTTAGGTTTTATTTTTTTTTTAATATGTACAAGATATTGTATCACCTGGTTTGACAAATGACAAATACAATATATTGTGACAAGTTACTTGCGTTTCTTTACTTTTTTTAATATTTATTTTTATATAATTTTATACTATACACATACTTTTTTGTGTATATCGCTTTGTTTTTTATTAGTAAATTTTTTATATATATTTGCTTTTTTTGCATTTATTTTTAATAATGTTTTATTAATAAATGTTCATGTTACTGTAAATTTGTCAAATGTTTAAATAAAAGTAATTTGTTTCAAAATTCTCTGATTGTTTTCGTATATAACTCTTGTACAATAAACTGCAAGTCCGATAACTTGGCGATGAATCATTTTGAAAAAAAAAAATACAATAAATTAAATACGTATACATCATCCTCTTCATCATTATGTGTCAAAAAAGTTTATGATAAAAATCATTTGTTCATTTATATATATATATATATATATATATATATTTTTTCGTGTTTAATAAATCTTCCACACCCGCTCGTAATTGATTAATGTCATATGAATTTTTCAAATCTTTATAATTTATATTTTACAAACTACAAAATTGTTATCACTTGGCAAGCCATAGAAGTGTTAAAAAGCTCAGATAATTCTGTTTTTATATATGAAGACATTTTTGTTAATTTTCAAAAAGATTTGAATTATTTTCGATTTAACCCTGACCTTTGTTACGTTGGTTTGCTTTATGTCTTAAGCCAAAAATAAAACGAATCAAAATCAGTTTTTTTTTAATATTATGCATACAATATGCAAGTTTAGTTAGTAAGAAAAAGTTTTTAATATTTTTTTTTTGTATTTATGCTATGTACAAGGTGTATGCTAATATTGTGTCAATCACTGTGCTCCTGCTGTACTCTATATCAATATTGAGATCTGTCTTGTCAAACAGCCGTCAGTCTAGCAGCAGTCACATTTTGCATAACACAATATATAGCAAAGTATTTGTACTTTTTAAAGTACCTTTTTTTGTAAATTATGTATATATAAACATATTTTACATATTTAGCGTTTTTAGATACAGTGAAGAGCAGATAGGTACTATATTTAATAATTTTAATTTTTAGTTTAAAAATTCACTAGGTATATAATGTAATTTTTGACCTAGAGAACTTTCTAGTACAGAATTGGTATAGCAGTTTATTATTTTGATTCAAAATTTTTTTCTACAACTTTGTTAAAAAAAAAATAGGTGAAATATTAATTACAATTACAACAATAAAATCAATAAAATATACAAAAATTGTTATGGTCAATTTGTAAATACAGTATAAACTCGATAATCCAGATTATTAGGCGTTTCCCAACTCATTACATACTGTTACGAAATTGTACTTGAATTCAAATATAACGGTTTTAACGGCCGGTTTAAATCTTTCTCAATGCTTCCAGACATTTCCGTTTATGTTAACAGCAGTTAACATATCTGTAAAAATTATTAACATAGTCCTAAAGATACAACATTGAATAAAAAGCTTTCACCATTGTTTTTAAGTATGGCAACACTAAATGTTTAAGCTGCTAACATTAACATCAAAAGCTCTAGTTTGTCCGTTAAGAACATTGTAGAAAGAAATAGAGCTTTCAAGAAGCATCTAGTAGGTAATACAGTGTATATAAATTGGCCGCGAGAACACCATTGAGTCAGTCTAATTGGAAGCGTCGTTAAGTAAAGACAAATTAACTGCCTTGGCTGTATAATGTTGTACATTATTAAAGTGTGTTGTATAAAGTGTGTAATTTAAGTGTGTATATATTATTTAAACTGTTATTGCTGTACGTTTTTTTAAATAAAATAAAGAGTCGTTACAACTTTTAAACTACTAAACTGCTGTTATTTGCAATCAAAGTACAGGTTTATTTAAAATAAATAAATAACTGTTTTTAAAAGGTAAAAACATACAATTGGTGTCAGCAGTGGGATTGCAAAATAATAAGCAGTCATGAAGTTCGAAGAGATGAAAGTGGAGCAACTCAAGAGAGAATTGAATAAGTTGGAGTTACTTACAGCTTGTAATAAAGCAGAATTACAAAAGAGGCTGATAGATGAATTTAAGCGGCGTAATATTGACATCGGAACTTACGAATTCGAGTATAAAGAAGAAATGGAAGTTTCTACCCGTGCAACAACAAGCATGGATTTATCCACAATGTTTGCTGCTTTGATGGAGCAATTTAAAGAAGTTCAAGAAACTTCTTGCTGAAGTTAAAGAAGAAAATAAAATAACGGAACTGAAATTTCAAGAAACTTCTAAAGCTAATAACGAGAAACTTCTTGCTGAAGTTCAAGAAACTACTAAAGCAAATAACGAGAAACTTCTTGCTGAAGTTAAAGAAGAAAATAAAATAATGGAAATGAAAGTTCAAGAAACTTCTAGAGCGACAGACGAAAAACTTCAGCAAATAACCGGCAGTCAAATCATAAATCATCACAAGAATCACCTTTAAACTAAAACGAGCTGGCACTATGGGGCAAGAGCTAGCTCCCACATCTGAGGGACCCACCATCCCCATATCCGTAATGCAACAGAAAAATAGCAATCTTACTGCTTCGGGGTACATCAACGGTCAGAAGCATGTTTTTACTGTAGACACCGGGGCATCACAGTCTATCGTCAGGCCAGATTTAGTTAAGAAAACAATTGAACCATTATGTGGGGTAAGCCTGCGCACAGCTACTGGGGAGCTGGCCACGGTCTATGGTAAAGTAAATGTGAAATTAACCATTGCCAACGTTACCGTCAATCATGTATTCATTGTTGCCGATATTGTGGACGAAGTTATCATTGGTGCTGATTTCATGATTAGCCATGGCATTACTTTGGATATGGGAAAAAAAGTTATGATTTGGCGAAATGTGGAGATACCCCTTGACGTCGGATATGAAAATAGAACTCAATTAAGAAAGCTAGTTACCGCCGAGCATCAGAAGCTACCACCACAGTCAGAAACTTTAGTATGGGCTCGTATGGAGGGAGATTGTGAGGACAACAGTTTGTGGGTGGTAGAACCAGCAGAAATAACAAGTGATCTTGTAACAGCAAAAACCCTCGTTAAACCCTGCAACAACAAAATAGTTCCTGTAAGAATGCTTAACCTGTCCAGCTATGAAAAAGTCGTTAAGCCAAATTCCGAAATAGGTCAATGCACTTCAGCAGAAGCAGTAATCAATTGCGAGAAAAACCCGCAACCTGCCAATGAATCCACCAAAGAACACGAGCTACTAGCGGAATGTGTGGGGAAATGGGTAGAAGGATTAGCGCCGCCAGACAGAAATAAGGCCAAACAGATTCTGAAGAAATATAGCTCCGTCTTCGCCTTAAAAAGTCAAAGCCATGGTAGAACGGCAATTATAAAGCATCAAATAAATACTGGCGAAGCGAGGCCAATAAAGCAGGCGCCCAGAAGTGTTCCTCTAGCAAAACGAAGCGAAGTGAAGGAGTTGGTCAATGAAATGGAGCAGAACGGTATAATCGAACCATCTTTAAGTCCTTGGAGCTCGCCTGTTGTTTTAGTTAAGAAGAAAGACGGCTGCACTAGATTTTGCGTCGATTATAGAAAACTGAATGACGTCACCAAGAAAGACAGCTACCCGCTACCAAGAATTGACGACATCCTGGATACACTAGCTGGAACACAATGGTTCTCTACCTTGGACTTGCAAAGTGGTTAATGGCAGGTAGAGATTTCAGAAAAAGACAAGGAAAAAACCGCCTTTAGCAAGAGAGATGGGTTATGGCAGTTTAATGTCATGCCATTTGGACTCTGCAATGCTCCAGTCACATTCGAGCGTTTAATGGAACAGGTATTGAAAGGACTTCACGGGAAGACATGCTTGGTGTACCTCGATGATATAATTGTCATGGGTAAGACTTTTGATGAACATCTGAATAACCTTGAAGAAGCCAAGAAGTCACAATCATTCCAATGGTGTGAAGCATAAGAATTAGCATTCCAAAAGCTCAAGGATCTATTATGTACGGCACCAATTTTGTTATATCCTATAACTGGAGAAACATTTGTGGTAGATAGCGACGCGAGCGGATACGGAATAGGCGGTGTACTTTCACAAGTAGTCGGTGGCACTGAAAGGGTCATTGGATGAGAACCGATCATTAAGCCCTCAGGTGGATGCTGCAATTTAAACAACCTGAAGTACAACTGGCTCGTTGGATAGAGCGGCTTCAGAGCTATGATTTTAGCATCGAGCACCGGAAGGGTTTAGAACACGGCAACGCGGACGCGCTGTCAAGACGGCCCTGCAACGTGGAATGTGGAAAAGGAAGGTATCATCGATGTTCGACTAATGCATATAGAGTCCAGTGAAGATTGGTTTGTAGCGCAAAGAAATGACCCCATACTGGCAAAAATAATATCAGCAAAAGAAGAAGGTAGAATGCCAGCCCGCAATGAAATATCCGCCGAAAGTCCACTAATGAAATCATATTGGGCCCTATGGAATAGTCTACAGTTATTAAATGGCTGCTTATACCGCATATGGGAAAGTGCTGACGGTAAAACAGTGACAAATTTAATTGTAGTACCATCCTCTAAAATAAACGAAGTAATGAAAGAGTTCCGTGACGGTCCCGGTGGTGGTCATCTTGGTGTGACAAAAACTTAGAAAAGTTAAAATAACGTTTTTATTAGGTGGGTTGTCAGCAAGCAGTAGCCGATTGGGTAGCCAATTGTTCACAATGCATAGCAGCGAAGGGCCTAGTAAGAAGAAGTCGTGGACAACTTCAGCAGTATAACTCAGGCGCGCCATTCGAGCGGATTGCAATGGATGTAGCAGGCCCTTTTCCCGTCAGTGATGCCGGAAATCGTTACGTTCTAGTGGTTATGGATTATTTCAGCAAATGGCCAGAGGTATATGCCATACCTGATCAAGAAGCTAAAACGGTTATAAGTGTATTTGTGAACAACTGGGTGTGCCGCTATGGTGTTCCACTGGAGTTGCATTCTGATCAGGGTAGAAATTTTGAATCTGCTGTATTCAAGGAAATGTGCGATTTATACGGAATAAGAAAAACCAGAACTACGCCACTGCATCCTCAATCTGATGGCATGGTCGAAAGATTCAATCGCACTCTAGAGGAATATTTAAGAAAAGTGGTCAGTGCACATCAGAAGGACTGGGATGAACACATACCGAAATTTCTATTGGCATACAGATCAGCTGTTCATGACTCAACCTCTCGAACACCTGCAAAAATTGTCTTCGGGACAGAACTCAAGTTGCCTGGTGATTTAGAATTCGGTATTAAGCCCTCATCAACAAATAAGGAAAACACTTCCCAAGAGCAAGATGACCTGAACGAACTACATGAATTCGTATGCAGACGAATAAAAATGACCAGCGATAAAATGAAAGCCAGATACGATCGTGCAGCGAATTCTGAAGGATTTAACGAAGGCCAGCTTGTACTGTTGTATAACCCACAACGTAAGAAAGGACTGTCTCCCAAACTACAAACCCATTGGGATGGACCATACAAAGTGATTAGAAAGGTGAAGGTCGTACATCTAGAACGACTAGCTGTCTATGGGAAAAATGACTTCGTGCCTATTCGGGACGAACAGGCTTAAACGGGGGCCAGTGTTACGAAATTGTACTTGAATTCAAATATAACGGTTTTAACGGCCGGTTTAAATCTTTCTCAATGCTTCCAGACATTTCCGTTTATGTTAACAGCAGTTAACATATCTGTAAAAATTATTAACATAGTTCTAAACATACAACATTGAATAAAAAGCTTTCATCATTGTTTTTAAGTATGGCAACACTAAATGTTTAAGCTGCTAACATTAATATCAAAAGCTCTAGTTTGTCCGTTAAGAACATTGTAGAAAGAAATAGAGCTTTCAAAAATTTCTTCGTTTTTAGTGAAGTATTGTTCCGATTTTTTTTCAGTAAATAGTACAAACAAGTTTTTAAATGTTTTTAAATGACAAGTTAAATGAGTAATATATTTTAATATTTTTCTTAAAAAAAAACTCGATAATCCGAAAATTTGATAATCCGGATAGGGGTCCGCAATCAGTTATACGGATTATCTAGTTTATGCTGAATAGCAAAAGGTTAATAATCTTACATATATATTAGATGTAAGAAAAGTATTGATTTTCATACACTTATTTTTTAAATAATTTTTTAAAAACGTTATGTAGGTTTTTTTTTAAATATAAATGCATGAATATATGCTCTCTATTGATTTTATTTATTTTATTTTGTCTTATTTAAATTGAAGCAAATTGATAAATTTAATAGCATTAGTACAATAGAAAATCATTCAAAAATGTCATAGTCCTTCTTGAGAATAATATAAATCAATTTAAAAATTTCCAATAAACCCTCAAACATTTGAGTTATACCCAAAAAAAAAAAAAAAAAACAAGTTTTAGTTATGTTCCTGTATTTATGTACGTATTCCTAATTCTGTTAATGTTTCCTGGATTTGTAATTTGCTAACTGTTTAGAGAAGTAGAAGAATTAGGCTTTTAATCGAATGCAATTCCTTATGTTTTGGTCAAATATTAAAAACAAATTTCTAAAAAACATTTAAAAAAATGAAATTTTTTATAATTTTTCGAGTTTAACTGCAACTTATTATAAATTTTTCTATAAAGACTTATAAAACGAAGCAATAATTTTTTAAAGATATTATTGTTGTAAATAGAACATATAAATAGAAAATTATTAAAATTGAAGAAAAACTTTAGAACTTGTTCGATTTTATCTCTAACCAGTGTTGCCAATCTAGCCAGTTGAGGGCAAAATCTATGATTTTATTTTGATTTTAACCTCAAAATTTTCGTTTTAGCTTTTAGTTTTTTTTCTAGCCTTTTTTCATTCTTAACACTGTCATAAGGGCTAAAATATTATTATTTGAACAACGAATAAACTAATTTCTTATTTGTAATCTTTTTTAACAAATCATCCATTTAAGCATTTTTGTGTTTTTATTCGCACAGAATACCGAGATTATTTAAATTTAACAAAAATTTTTGCCTGCTGCGCTTTATTTTTCAAATCAAGAATAACTTAACTAATTATATGTACTTACTAAATCGATTATTATAATTATATTTCAATATACTTCATTAACCGTAGAATTATAGTTTTAAAATGACGACAAATCACTTCAAAACATTTAGTAATTTTTCGTATGAAACATAACCCAAATTTGTATGTGAATTTTTTGAACGATTTTTATTTATAAATTTATTACAATATCTTAAAAAAATGTCAAAAACTAATGAGAACGTGAAAAAATAATAAAAAAAAAAAATAAAAAACTATAAATAAGTCATTTTTTATTTCTAAAGCAAATAAAAAACAGAAAAAAAAAATAAATAATAATAATAATTTAATTATAAAGAACACAGACATATTTCTAAATATTAAAAAAGTTGAGCGTCCATCATTATTGAAATCCATACATAATATTCAGTTTTTCTATTTTTTTATTTTTAGTAGTTTTTTGAGAAAAATTTAACCATTTTAAAAATTCCCTTTATTTTGAAAAAAAATTAAGTTCGCTCCCTCTTTGTCTCTACTTGAAGTTTTCTCTACAACTTCCCTCAAAAAAGGAAAATTCATTGCATCTGACATCACTGGCACCAAATTAAAAATGAAATAAAAAACTTTGTCTTAAAATATAAGAATTTTTTGATTATCTTCAATTTAGGGGTGCTTCGGAATTTTTGAAAATTGTTATGTTATGTCTTCAGGAACAGATATTAGGTAGTTTTTCGGATGAAAATAAAAAGTTTAATTTTAAATTTATTTAATTATTTGGTAAACTGCATTAAATAATAATAATAATAATAATAATAATAATAATAATAATATTAATAATAATAATAATAATAATAATAATAATAATAATAATAATGACAAATATTTAAAAAACTTTTAAATTTCAATTTAAATAAAGCTCTTTCATACTAGTCCGATGTGCCTTAGATAGCACACTTTCAAGCTATTGCTTGAATTTTTACAAAAATGTAAAATAAAAATTATTTACAAAGTGTTGTTTTGTATTTATTGTTTTTTGTTTTATTTCAATTTCCATTCATTGCTCAAGCACCAGATACTTTGATTTAAAATTCAAAAGCACACATTCAACACATATTTTGCTGTTGTGTCACTTTATAAATTCTCAGATCTTTTAAGCACATTGATCATCATACTATCGGCATGATATACATATTGTGTAATATGGCTTTAGTTGATGATATAGCGCGAATAGCAATGGACTTAAGAATAAAATCAAACAAAAAACTACATATTAAAAGAATCTAAAAAAGATCTGTTTAATATTTTGCATATGTTGCAAAGAACAAATAATAACAACAACAGTCAATAGCAATAGCAACAGCAACAAATATTTGTATACAATTGAAACTGATATGTTAATCTGTTGTCAGTACTTTTTTCTTTCTTTTGTTTTTCTTTTTTTTTTTTGTAAACTGTTTTCTTCTCCATAAAATATCTCTTTGAAATGACAGATCATCACAACAATGTCAAACAACATGATCAAAACAATGCATTTTTTTCCACCCAACTTAACATACAATTCGCATACTACATGCATATTTTCAATATCTTATTCTTTTGATATGAATTATTATAGAAAAAAAAAAAAAAAATGATAAAATAAAGAAGAAGTCTTAAGGTCATTTATCCAAAACATTCAAATATACATATAAGTATATCTTAATATTTATTTTGAAAAATATCTATATTTTGTATTACTTATTTTTTATTTTTTAAATTTGGGTTAAAAGTTCCTAGCTGGTATCTTAAATTGGCTATTGCCACTGTCACATATGTACATAGCTGCGTAACACTTGAGATTATTTGAAATATTTGAATGATGGGTTGAGTCAGGTGGCGTGCTTTTATGTTTTGTTTTTCTAAAATATTTACGAAATTTTGACTGACAGTTTTTAAACTTTATATATATATATATATATATATATATATATATATATATATATATATATTTATATAAATATTTTACTTTTAAATAGATACTAAAAATAAACACATAAAATTGTTTGTAGAAATGAAGACAACTGTTGGAATAATAAATTATTTAGGATTAATATAAAGATGTTCTATTTTTTTAAATAAATGTCAAACGTTTATGAACTTTTAACTCGTTAAAAAAATACACTGGACCATAATTGCATTTTTCTGCATTTATTTGATTCTTTTTAAGCTTTATTTATTTTGGTCATAGATTTCATTTTAATACAAGGTCATTTTTTGGAGTTTATATTTTTATATAAAATTTTGTGTAAAAGTAATTTGTATATAAAGTCTTTTTTTATACACTTTGTAAAAAGTATTGTATATTTCATGTCTTCTTTTTGTTCTACAATTTTTTTGCTTATATCTTTTGTCCGTTGTTTTCTTTTAATAACCAAAATGAAATATTAGTTTTTCAATAATATTTGATAACCTGACTGACACTTTTGTCTAATGCTTTTGTCGTGTTTTGTTCAAACGATAATAAAATAAATGTTTGAAAACATTTTGTGGCCACTTTTGACGTAGTCTCTATTTTCGTTTAATAAATAGGAAAAAATTAATTTTAAACTGAGAGTTGTCTGGTCATATAACATTAGACTAAAATATAGACACAACAGCAACAAAATTGGGAAAGAGTGCGATCATAAAAAAATATTAACAAAAAATAGAAATTAGATATTTCTTAAAATCTATATTTTCATTGACTCGATTGTATTAAAATTGTTATGCTTTTCCATTCAATTTGTCCGAAAATGGAGCAGATCATTAGCTGAAATTTAGTAGGATTTGTGATCTAGAAATAACTAAATAGATCAAAAAATTATTATTTTAGATCTCATAAGCTTATATGATGATTTAAAGGACCAAAATTAAAAAATCTTTTTAGGCTAAAAGTAATTAATAATAACTCCTTATTAAAATAAAAGATTAAACAAGTTTGTTATTTTTAAACTTGTTTAAGACTGCGTAGTCACACATTTTTCTATATTGATTGAATCATTGAACTATTAATTCATAATAAAATGTCTATATTGGTAGCATCATAAATCATCACACTTCGTTTCCATACTTTAAGTATTTTGTTTTATTGTTTCCTTCCAGATTATATCCACGCGACAAATTGTCCATATAGAAATGTTAAATGTTTAAACATTAAACACTTTTCGTTTTTCGTCTCGGCTTTTTTTTCTGCTGTTATTGCTCGAGTAATATTATAATCTCTTACGGTTAAAGAGTAGTGATCATTAGATCTGTCAATATTATAGCAACAGATCATCAGTCATATTTTCTTATTGTTTGTTATTGTGGCTGTTGCTGCTGTCACAGTTGTTTGCTTGAGTTTACACCAGACGCACAAACTTTGAGTCGTAAGCATTTAGCTCCCAGTTGCAATGCGTGTGGTTTATTATCGATCCTGTAGTGTTTTATGCGAGAGTCATTTCAATTTGTTGTGTAAACAAACATTTAGTTTTATTTTAATTGTTTAAAAAAATGTTTAACAAAAATTTTATTAACACAATCAGATGAAGAAACAAAAGAAAAAAAAAAGAGTTTACATTATTAAAACCATTAATAAATCAGCAGCAACAAGTTTTGCGCATGAGTTGTATTTAAGAAAATAAATCTTGATTCAAGCTGTGCCCGGAAGGGAGTAGTGGAACATTAAAATCAAGGGGTTAATTCTTTAGCAGTTGCCTCGAATTTAATATTTTTCAAATTTACGTAAACTTAAAGAAAAGATGAATAAAAGCCGCTGGAACATAGTTTCTCCTAAAGAGTTTAGTCGAAAACTCTGGAATTTTATTTATATATGTTATTTTTAAAGATCAACGAATTGTATTGGAATTATTCATAATCTTTTATTACTTTGTGGGTTAATTTCTTTCGGAAAAAGTATATTAATCTTGTAGTGTATGTGCTTTTTTTCTCTCAGTTCTTGTTTGTTTTTGATTATAAAAGAATTCTTTTGATGATAAATGATGCATAAGAAGTTGTGATGCGTTCATTTATGCTACAAACCCTACAAATACGAGTAGTACCAACAAACTAGTGAGACACTCATACTGAATGGACAAGAAATGTGTTGCTTGTCATTGAATATGGTTTGTTTTGTAGTAGAATTGGTGTATTGCTGTCTGTTGTAAAAGATGTGTCACTTGATATTACAAATATATACTGATACTGGACAGTAAGCATGTCTTATACTAAATGCACTTTTTCTTCTTTTTTTATAAAAAAGCGACAAATGATACGAGGTGTTTTTCTTAAAGTAGAAAAAAAGAAAACAGAAAAAACTGATAATAAAACCAAGAAATTGAAGAATATAAATGACTATGGGATTAATAACAATTTAAGGAAGTAGTAATGGTCCATACTTATTTACACACATATTGTGTCTATTTAACAGGTGGTTTATAAGTTATGCCTCTTTCTCTGTAGAAAAATCCATTAAAATCTTATTAACTGTTAAAGCAAACAAATAAACAAACCAACAATTGTAGCCAACAATAATATTAAATTGTTTCAAGTTTTTTTTCATTCAACAATTTTACACTGTTTCATTGCAACAACAATTATTTAACACTTGAACTGTCATTTTTGGTAAAATCTCATTTATCACTTTTATCAAAGTAATACAAGTTTTTATTTTCATTTTGTTGAGCATGAGGCACGAGTGTTGAAATAAAGAAATAAATACTTCCTAAGGATTGACAACTATTGAAAGACTTAATAAAAAAACAAACCCCCTTTAATAAAAAAACCTACAAATTGAATGTGTTAAAGTTGGATGTAGGTTTGTTCTATTTTAGTCAAATTATCCATACATGTGTAAAAGTAAATAAATCTATGGACGGATTTTTGTTTAACATATTCTTTAACCCATTAGTAGCTTAATTTCTGCAGTTATGAACGATTTTATGAAATGAATGTGAGATTACGGTCATTTGGGGATACATATTTTATGAAGATAGTTAAGATTTTTTATACTACTTTAATTTAATGAATGTTTTGTAAACTACAAACTGATACAAAATAACAATAATGTGGGTTTTTGAGGACATCACATAATAATTTTCAAAAATTTCTCTAAATTTTGGAATATTTCGAAAAAATTCTTTTGCAGTTAAATACTACACTAAAGATCTCTTAGATTTCTACATTTTAAATCAGTTATATATTTTGAAATTGATTTAGAAAGCAGGAGAATGCAGCTTTTTAACAATAATAAAATATATAAATAAGTGAGGGCTTATTCAACTTTATTTAATTTATTTTTATTTTCTATTTTAAAATTCCGTTTTTAATGTGATATTTAAAATTAATTTTATTTAAAATCGGTTAGAAACTCAAAACGTTATAAAACATTTTATAAGATATTACTTTTTATATTTTATATGGAGCATACTTTCGGGGGCAAAAATTAAAAATGTGTGAAAAGTATAATAACTTATATTATTAAAATCGAACAAGTTCTATAGCTTTTGTAAAATTTGAGAAAAATAAATATGTCTTTAAAAATTATTGGATCGTTGTATATGTAGATTTTTGTAGAAAAATTTATAATAAACTAAAATTTAATTCGAAAATTGTTTACAATTTTAAATTTTTTAAAAGTTGTTTACAAATTTGCTTCCAATACTTGATCTAGGAAAAATGAAATGAGTACGGTTAAAAAGCCTAATTATTCTACATACTTCTAACTCGAAATTTTAAGAGGGTGTTGAATATTTGTAAGACTTATACTATTATGTAATTTTTTGAGAGAAAGTTTTCACTGTAACTTAGCGTTATAGGCATTTCAAAAAACGCATTTTGTAAAGAAATTTTAGATACTTTATAGGTATTTTTTTCAATATTTTACAAATTCTCTTGGGCCAAAGAAAATTATGTACCAAATATAAAAAATTGCGACCTTAGATTACAAGGATTATATGGATTGACAGACAAACATCATTAAATCGTTTTAGAAAATGATTCATAATAGATTGGCATACTTATATATAATCAAGATGATTTTCCCAGTTATTTTTACTTTCAGTGTGAAATAAACCCTTGTTCTAACATGGGTTAATACTTTTGTGTATATCTTTAATTTTAGCTAAATTTTATTCTTGAAGCCTACAAATACAAATTTGCATTTTTTATGCTTTTTTTGGACCTTTGTTGGCGTTTTTTTTCTGGGAGAGAGTTTGTGATGAAAAATGGAAATTATGTCAAAAAAATTGTAAATTTTATTTTTGCTTGTAGCTCCACAAAATTGATTATTTCGCTTTAAAGCATTTTTCAATTTATTATATTTTTGTTAAAGAAACAAACTCTCAATGCCGTTGGTTGGTTGGCATGACAACTCAACAAACAAAACGAATTGTTCTTATTTCTATTCAAGAAAAAGTCAAAAAATTTATTTTGCACTTAAAATGTTAATGTTTTTTATGAGAATTTTTTTTGCTGTTGTTGATATTTTTCAATTTTAATACTATTAAATGAGAGATGCAGTCAACTGAAATGACATCATATGTGTTTGCTAAAAAATTGTAAAAAAAAATTATAAAATAATACATACAGGCAGGCAACAGCTGATGTTTTATATTAAACATGTTTCTATGTTTTATTTCATTCAAAGATTTTTATTTGTTTAAAAAAAAAGTGAGTAAAAGCATATGTAAATATGTAATTTTTGAAAAATGTAGATAAAAGCTAAATTTTATAATCTTATGAATAATTTTTTGTTTAGAGTATTAAAAACTTTGTTGTTTTATTTAAAGGAGTTGCTTTAGTCTATACCAAGCTTTAATTTAAGGCTGTTAATAACAATAAAAATTTTATCATTCCTCATTTTAATGACATTTTAAATTTTCATTTAATAGCTGAAGAACATAAAAGGAAAAACAAAATTGTAAAGAAAAAATTATAATTAATGAGAAATCAATGAATGCAGTCAATAGCAAAAGATGTGCATTTAAAATTGAAAATAAAAGAAAATTTTCTCAATGATTGATGACATTTTTTTGATACAGACCACCACACAAAACTGACAATGGTTATAATTTTAGTTGCGTTTTTTTCACTTTTTATGCAATAAGCGTCATGTCCTCTTAACTGTAAATATTTTTTTCAATCAAAACAAAAAAAAAGACTCTAATTTAAGATTACGAAAAAAAAACTTTAATTTGAAACAATTTAATGCTTACAACGGAAATTTCACGTTCCTCAAAGAGCGTAATAAAATAAGAGATGATACGTTTTCCAATAAATATGGCTGAAATCCTTAAGTGTCTTCTGAGAACCCTGAGAGGAGGGGAAAAAAACAACAGTTTTGATGGATTTTTAAGTTGTTTTCTTTGCTTTGTTGTATTATGGTTATTGGAAACGGGTTTGTTTTAAGAAGAAATACAATTAAAATCCTGTAAGAGAAAAACACACAGCTACTATTTTAAATTTGCACTTCATTTTTATATGATTCTTATCACACATGCTCTTTTAAAACAGGTTGTTTCTGAAGGCTTCATACATGGTTTGCTTAAATGGAGGGAAGCTAATTTTGTATTTTAAATTACATATTGTTTAGTAAACACTCGAAAATTTTTGTAAGACATTATAAATTGCAATTTAAGGATAAAATTAAAAAAAAAAAAACTTAAAAACGCTTTTGGCGGCTCTGTTTGCAGAATAGACTAATTTTAACAAAATATATCTCAAGTTAGTTGCAACATATCAAATTTTTCAAAAAAAGAGCTTTATTTATGGTTTTCGATTTTTTATGATATTTTTTTTTCTGAAAAACAAACAAATTTTTAAGTTTTGTATGAATTTTTCTGTCTAAACTTTTAGCACATCTTCGGTAAAAAAATTAAATAAAATAAAAATGTAGGCACATCCATGTAACTTGAAGATTGAAGATGAATGAAATCATACGAAGGTTTCTTGAGATATGTTGCAGTATGTAATGCAACCTCTTTCATTTTGTATATAAAATTTAATTTTATATAAAAAATTAAAAATTAAAATTTAAAAAAAGTGATTTTCATTAACACATTTATCCAAATTGTGTAGAAATCTAGTGACGCAGAATCAGTTTTGTCCTGTTTTATGTATTTTAAAAATCTCTGCGCCTGTTTCACTCTTTTAAAATTTCGAGTGTATTCCCTCATACAGATATGAACACTTAATGCTGTATGTGAGCAAGTTATATAAATATACTACAAAGTATACAGCGTTAGTAAATAAAAATTGTATATTAAATGCATTACTAATAAAAAATCAAACACTTGAGCCTCTAACAACGCCTTAAAAAATATCCTCGTAAACGTTAACTATACACAATTTTCAAAAAAAAAAAAAAAAAAAAAAAAAATAAAAAAACTCAAACAGCCAATTTTAAAAGTCTTTTTTTAATTCAATATAAAAACAGGCACATGTGTAAAAGTAAAGTAAGTAAATGCTCACATACATCAAGCTCCCTAACCAGAAGCCCCATAATTAACTAAGGTGGTCATTTAACAGAAAAAAATTCTTTAGCTAAAGCTGCTGTTGCATAAAGTCAATGCCTGGACAAGTTCAACCAAAATAAAAAAAGCCAACCCATACGAAAGCTAACATTTTGACGTGCTCTTTAAATCAAAGATAAACGATAAATATCTGGTGAAAATGCGCGCATAAATAAATTTAATTTAAGTTTTTTTTGTTCTTCCACTTAAAATAAAAGATTGTTAAATAAAATATATATATATATATATAAAACCAAACGCAAGATGAGTATAAGTATAAAAAAGTATTAAGAAGATATTACGTACTTTGAAATTAAAACATTTGTGGTGGTTGAGGAACATGAAAAGAAAAGAATTATTTTTTTGCATAAATTGAAAAGTTTTTTTTTTTGTTATTAATAATAATTTTAAATATTGCTTTATTTATAAATGGGGGAATTTATTTAGTTATAAATTCCATTTATCATTCTTATTAACAAGTGTGTTATTTGAATTTCCTAACAAGTTTACAAATTAATTATTATTAAACCAAAGCTTAAGCTTTAACATAAAAGGGGAGATTAAAATTAACTGCATAAATTTCTAAATAACAAAGCCTACTTGCAGGATCTTGATTACATAATAAAGTTATTTACACTTGATGAGAGGTGCCAAAGAGTATATAAAAGTTTGATTCCGTTTGCAATTTCAACATTTTTCACCTAAAACTCAAAATAAAAACGCAAAACCTTTGCATTCCTGGTAATCTAGCAGGTATAATTGGAAACAAAAATAAACTACTTATTTTTTGTTTGAACAACTAGGTATTTTTGTTCGAGCTGTCCACAAATTTATGTAGTTATTTTTAGACTCTAGGGGTACTCAAAAATATGTACCTGAACGACAATAAAAAAAAAAAGAAAAAAGCGAACAAATTTTCCCGTCAGTGAGATTTGAAATTTGGCACAAATTAATCATTCGTTTTTAATGACTAACGTCTTACTCAGTACACCATCTCGCACTTAATTTTCTAAGTGATAAAACTCTTTTTTAGTATAAAGTATTTTTTAGACATTTTGTTAAAAAGAAACTAAGAGCTTCAGAATGGGGTTTAACTAATAACATTCTGGTTGTTAACTCAGCGCTCTACCAAACTGATCCACGTGACTACAATATTACTGTTCTATTATACTATTGAATACTTGTTTATGTAATACAGAGTAAGCAAATAATAATGATGACTCATTAACAAAAAAACTACTTTAATAAGTAGTTGCCATTATTGAGAACCAAAAAGTTTTTGCTGGGACATTCTGTAGAGGATTAGAAGGATATGTTTATGAAGGCCTTCTGTAATTTACATAGATATATAACACTTATATACATCAAAATATCGATACTGCTATTGATCATTATCAATTATCAAAATTGATCCAGTAGGGATATCGCCAAAGGACTATTTTTTACGCTTTCATTCTTTCACAGATCTATCAAAAATTTTGTCTATACTATATTTGCAGATCTCATGTGAAATTGCTACAAAAATAATAACATTTTTTACATTTCAATAAGTGTTAAAAAAACGTTTTCTTTTTAATGAGATACTAATTTAATTTTGAATAATGAAAATATTTATGTATTGATTTTAATGAAGTATGGCTCGTTTTATTTGCATCAGATCTAGGTTAATGAGCAAAGTGGATTAAAAGCAGTTTTGATCATTTACGATTAAAAAAAATCGATTAAAAAAAAAGTTAAAATAAGCAAATATTATATCAAATTTGTTTTAACAAATTTAAAAGTAAAAATTTAACTTGTTGATTTAAAAAATATTAATTTATTTAGAGTAAAAGTATTTGAATTATAGTTAATTATATTCAGATGAGAATATAGCTAGTTTAAAGTTAGCTTTAGTAGCTTTAGTAGTATTAATTAAATCTACCCGCTAAACTTTGTCATCTAATTGTAATTTCTTTCAGTTTGTGTTGACTGCCTTAAATTTAAAATTCTCCACAGAAGCATCATTAAAAATTAAAAGCTCATTAATTATATAGATAATCCATTTATTATATTTTCAACAAACAGAAATTCTTGTTATTTCAACCAAAAAAAAAAAAAAAAAAAAAAAATATAAAGCAAATACAGCAAAATAAAACTCCTTACTCACATCTGTATTTTGAATTTGTTACTGTATTTGTTTGTTTGCTTTGGTTGTATGTATTCCTTTTAATCTTATGTGAACTAAAGGAAGTTGATGTTATTGTTATTGTTGTTGTTCAACAAAATAATTTGTAACTTTGAAATTATTATTGTTATATAAATATGTATATATGGTGGTAGTAGAATTTTACAAAAACCCCAAAAAAGAGAATTTTTTCAAAAATAAAACAGGGTGGGTTAGAAGTTTTAACTAGAATTAGATGTTAATCATGTTGGCATTTCAATAACATGCTGAAGAAATGTCAAAAAGGTTTATTTTTCAAAACATTGAATTATGGCGGGTTTAGCTCAATAATTCCCCGAAGGACCATTAACAATTTTAAAGTTGATTTGATTTAACAGGTTGTTAAAATTAGAGGATTTTTAATTTTTCTCTTAAAAGTGTTAATTGTTTCGAAAGAAAAAAAAAAAATCAATTTTTATATTTGAAATTGAAATTTTACATTAATTTTATCTTAAATTATAGCGAGCTATGTAACAGGAAATTATAATTTTTTCTATTTCTTTTATTTCTTCTATAATCTTATGCAAATTTTTTAAATTTAAATTCATTAACTACTGTTTCGTTTTATTTAATATAAATTTTATTATTATGCCATGACACCACATGAAGATTGACTTGGCTGCCTACAACTTAAACTTTAAATGTATTTTTAAACGAGCAGAAGTAGTTTCAGATGGTGGGGCTCAAAGTCTATATTCTTTATAAAAAAAAGAAGAAAACAACAAACAAATCACATCATAAGATGGTAGTTATATTCACATAAAACTGATGATGACGATGATGTTTTGATTGCCTGTTAAAGATAAATTAGTTTAACACAAACTAAACTGAAAATAAACTTTAAAATATGCTTGTACTTCATCCAGTCAGCCGGTTGGTCTTAGTAAATAAGTCAGTCAACAACCAGCTTCAGAGAGACAAAACATACAACTTTTTGTTGTTCTTAAAATGTATACGAAATATTTATAAAAAAAAACTTTCAAAAACATTCAATATGGCGGCCAACATGTCAAAAATTAAGAGAGCAAATAATAATAAAAAATTAAAAAAAAAAACTTACTAAAAGATCTTTGAAAGAAATATTATTATTGAATTTTAAGCTTAAAGAAGAAAACCAGTTTGAAAATAACTTGATTTTTTATAAACAATTTTATTTTTTTCTTTAGCTTTAATAATAAAAAGATGCTTTAGTAACAATAAGAAACAAGATACAAAATAAACGAAGAATCTTTTAATTTTTGTTACTTGTTTATTAGGTGAACTCTTCCCATTCACATACGCTCCACAAAGCAGTCAGAAAAAAATAATCATATAAGAATAGAAGAGAGCAAAATAATAGATAGAAATGTTTAGATTTTTTATAAAAGTAATAAATATGAGAAATTTAAGTAAACTTAGTTTGACACTTAAGGTTAAAGAAGAGCAAATTAAAAGAGGGACTTTCAATATTTTAGTTTTCATAATATAAAATTAATATAAAATTAATATTGTATTTTTATGAAATTATATATTATTATTCAACATCATTAATTATTCCAAATTACTTTTTACCCTGAAATTAGTGGACACTGAACTATTAATGCTATTAATCTCTTCTTAAAATAATTAAAATAAGTATCTAAATTTCTTTAAGATAGCAATTAAATGTATGTACATTGAGGAAAAAGTGACATTGCAAAATCGACAACGATTGTCGAAATTCACGGTGTCGTATTTTTGACACCAATCGTACACAACTTTAAAATACACGGAATCTATTACATAATGTTATTTATTAATTCGACACTGATGTGATGTCAACTTGGTGCTAATGCGTTTTAAACTTTTTCTTGCTGATTTGACCACACAATGTATAATTTGAGTACATACGGTATTGTTTTTTACACGGATATGGTCGATATTGCTTTGGGTACATGTTAATTAAATCCTTTAAATCACATTGTTAAATCTATACTATTTTTATGATGTTAACTGTTTGTTGCATGTGTAAATTTGTTGTTGTCATATGAGATGACTTTTCACAAAAGCTTTAAGATTTCAAAAGGATCTTGAAACCTAAAAGACCAACCGCGTATTCGCCCGCCTTTTTAATGAAGCGCAAAGTGAAACGAAATCATTAAAAAAAGAATTGGCAAAAAAAAAAAAAAATATAATAATAATAATAAAACATTACGAGTGCATGCTGTTCATCACAGATAAAATTATTCTGGTTTTAAATTAAAATTACATAAAAGATTTAATAAAAAAATCGCATTCATACTCAATTAGTAGATGAACTTATAAAAATTATTTAAATACGTTATTAAAGAAATTGTATAATTTTTATTGCAATATTTGACTGAACGTAATATTTAATGGATGTTTAGGGCTAAGTGAAACATGTTCTTTTGAACTATTCTGTTACTTCCTCAAAACTTATTCAATATTTATAAGATTTTGAGAATCAGATAACTAATTCTGACCCACTGTTATTTCTATGTGTATTTTTTTTATTTTTTTTTTCCTTTCAAAAGTCTATATTATTTATTTACCATCATCTTACGCCGGCGGGATTGTGCAAACAAATTGCAATTGTGGCTTGTCATTGTACCAGACCTCTAAAGTAATTTGCCGTACGTGTGTGGAGTACAATAGTTTTTTTTTTATTCTGTTATTATTTTTTGCCCATTCTTCCATTCAATTGTTATTATTTTTCCTTGAGGTTGTTGCGAGTATTAAGTTGAAAAAAGTGTTGGCCGTTTTGTAGATCTTATGATTTTTTAATGGTTTATTATAGAAGGTGTCATTTTTGTATAGTTTTTAGTTGTTTTGTAGTTAGGAAAATTATAATCTAAGATTAAAACAGAAGTTTTTAAAAACATATAACTACAAATGATATTGTTTATAATTATAATTGTATGAAATGTTTAAACTTCTTAATGCTGCCACGCCTATTTTAATTTTACGGTAAAAATTTTATTTGAAAATTAAGTGTTTCTGATGATACCTCCCGAATTTTTATTTGTTTGTAATATGGACATCAGAAAATATTAATAGTGTGTTAAGAAAGCGTTTAAAGTCTTTGTCAAGTAAAAAAGATTTATGAAATTTAGCCGTTCCCAAAGGTAATAATTAGAGTCTGACTACTAAAAGATATTATATAGATTTATTTGTTTTTACTTTTTACAATTAACTGGTTACTATATTGAGTTTTTCCTACGAACTGTCTGCTGCCATTCCGACTAAGATCGTTAATAAAATCTTTTTTATAATTTTTTTCAAAAGCACTTTTAGTGCATTTTTTCAAAAATATAAACAAATTTCGTTCCACTGATTTTCCATGTAAATTTCAACAACCTGTTTAAATAATAACAAAATTTTGTTTACTTTTGCATCTTTTCTCTTTTCTATTTAAAAATTATTGAAAAACATTCAAGTGTTCTTAATACAAAGTGATGATTGTTCACATAAAATTGCAGCACAGTGGCGGATATGAAACCACATAATATAATGAAATGCTTTGAGAAAATAAATACATATATAGAAAATAAAATAAATGTGAGTTATATAACTCAACAATTTTTGAATAATCAATCAGTGGCTACAAAATATCACACAATAATAAAAAACAACAACTAAATACAGACAGACAGACCAACAGAGAAATCTTAAAATTTGGTAAAGTTTATAGAAAACTTACAATTACAATTACAATAACAAATAATAAACAATGGCGCCACTTGTGACTGATGATGAATAAACGCTGATTGATATACTGAATGGCAAATGCAATCCAATAAAGAATGAACGCATGCTATGGCACAAAAATCATTGATCAGATAAAGTTAATGTTAGTGTATATGACATACATACATACTTGCACTTATAGACATATTTGTTTTCTTAAGTTTTTTTATTTATATTTTTGATTTTTTTTAATAAGTACTTAATTAAAAATTTCTTTCTTTGTGAAAAAAAAAACAATATTTATCTTTAAATGCCTAATATGATAAGAGTTTCTTCCAAGGCGTTTATCTAAAGTCCAGCAAATGAGAACTTAAAGTTTTTTTAATTCGCTGTCACATGTTGTGCGTAAACTTAATTTACAAAACAATTCGTGATCGTATTTATTTTTTCTTAATCAAAAAAAAAAAAAAAAAAAAAAAAATATCTTTTTTTAATTTTTTTCAATTCTATAAAGTAATTGCATTTATTTTTTTTCATTTCTGTTGCGAGTATTGTTCAGATACCAAGTACTCAGAGGGAGAGAGAGAAAGATGTTACCAGAAAAACAAAAAAAGAAAATATATATCGTGGTCATAAATTTATCTAAATGTCAAGTTAACCACTGTATGGGAATTTATAAAAAAAGTTGTGTTGAAAATTTATACAGTTTTGTATTGGTGTTTACCGCAACCAATTCACTAAGAGCAACACAATAATCCAACATTAGTTTCGTCCACTATAAATAGGGTTTGGGGTCCGGGAATTTTTTAAAATTTTCCCAAGAAAACGGGATATTTAATATTAATTTAATATGTAGTTTTAAAATTCTATAGCAAAAATATTACTGTTTTTAATGTCTCAATGAAAAATTTACACATTACTTGCTAAAGGCATTTTTAGATGGTAATACTAGATATTAAGTTTTGTCAAAAATTCGATACAAAGGGCGTATGGTGAGAGAAATTTTTCATACTATTGTGTAAAATGAAAACTGTAAAATATTGACAAATTTAATTTTTATTATAAAATAAATTTAAATAATTATGTAAACATAAAAATAAAAATTAGATTAAAAAAACAAAAAAAAAAAAATGTTTTATTTGAAATCCTTTATGAAAGAAAAACTCCACTTTGGTTAGGTTTTGCATTCAAATGGATGTTTAATAATAAATATTAAGCATTTTAAATAATCTGAAAACTAAATGTAAATTTTATAAATATTTTTTGTTATTGTAGTATTTTCTAATATTTTTTCAAAAATTCAACTAGCCTTATGTGCTCATTTAATAACAAACACACTTTTCTATAGCTTTATACAGAGGGTGTGCCAAATGGTAGCAAAGTATGTAGAAAATTAAATTTTTTAAAGTTTTGAGGTGAATAGTATTTCATTCATTCCATAGGTCTACATAAAGTATTGACGAATGAAGAGAAAATTTTGATAATTAAAAAATAAATAGTAAAATTAAATATTTTAAAATTTAAAATATATTAAATTTTCCAAAAGTTTGTGAAGTCTATTAAATATTTTAAATATTTTCCAGAATTATGTTTTACAGCTCTAAATTAGAAATAATTAATTAATAATGAAGGATGAAGATAAAATGGAAATAAAACGATAAGAAAAACTATTTGTATTGAAACTTAAGTATAGTACCATAGATTAGTAGGGTTCATTTTCATTTATTTTTTTTTAAATTTTCCCATTTTCCGGGAAAACTTATATTATAAGAAACGGGAAACCCCAAACCCTAACTACGAATGATACTCCCAGCTTTATTTGTATTTATGAAAATAAGGAACTTTTTATATTCTAGAAGTAACTACATTCGTATGTGGCTTTAAGCGTGTTGGCTATTACTTCTTTATTTTGCTTTTTATCTCTAAAGAGTTAGAGATACACGGTGACTGATACGCATGGGGAGAATATTAATCTTTTTTAAGCATTAACGAAAATTAAATGACGCAACTATGTAGATATGAGTATGGAAAACTAATTGCACTATGGGTCAATTAATGCTTTAAGTGAAGAAAACAAGAATTAGTTTTTTGTTTTGTGACAGGATATAAAAAGATATATGTATATAATGGAAGGATTTAAGTATTTGTTAGTAAAATTACAGTTACAAGATATTTTTAAGTATTTCATTTATTTTAATATATTATTTTAACTAGAACTGAAATAGAATTGTTACTCCTCTGTGCCATAGTGTTAGGTTTAAATATTTTTTTGCTTTATAATGGAGAGAAATACAAATACGAGTATATAACTATGAAAACCATTACAAATTTTAATACAATACCAAATGAAATTGTAAATAATTAATGCCCACTAAAGTTTGTACAAAAAAAAAAAAAAAAAAAAGTTTATAAAAAAACTGCATTTTGATTGTTGAAAACGTGCATGGACCTTTCTTTGATACATATTCAAGTTTGTGTGTGTCTGCTGTTACATACATTCACTAGATTAAAAACCTTAAACAATTTCTATTAAATAGAATAAATCATATATGTAGAACGAATACATTATACTAAGTATTTTTTTCCCAACGACAACAAAGTATATATATTAGTTCCTCTTTCACCTTTAAGCCAATTCAATTTAAATATGTGGTAATGGGATATCACTTTATAGAGAGATTCTCTAACATACATATGTACTTGTATTAACAACCTGTTTACAAAGTGTGTGTTATTTTTTTATATCTAAAAAATAGTATGATTGCTTTCCAAACCATTTGAATTATTAATTCGTTTGCATATTAAATTAGATAAAATATTTCATAGTTTCCACTTGAACATTTATTTAATTTTTCATGCGTATAGAATGTACATTTTTGTATAGTTGTGCCAAAGTAGTTACTTTTTATTGGGTGCTAAGCACTTTTAAAATTAACACCTCTAACGTACATACGAATATTTGATTTGTATTCATACGTGCAATTATAGACATTCGTTTATGTATCTTTATGTAGGAAGTATTTTATTTCCAACAAAAATATACTCTAAATTAATACGGCTTAATGGAATTGATTAATAATTTAAAATCTTTACCAGTTAGGTTTGTATGCGTATATGTACGAAAAAAGTTTTAAATTTAAGAAATTAAAATGAAAGTTTGTTAGAGGGCAATAAAAAATTGTTTTAATTAAAATAAATTTAAGCCTCACCGAATTCGAGAATTTTAAGAAATTTTGAAAATTATTTTGCAGAAATATGCGAACATAATCTGAAAGATTACCGTTGATACTAATTACTAACAATATTTAATTTGAAACAATTTATTGTGAATGATTAAGCTTTTGCATTTTTCACAAGTATTTTACAATTTTACTAATTTTCACATAAATTTGCATATAATGTTTGCAAATATTGATGAATGTAAATGTTGGTATTCTTAATAAAAATGCTATCTTTTAGTGTTTTTTTGTAATTAAAACAACTAATTTTTAAAATAGTTGTTTGTGAGTTTTTTCAATAGTTCGTATAAATTGTAAATAAAAAATCAGACGTATTAAGTATGACTATCAAAATCTATTAACTTATATCATTATATTTCTGTTATTAAAAATCTAAAACTATTAGAGTTTTAAAATTAGAAAAATGCATTTTTATGAATATTTATACATATTTATATAAAAACATAAATTTGTTTGCTTTTCTATGCATATTGATGCTACTTTTGCATATTTCTGGGCATATTATAACATTTTTCATGTTCTTTCAAGCGCATATTTTTTTTATTTTTCATGCATAAGCTTTAAGTTCACTAGGTCTTCAAAATCTTCAAAATTTAATAACAGCTCATTCAGAAATTTATCTAACTAATTTTTTTTATTTGGGAATGATTAAGTTTAGCACAATATAAATTGTTGAAATAAATACTGTGGTCAATAGTTTCTCCCACGTTATATAGGTGGAAAAAACGTTTACTTGAATATTTACAATTTAATAATATATTTGCATTTAGTCTACCTTTTTTTGCCTTATAATTCTAGATCCTATTGCATTTAAACAATTACTTAACAACAAAAAATATTATTCAAAATATACTAACAATAACAATAATAAACTTAACCAATATTGAATGTCATTTTAAAGTTTGTTTGAACTTACATTAAAATCAACTCATTTTCTTAAAAAAAAAAATAATAAATAAATCTTAAACTAAAAGAGAGGGGGAGTTAAAACAAACAAAACATAACTCCGCGAAGAGAAGAGGAAGGGAGTATCTTAAGTTTAAATCATTTTGTATTTTAAAAAAGTCAATTTCGTAAAAAAGTGAATAGTAAAATACTAACAATACAAAAGAAAAAGAACAAAAACGTGTATACTCTACCTACTACCTTTACGTCAAATTGTGATGTTGATTAATGTACAATTCGCATTTTTTTAGTACAACAAAACAAATAAAAAAGACCAAGACCAAAAGTTAATACACAAACCACTCATACATATATAATATATATATATATATATATATATATATATATATATATTTATATATATATATATATATATATATATATATATATATATATATATTAAAAACACTCACAAAAATAAGAAAAATACACTCACACACATACACATTTATATTAAAAAAATAATAATAATTTAACTTTGCGGGGGTTTAAACAAAATAAAACAGAAATATGCAAAACCGTAAAAAATACATGAATTAATTAAAAAATATTAAATAAATAAATAAAAAAAATTTTAAAGAGAAAAAAATCATAGAGTCTGAGTATACAAAAATAATAAATTCCAATATTTAATAAATTACTAAACAAAAAGAAAAAAAAAAAAAAAGAAAAAATCATGATTCTAGTGTTAAATTGATAATTTCGCAGAATTTTATTTAAGTTAATTTTAAAGTAAATAAAACAACTTAATTTTCTAGCTACTAACGCAACAACAACAGCAACAAAAACTGACTATGAAACAATAAGAATAAATAATAATAATGATTTGTTGATTTATTTAAACAAATTAGAGCACCTAAAGGTTAATAAAGCAAAAAAAAAAAAAAAAAAAAAAAAAACAACAATAATAAAAACAATTGTGAACAATAAATTTCATTATGATCATACATCACCAGTGTAATTGTTCAATTAAGATCTCTTAAAGAATTGTAAATAGAATGATATATGAAAGGCAATATATTTCCCTTACTTTTTATTAAAATGTACCTGATGCAAGTCTTTATAATTAACAGTTTTATTATTTAAATTTATAACTAAAGGAAATATTTGTAAATAAAATTAAAGATTTTAATACGGGATTTCGACATTTTTTATTTTATTTTTGGATTTTTCATATTCTTGTTTGTTTTTCATATTACTATTTCAGACAAATTTGTGTTTTTATGAAAAAAAATTTAATAGAATTTGGAACATCAATTATAACTCCGTCTTTCACATTTGGATTATAATGAATTGCAAATCCGATCTTTTCGATACTATAAACAATATCTTGTTTGAACAGAAATTGATGAAATGAATCGTGTTTCACACACCGATCGACATTTCTCAAAAGAAGTTTCCAATCATAAGAATCAAGAAAAGTTATAGCAGTTTAAATATTACTTACTTTTTATATTTCTAGGTACACAATTGCATCGTAGAAACCTATTACGTGTGTTGTATTTGCTTTCATTTTGCCCACAGTTGGAACGTAGTCGTACCTTTTTGTTTGAAATAAATATTGGAAGAAGTAAATAACCTGTGAAATTTTCTTTATTTATTTTGTTTGAAATTTGTTTGAATTGTTTTTCTTTATTTTATTTTTTTTTTTTTTCAAATGAAAAATACGGTCGTAGTTTTCGTAAAGAATTGAACTAAATCTATTTGAACGTACGACCTACATACGGTTCAGCATATACGCCGGTTGTCGTGTGATGTTCAATAACCATATATAAGTTCTAATTTGACAACGTACCTACGTAGTACGCTTTTACGCTCATACGTAGCACAATTGTATGTTTAGTATATGCTATGTCTGTCTAGTATATGCTAGGAATACATTTGTTCCTAGCATATGCTAGGAATACATTTGTTCCTAGCATATACTAGATATACATTTTTGTGGACTTTTGACAAAAAAAAAACTTCATTTCAATTTTCTATTTTTACAAAGAAAAAATCAAACTCCGTTAAAAAGTTTATACGCATTTGCATTCATAGAAAAGATATAGGGGACACAAACTCTATTTTTAATTGTTTGTTTGTATATTTTCGGAATTTACAGCCATTTTTGACCCGCACTTTATTAAAAACATTTTTTTTTCTTATCTCATATTTTGCTAATTTCTCATATGCTAGACATACATATATTCAAGAACACTTTCACCATAATACATAAACTCGTTAATTCTTGATCCAAAAACATATTTAGGCAAAAACTCAAAAATTTCAAAATAAATGAATTTGAGTTAATGTTAATACTCGTAACATAAAGTTTAATAACATTGTATTAGTGACACTATCAGCAATCAAATTGCAAAGTTTTGTGGTCCATGGTCCTTATTTATTATTAGTTACATTTCTTCAAAGCTAAAAAAGAAGAAAAATGTGATTGAAAGGAACAAGGTTTTTTTCATATTTTTATTTTTTTCCCACAAAATCAAATTATTGGTTTTAGAGTTGTATAAGAGAACTGCTCTCCAAGCATAGAGGGACAATAAAAAATAAGAATGCTAATAAAGTGGCGATAACTTTGGAAATTCTTCAGAAATATTCCGATTATTTTTCTTTTAGTAAACAATTTGATCTGGTAATGTCACTTCAACGAAAAATATGGCAAGTATATCAAATTGATTTAAATATACGTTTTCAATTTAAATACCTAAAGTTGTTGCTCATAGTAATAAATGTAGTTGATTAATTTGTATTTTTTATACTAAATCGAATTCTATATCGTATTTTGGTTGAAAATATAAAGAACTAATATTCTGATACAGAAAATGAAAGAAATAATAATTGTACCAAATAGGAGAGGTAAATGGTTCAAGTCAAGAGAAAAAAATGGAAAGCCGTTGCGTGAAATAGCAAATAGGGATGTAAGAAGATCTTTACATTTTTTAAAAATGCCTTGTCTAAAAAAAAAAACGAGAAAAACTCGTAATAGATCATAATGTAAGCCTATTGTTAGAATTTGTTGAAGAAAATTTATTTTATTCTTTATTTTATTTAGTGACGAAACGAAAACTAATTTCTTTAGAAAGGACTATCAAAGAAATGTCCTCCATCCTAAAAGTAAAGAATTCCACGTTAAATTCACAAAGATGACTGTTTAACAAGGAGAAAGGAACATAAAGGTTTGCGAATACTTTTAATGGAACGGTTTTGGTCCTATTCATTATATTGATAACACATTCAACGCAAATCGGTACAGAGACATATTGGAAATAGTTATGTTTCCATATACAGTAGAGAATATGCCATTTACTTTTGACGTTCGAGAACGAAAATGGACCCAATCCAATTCGAGGTTAGTAAGTAATAGATTCTCCCAGAATAGTGTCCGTATTTTAAACTGTCCAAGTCAACCTCTGTACCTAATATGGAACTTGTGGAATGATTTTAAAAAAAGGCTGTCGAGAGAAATTTTTAAAAAACAGAGATAAATTATAGGGGAAAATGTAAAAACTGTGGTACAATATTCCATTGGAAACTTGCTAGAAGTTTATGTCTAGTACGTACAGACGAAAGCAGAAAGTTGTCCAAAATATGGTTGAATGTACAGGATATCAGTCCTTGTTTAACACTATCTGACAATATTTAATAAAACAACTAGTTTCTAATTTATGTATTGTTATTTTAAATGTATCTATTACTATGAGCATCAAAATTGCTTACTTAGTAATGCAAGTGTCAAATTAACATAATGCAATATTATTTATGACTTCTTTTAGATTTCTTAATTGATTGAAAATAAGTTTTCGCTTTTATCTTCTTTATGTACACAGAAAGAATTAAATTTCGTATTCTATTACTAAATTCATAAATCCAATTATATTTTTTACTGAAATCGGACCTATCACTGAATTAGTAAAATCAAATATTCAAATTTGTAAATATTTTATTGGAAAAATTTTAATTTTTTTCTTATTAAAATATTTTGAATAATTGAAAATTCTTAAGAAATTCAATAATATGTTTTATTAAAATCAATGAAAATAATATTAATTTTTTTGCAGATTTTCAAACAATTTTTATTTTTTATTTAATATTTTTTTTTTTACATTTACTATAATATATACAATAATTCGGATCGAATGTTAGTATTGTATTTTATCATGTAAATGCATGTATGAAAATTTGGTGTAGAGAAGCGAAACATTTATAAAATACTAACTAATTAATGAAGTCTTTTTTAGATGAAATATAGTTTAACGGTAATACACAGTGTATAGTATTTAGATAGTTTAGAAATTATGCTGGTGAAAATAATGGTGCGATAACTAATTGTTTATGTATTCATGTATACTTGTAGTAGTAGTATATAACATATACATGTATGAATAAAAATATATATGTATATGAAATAAAAGGAAACACGACACTATTTCCAAATTTCATTAGCGGCCAAAACCATCTAAAACAGAAACGCAATCGTTATCAATTGAAGCATTTTCTAAATGAATTCAACTTACATACCCAGTTACTTTCGCATAGTTATATCACGAGAGGAAGCTAAATGTTCAGGTACACAATTGAAAGGACATAGTTTAATCGACTTGGGGATTATACAGCAATATACAATAGACCCTATAATTTATGCGATGTATTGCTACATACATTCATATTTCATATGCTTTTGATTCATCTAGAAGATACATAAAAATAAATCACTATACATATTTGATAATGAAATATATACGAAAATTAAGGTAACTTACCTCTTCAATACTGCAAATGATGGATTTTATATTTTTTTGTGTCAACATTTTTATAATTTTATTTATTTTTATATTTTTAATTGTCAAAAAAAAAAAAAAAAAACAAGAAATTGTTATTTTTTTTCCTATTAGTTTAGAATGAATTTACAAGCAATAAAATAATATATTAAAATCAAACAAATTTTTTTATAGAATTTTATTTAGATTTAAATAATGATTTATTTAAAAAATTCTAGTTCTTTCTGTGCAATGAAATATAATATTAAAACCAAATATTATTTTTTATTAAATTTAAATTAAATCCAAATAATGATTTATTTAGAAAAATTTTAGCCATATTTTTTTCTGTGTATCTATTATATTGAGCAGATCTGTATGTTATGACTCCAATGCTTTCGGTCAAAAGTAAACTTTGATAGCAAAATTTTAGCTGTTTTAATATTTTTCCACTTTTTGGTCACTGAAGATACAATTTGATGTCATATAAGAGATAATTCTGCTTCGTTTGTGATGTATTTAGGGTTTGGTGTTTCCCGCGATATATCTGTTCCCGGGAAACGGGAAAGAAAAATCAGTTTTCCGGGAATTCCCGGGGTTTCCCGGGAATTTTTTAAAACTTTAGTTATAAGCAAAAAGGCATTGGTTTCTTATAAAGAAAATCACTTTTATATTAAATAAAACAAAACCAAATATTATAAATCATTAAAAATGAAATACTATAAAAGTATAATGCTATTTTTAAAATTAACAGTGTTATTCTGAACTAAGTGACAAACAAATTTATTCAGATAGTAAAAAAATTGTGACAATAACAAAAATTTTCTTATTTTGGGTTTCGATTTTTTTTGTATAAAATTTTGGTGATTGTTGTTACATTCAAAAAACCACATGACAAGAACTAATGACTGATAATTGTCATGAATGAAAGAATAGCAGTATAAAAAAGTTATTAATATTTAATACAAATAAAATTAAAAATTTTTGCAATTTGTGTTAAGAGTTGTGTCTCAGATTTTTACGTTATTGTGTTTTACATTACATTACATTACATTACATTACATTACGTTTTTTTTCTCATACGTATGAATACGTCGTGGGATTAGTTTTTTAAGTATTTTGAAGTTATAACATTTACAGATCCATTGCTTGGATAAGAGATGCTGTTTCAAAAGAAAATATGTTAGAATGAAAAATCTCCCAAAGAAGTATTTTTTGTAATAGTTTAACGAATTTAATATTCACTTCTACAAATCTATAATAAAACTAAAGTATTTAAAATTTGAACATGACAAAAATAAAGTTGATTTAAAATTTCATGTGGTATAATTTGTAAGTAATTTTATTAAACCATAGATAAACAAATACATAGGCATCTGATAAAAAAAAAAACCTAATTCAATAGTCAAAAGTCTAATTCATGCAACATTAACGTTCATTTGAGATAGCGTTCTAGTTGTATTATAAATGTTTGCTATACAATTTTAAAAGTACGAATATTTAATTTCCCGTTTACCCGTGAAAAATAAAAAATTTCCCGGGAATTCCCGAGAGTATTTTGACGGAAAATGTCGGAATTTTCCGCCCGGGAATTCCCGTTTATATGATCTCGAATAGTGGGTCCAGACACAAATTTTTTGGTACGAAATTTGTATCTCCTAAGCTACTGGTCGAATCGAATTAAAATATATATAGGAGAGTTGCAGAGATAAGCTAAAAAGCGTTAAAATTGACCACCTCGTGTATGTTAAAGTTTCAAAAATCGTAACATCTGCAAATCTTCCTCTACAACTCTACCATACATTTCAATTCGTTACAACTAGTAGTATACGAGATACAGATTTCTAACCAAAAAATACCAGAAAATGTCATAGATTTGTATTAAGTACATCGTGAGACTTGATGTAGTTTATTTTTATCTGTCAAAATAATTCTGTTTTGGCGGCAAACTTAATACTTTTATCTAAATGCATTTTGCTTGGGCATAACCAAGACCCGGCGTAAAAATTTTAAAAATGTTATTCAATAGCATGGTTTTGTCAAGATTTATTCTAAAATCAAGGAAGCCTAACGAAGTTTGTAAAATTTATGCACAAAAATGGACAATGAGATGTTATAAAATCTTCTTTAAAACGGATTATTGAGTGATCTAAAAAGTTTCTGGTTATTTTTGTATAGTTTAATCCCAAAATAGTTTAAAAAAAACGTATATGGTGTAAAACTTTAAAAGGATACTGAGGGTTCATCAAATAACATCCTAAAAATATCTCAGAGTAAAAAGAGAAAGTAAGCTCTCTAAATCAAATTTAGAACATCAAAAGAACCATAACCAAATACCAGAAGAGATAGAAAACCTGACGTAATCAAGTCAAAAAAAAGAAAATAAAAAATAAAAAAAATAAAAAAATAAAATAAATAATCATATTTAAGTTCTTAAAAAATATATATTTAAAAATGATCAATAAAAATTAAGGGTTTTCATGATTTTAACTTCTGTAACTTTTAAACCATTAATAATATTAATTGAGTTTTTTCAGTATTAAGTAAAAAATATGGAAGTTAACACTATATATATATATATATATATATATATATATATATATATATATATATATATATCCATAATTGTAAACGGACTTTAGTAATTTAAATTACACACAGAAGATTAATACGTTCTTCTTAAACACAATCGTTCAAAAATAATATTACCACTTAAAAAATTATTTATAATGCAAATGCAATTTTAGAATGCATTTCTGAAAAATCTCTACCCTTTCAATTTTTGCCTTCCTTTGATATTATAAAAATTTTAATGTTTACTAAAAATTGCGCCATAAGTTGCTTTGGAATAAAACGGTCCACTATTAAAAAAAAATTAAATATATTCCTTCAGATTTTTAAATACAAAAATAAAGCTTTTGTATAATTTTTGTGTTTTTTTTATTTTTTGTGAGTTTATTTTAAAATTAATTTTAGTCATAACATTTTATAATTAAATTTGTTACCTCTTTATCCCAAAATAATTACTAATGTACTGTGTCATAAACATACAGGCCAAAAGAACATTAGAACAACTTATTTTTATACAATGGATATGTCACTGACATTCTCGAGAATCTTTGGATTACAATTCGTTGAAATCAATTTAGGAACGGTAAAGTTATACGCGATTTGTCAGATTCTTTCAAGAGAAAATTCTCTATCATTTCTTATCATCTTCCTGAAATGTTCATTTTTGTGACAAATATGTCAATGGGAAAAAACACAATCAAGCAATACTTGAGCATTTAAAATACGTTACCGTGAATCACTTTTGCGAGAGGCACAATATTTATCACCGTTTAAACTTGAAAGTTCAGTTATATATTAATAAATCTTTTTTTTTTTTGGTTCAGGAATTGCATGTTCACTTTTGACTAAAATTTAGCTTCTTTTCTGTGGCAGCTCTACAAATTATATTTAGAAAACGAAAAACAAAATAAAATTTATTAAAATTATGATTCTATTTTTTATTACAACAAACCTTATAAACATAAAAATATTATTATGAGTGCCAAGATATTTGCGTGCTTTATTTGCCACAACTCAACTTTCACTAATAGTTTCTATAGACCATGAGTTCTACATAATTTAAGTGACAAACTATAAATTTTATTTCATTAAGATCTATTACTGTGAAATTAAAAAAATCACTAAAAATACTAAGTGCAAAATAAATAAATATATAAATCTTTTTAAATTATAAAACTTTTTAATGTTAAAAAAAAAAAAACTATATAAATAATAACAAAAAACAAATCTATATATCTCGTGTATTTAAGTGTGTCTGATTGGATGCATTTATAATTTATTGAAAATTGATCAAATAACACTTTCCGTCTCAACACTCTTATGCTTCATTATTGAGTGGGGGACTGACTACTCTATAGTGTGTTTGCTAAATTATTGACCCTTGACTTTGAATTTATTAGAAAAAAGCTTGATGATCGTCTGCTTAGTAGTTACGAGTGGTCGCATGATAGTTTTGTGTGTCTTTGGGTCTTTATACTTGCAGCTTGGAGGAGAAAAATGGTTGGCTGTTTAAATTAAGCAGCCACTGCTGATTTTTTCTCTTAGAGACATGACGGCTAAAAAAAATAATAATAATAATAAAAAATTTCTATCAGCACTTGAAGGTTCTTTTCATTTTTTCTTTTATTTCTTGTTTTAGGTTTTATTTTTTTAAGGCCAGAAAAACAAATTGCAATACTACAAGTGTAAAATCAGAAAATTTTGTAAGAAAACCAAAAATATATAAAGTGGAGCTATTGAAAACATCTAAAAGCAAATCAAAGAAAAAAAAAAAAATAAATAAAATACAAAACTGAAACGTAATCATAATCATTATGATTAAATGTTGGCTGTACGCGAAATCGTGTACCAAGTTAATGAAAATGTAATTGAGTAACGAATGCTTACCATACCTTGGCCAGACAGTTTTGGGGGAAATGTAATAAACTACATAACTCCCTATACATAAGCCACAAAAAATGAAATGGCCACAGCAATGAATTGGTATTTCTACTTAAATAACTAAAAGAAGGATGTTGGCTGATAGTTTTTTTTTATTTCGTATTTATATATTTATTTCTCTTAAGGAAAATACAAAGAAAAAAATTTAAAATGGGATTTAAAAGATTTTTTTTTTTGTATGTTATAAAAATTTTAAATCATTGACCACAACAACTGCAAACCTTAAAGGTGCTCGCTGATTGTATGGCTGGCGTTTTTATTTTTTCTCGGTTTGTTATTAAAAAAAATCTTCGAAAAAAATTTAAAAACTGTATTTTTGGTTTATCTTCTTTTGCTTGCAGGTTCAAATCAAGTCTGTTGTGAAAAAAATAATAATAATAAAAAAATAATAATAAATAAATAAATAAAATAAAACGTTTAAACTTGTTTGAAAGTCATATTTAGTATTAATTTTTTGTTTATTGTTGCGAATTAATTTTTGCAAAGTAATACAACAAGGCTATCAAGAATTTGTTACTGAATATGAATTATAAAAAATATATTTAGTTTAGAAGAATTTCATATGCCCTACACTATTTTAAATACAGTATACACTCGATAATTCGGATTATTCGGTAATGCGGATAGCGTTTCCCAAATAAATACATACTCTATAATCAAAATTGATTGCAATTTATTTAATCCGGATTACATACAAAAAGTAATTTTTTATTTAAATTTTAGTATAGCTTAAAAAATAAAATTAGAATTACACGGATTATCAAATTTATACTGTATTTATTTATTTATTTGAAATCTTTAGATACAGATAATTTACTTATCAATACATCACTATGTAGATCAAAATGCTTAGTGTATAAAAATGCAAAAATTGCTTTTATATTAATTAAGCTATATATATACTCGGTGAAGGCTATACTTTAAAATGTTATTATCACAATGTAATTGTTGCACATCTACAAAAGTAACAATTTCTTTTATATTGTTAATGTAAAACTGCGGAACAAAATGTCAAAATGCTATGAACAAAAAATGTGTAAATGAAGAAGAAGAGTAAATGAATGCGTAAATGTAATGTAAATGAAAAAATTGTGTATTTGCTGGCCTTTCGAGGTCACTTTCTAATTACTCTATGAATGTTATCTTCATAATATTCAGATCGGTTGGTTGATTTTTAACCTTTCCGAAAACGGCTAACTATTTTTAAACTCTTTTGAATCTCCATTTGCTAATTTTATTAGTCTTAATAAAAGTTCAACGCTTCTCAATCGTTGTATGGAAATTTATATTATTAGTTAAGTTTTAAACAAATTTTATTTAAATAATTTATAATGCATGCTACTAAATTACTTTAAGAACTAATTATTATTTAATTTGTTCTCAAGAAAAGTTCAAGCATTAATGAAATAAAACCTAGACTGAAAGGAACACTTTGTACTTTAACCGCAAGAAAAAAAGTACATAAAACATGCAATTATTAGCAAGTACAAATAAATTTTTTTGCTCATAATCGCTACTACACCATTGCTAAAAAAGTATTAACAGAAAGAAATATAAGATCAAATAAACTTATACCAAAAACCGGAATGATAATATTCAATTAATTTAAGTTTTGATTAAATTTAATCAGTAGTAAAAAAATTTTAATAAGCTTAAACAGTTTCTTAATTAATTCGTAGAAACTATTAAATAATTGATGTGATATTTATAAAGCAATAATTTAATTAACTAAATATGATATTTAGAAAATATTTTATTTTAAAAGAATTGGAATTATGAATAACATCATTTATATATGTTAAATAAATTAATTAAATCAGTTAACTTTTTTAAATAAAAGTCTAAGAGACCTATTTGAAAACTAATCTGAGATTTTTGTAGATTTTTAGTTTAAATTGGTTTGGAATTTACCAATTTGTCTATTTTAATAAATAGGCAAATTTTAATATTTTTTTAAATTAAAATTGCTACTACGAATGTTTCACAGATTAATTGAGTTTCGTAATGAATTAATAGAATTCTCAAATTGAACAATTATTGAAAAATTTTTTGTTTAAATAATTTAGATAATATTTGAAAAAAAATGTTCTTTATGAAAGGGTTTTATTTTAGCACAATAAAAATTATTTACGTTAAAACATGTAATTGACTTAATTAAATGTTTTTAAACATACAAATCAATTGTCTGCTTTTTTTTAATTAATTTATTTTAATATAAATGTAGGGCCAACTATAATATTTTTTCCACAAAAATATTTCTTTCCTAATAATTTTTATATTTTGTTACAAAAAAAAAAAAAAAAAAAATGTTGCAAATGGTGTTCTAACATGTGGCATGTTCTCTATAAGATTAAGTGCATGTGTGTGCTGACGTATGCAAGTATGTGTTGTTCCCGCTTTTAGTTGGGGATCAAAGCTATTTCTGTTTTAGTAATTTATTTTTTATTCTTTTGCATTTTGTTTTTTTTTATATTTTTGCAATTATTAAACTGATTATTATTATTTCATTTTCCACTTGACTCAATTCACAGAGATGGGAATGTAGAGAATAAAAGAAAAAATTAACTCTTTCGATAACAAATGTTTACACGAGCTCATGTAGACCATTTAGCAGCAACATGAAATTGAGGCAATATACTGACTATACAATAAAATGAAAGGAAAGGAAGAAAGTAAGAAGAATTAAAGAATATCACATGCGTGAAAGGAGATTTAACCCATTTCAAAAAGTGGGTTTAAAAAGGGATTGTTTTATACGAGATTATCATTGAATTAATACATATTTATTTTCTTAAATGTTTCCATTCATGTGATTTAAATTTTATTACAAGTTTATTTGCCACAATTAATAATACTACTTTCCCTGAATAATACCGTAAATATAAATATTCCTAGTCATAGGTTTGTGTCAACAATGGGTTAACAATGATCACCATTTTACCCAAATATACTTGTAGTACTAATGGTGTAAATGTTTTTATGAAATTTTAATATTGATAGACATTTTGCAACATTTTTTCTTGAATGCGATGAAAAAGAAAAAAATTATAAACATTGAAATATTGTACTATATTTTTATATTATTGTTGTATTTGTTGCGTTATTGCAATATGTCGTCGAGTATTTAAAAAATACTACAACAACGACAGCCCATATAAATGTCTCAAACTTTTAATTTTTTTTTTTAATTTTTAAATCTGGTACGCCAGATTTGGGGTTTTGATCACAAATTTGTGGAATTTTTGTTGAGAAAAGGATGAAAATTTTGCTTTGGGGAATTTGTTGGGGATATTAAAAATATTTTGACGATTTTTTGGGAAAATTTAAAAAATTGGGAAATATATTAATGACGATAACACAACATGTCATATGGGAATTTCTTATAAATGATTTCTTACTTATTTTCATAGGTCCTGGAAATTCTCATAATACTCCCCTCAAGTATATCCTAGTATATTTTTTTTTAAATTTAATTTCAAGTATAAACAAAATCTCAGCACAAATATCTCTATTAGATATTAGCTTCATCATTAATATATTAATATTATATAACCTGTTGCCAAGAATTTAATTTTAAAGTTTATCTAATATTTCTAATTTAAAAGATGATGAATTTGAAGTTTATATATAATGTATTTTTAATATAGTACATACATGTTATGTAAATAATCAATGATTATTGTTAAAAACAGAAAAGGAATTGAATGATTAAACGTCTTTTTTTTTTTGTTGAGTGGGGATTTTTTGGGTGAAATTTTTTTAAATTTTGGGGTTGGCCAAAAAAAGTATCTGGCAGCCCTGGTTTAAATGCCGTTGATAGTTTTTCTGTCATTTTTCTGTTGTTGCTGCCATTCGTGCTGTCTCTTGTCGGTGTCGTTATTTTCAAAGTTCTATCAACAGCTGCTAAAATATTGTATGTATGCTGTTCGCAATGCTCATATTAGTACTAATAGTATTATGAAATCAAACCACAGAAAAATTAAAACAAAATTGAAAAAGAGTAAAAAATCATATGCAAATGAAAGAAAAAGATCGAGCAGCAAACATTACTATATTGTCAAATAAATTTTGTTTGGAATTAGAATTTAATTTGTATCCTCTGTACATATTTCAGTTTATGTTACAATTAAAATTCATATTTTCGATTTTTTATATAATTTTTTTTTATTATAAATAATTTGCATACTATACTTCTACCGTAATATCTGAAGCTGGCTGGTTGACTGCCTGCTATAACAATCTAATGTTTTTATAATTATGGGGGTTGTACTTCTACTTTGTTATAGTTGCTGCTGCTGTTACCATTGCTGGCGTGATTTTTTTTTTTTTTGTTCTTCTTATTATTATTAGGTGCAGCAATTAAAAATGTCTACACCTTTTTGTGTTACATTATTTTTAAGGTTTTCTACTTTCTTTGCTTTAGTTTGATTTTTTCAAAGTTATATGTCGATTCTTTTATATTTAATTTTTTATGTTGCTGATAATGTTTTAATTGTTGCCACATACATGCAACAACAGCCACTATATTAACTTCTGGGTTTCATAAAACTTAGTTTTAAGTGTTAACAATGAAAATTATTATTTAAAATGACTTAATTTTCTTTTCGTTTCTCATAATGGTGGAAATTTATGATGTTTCTAATATCCGTTACAAGTTAATGAAAATTTTAAGATAATGATTGGTCGGTAAATGAAGAAATTAAAATATGAAATGAACATTTTTCAGAACATTTTTTTTTTTTTTTTTTTTTTGAAGATTGTAACTAAATGAACTCAAATTGTGTATAAAATTCGACATTTAAATTAACTTCAGTAGAAGTCAGAAAGTAAACAATAAAGTAATGTAATATATTACATATTTATAAAGCTACTAATATTATGACCTGGCAAGAGGCCCATAATTTTATTGATGATTTAATTTTTACTTTTTCTTAAGTCTGCCATTTTAAAATTCCCAATAATTTTTTTATTATTTAATATTTTTCCTAAATTACTTTTTCATATAATTGTATAACATTAATACTACACACATGTAATTTTAATTTTAATAAACAAACACAACAAATTATTTAGTTGTATTTAAAATGAAAATCGAGAAAAAATCTACAACAGATATTTAAAAATTCATTAAATCTTATTAACTGTTGGTTATAAAAAAAATGATCTTTATTAACTTTAACAAAATGTTGACTGTTTCCTGTTCTTAAAATGAAATTATATATTGCATATGTGAGTATAAGTAATGTGTATTTATTTTTTTTAAATAAATATTTTAATTTAAGAAAACACCTTGACGTTCATTTTCTTTATATTCTCAACACTATCAAACAGCCATATCTAATGTGTTGAATTTAACGATCCTTTTGAAGCAAAAAATAAAGTTAATAAAAAATTGTTTATTAAAGGAAAACTTGTTGATTCAGTAATTATCATTATAATTATAATGATGATGATGAGGATGGGTAATGTTGAAGATGGATATAAAAATGAAAAAGGTTGTTTTGCACGTTTTCAAAATGTTTCATTAACTGCCACTTGTCTTTCAAGGAATGAGGGGAAAATTAATTCTTTTACAAAGTCATTAAATGGTTAAAATTTTTAAGGTTTAACACTTAACTTTATTATTTTTGTTTTTTGTTTGTTTTTTTTTTTTGCTCTTATATAAACTTGTTTATATAATTATATCAAACAAGTGGTTGTGTTTCAGTTAATAAAATTACTTTTTTAGTTAGTACGAGTATAATATGAAATTTAAAATTGTTTTTTTTTTTTAATTTTATGTACTATACGTAATAGGTCTTTGATTAAAAATTAACATAATTACTTTATGTTGTTCGACAAAAAAAGCAACAAAATTATAATTGTTATAACTAAAGCATAGCAACCACAACTGAAAACAAGGTACAGGAAAGCAGTTAATGAACTGAAAGGCAAATTACCGAATTTGATTTGATGTCAATATAGTTTAAATAAGAATTAAATCAAAAACGGATACAGTAATTTGCTTTCTCTGATAGACCTACAAAAATATCATCATGAAATTTCTCAGTCAATTTATATACATTTGATCAAGTAATTATAAATCTATAAATTACTTTTTGAATTGACTCTAGTTCTGGAGAAAAACAGTTATAAACTAACTAAGAAGGTTGACTTTACGATTTTTTTATATCTTTGAAACTATTGAGCTGATTAAAAACTATATATTTATGTATAACTTTGAGGTAATTCGAATAACAATTTTCTGGTAAATAAATTGTTAAGTTCGATAACTTAAATATTTATGCTGTAATAATGAAGTGTAATCTCATTAAATTTCTATATAACGGTTTATTGACTGAAAATTTTCATGCTGTAGAAAAAATACTTCCTTTTGCCGCCCTATATTATTAATATGTATAATAAATTGATCTTATTTTTATTTTAGCCAGAAAATAATACAAAAATTCTACCCTTAAGACTTCTTAATAGTGGTGACCTCAAAATGATTTAAATTAACATACCATGATGTTTGTTGGAAATTTATTAAATATATGGGCAACATGTTTGGGGCACAAGTTCGACAAAAAGGTTTTGTTAAAATGTTGCAGAAAAAAGACATAGTTTGGAAGCAGGCAACATCAACATGATGTTAAACAATTATGCTAATTGCAATTGGTAGCAGTTACAAAAGCTCATGTTAAACTTCATGTTCTAACTTGTGTCAGGTAAAAGTAAACAGGCAACATAAGAAGACATTAAAGCAGCCATTGTGAATACAAAAGGAACAAAAACCAGTCTGATCTTAAAACAAAAAATAAAAATATGCATAAAATGCTCTATTTATTGCATATAATCACGTCAGGTTTACAAAACCATTTTCATCTCATAATCATAATTTAACAGACAGCAAAAGAGTAAAGTACTCGCCTCGTACTTCGTAAACAAATTCAGTGTCTTCTTCTTAAAGTCCTCTTCAAAAAAAAAGCGCCATACTTTCCTTAGTTTGAAGTAAAACTAAAAAAGAAGAAAACAAAATTATGTTGCTCTTGCTGATGGTGTTTGTGTTATTTCAACATGTTCAGTATGATCACCTTAAATAATTATGGCTTAAATTTTATTTAATTTTTTGTTTCTTCTGTACTATAGTTATTTTTCCTGTTGTTTTTGCCATGTTCTCTAAAATATCAGAACTTGTTCAACCAGTGTTTGGTCGCCTCTAAATAAAAGAAATAAAAGGCCACAATTTTGTGATTACAAAAAATTCTTAGTAAATAATTTGCATTTTATTTTATGCTTAAGAAACAACCAAAAAGTATTTTTGATTTTTTTTTTTGCTTTCTGATAATAAATGAATATTTAATTAAAATAAATTTCAATTTAATTAATTCTTTGTGTTGATTTTACATAAAATTTATATAGTTTTAAATTTGGCTTCTATCCAAAAATTATTTAAAATATTTTACTTTTTTTATACAATATGTATATTGCACCCACCACTATGTTTACTAAAATTTTTATTTTTTTCAATCAAATATCTAATCAAATCAAACATCTAAGTAAAAATGTCAAACGCTTATTGCACTTGTTCACTGGCCACGAGAGTTATGCCTAAGGAAATTGAAATCACGTAATTCTAATGAATCAAGTAAAGCGATATTTTTTTAATTCGCTCAAAGTCAGGTGAATTTTGAAAATTTCAGTGAAAGAAAAAAATATTTAAAAGAAAACATTTGTAGAAAATATTAGCTAACTTTTTAGACTAATACTAACATACAGAATTGAAGGAGTTCTATTTATTTTTTAAGCTTGTATATTAATAGATACTTAGTGAAGCATTCTTTTCTACGTTAGAATCTATCAAAACCTGAATATCGATTTTAAATCCTAGGTCTGCTGTAATAAAAAGTTTTGAATATTTTTGTCAACTTAATAAAAAAATTACTGCTACTATTACTATAAACAATTTCTGAGTGTAAAATTAATATTCAAAACTTTTTTTCTCTTTTGTCATTTGTAAAATATGTCGGAAACTAAGAAATATACAAATTATTCTAGCCTAAGGGCATTACAATTTACTAAAGTACGATAACTTAAATATAAATTTTTAATTAAAATGAATAATTTATACACACAAGTGATCTTTAATAATTTATAGATACTAAAGAAATTATTAATATAAAATGTCTTAAAGGCAATTTCATTATTATTTTTAATTTATTGTACTTTGTATTTATGTTTAAGCAAGTGAGATGATAAACTGGTGATAACTTGCTTATCGATTATTTGTCACTTAGTATTTGCACTGAAACAGGTTTAATTTATTAATATAAAAATGTAAAAATCTTTACATTACAAAATAGTAATAATAACAATAATTAAAAACATATTAGAGTCAAATTGTTGTTCGAACAATTTATAGTATTTGCAGTATTTGCAGTGTGAGTGATTAATTAGTGTCTGTTGTGGCAGTAAAATATTAGAGAGATGGAGACCTAAAAAAATAATTGAAATCAAATAATGCATCAACAATATTTAATTATATTCATATCATAATTCGTTGAACACAATAATTAAAAAACTTTTAATTGAGATTTATTTGGCAGAATTTAAAAGTGTCAGTTCCTAGTTGAAAAAATTTGGACTAAATAGGGGGAAATATTGCAAAAAGCATTAATTTGTGTTGCAGGGCATTTCTCAGATAATTTGGACGAACATTATCATGAAAATCTGAGCTGAGTAAAATCGGAATATTAAAAAATGCATGAAAGATTTCTTAAAGAATTGAACATTTTTGGTTTTCCGAAAATAATACAGCTTTAAAAACGTTCTAAAATGCTTTTTATTCTTTTTTATCATTAAGGTGGATTTGTTACGAAATGTCTTTTTGTCTCCATAAGTAATAGTATCTTCATAAAAAGAAGCGACACCTATTTTTAATTGAATTTTTGTGTCTTTTTTTTTAACCAAAATTTATTATTTTTTAACAAATCCTTTTTTATATTTCCAAAATTATTCAACATATAATAATTAAAGTGTGTAATACTTGGAGGAAATTTTAGTTCGAACTTTTTGGTATTTTGTTAAACCTTATCAGACTTATAGTTGCCAAGATAGGTTGCAATGTGTGCCGCAATATCATAAATTTTCTTTACAATGGCTCATCTTGATAGCCAATTAAAAAAAGTTATTAAATCATATATTGAAAATTATTTTTTTTATAAAAATAACTCAGAAAACGTTTAAAAAGATCTTAATTTTAATAATTTTAAAAAACCTGAAAAATTCAATATTTTCAAATATATATTTTTTAAGAAATCACTGTTTAAAAGCTCTCTCCAAAATTTTTCAGTGTTAATGATAATGATAATGAGGACTTTGATGATCGTCTACCTCATCAACCAGAAAAAAAAGTAAATAAAATGCAACAATGAAATTTAACGTAGTGAGAGAAAATTACTAAAACATCAACTACGACTACTACTACATGTAATACTGTCTAATATAAGACAACAACAGCAATGACGACAATAGCAACAAATAATCAAAATAAAATTCCTTAAGCAAAAGCAACTAAAGAAACGTCAAAGAAAACTATTTAGTTTTAAACACAACAGCTATTTGGATCTAGTCAAAAGTCTTCAAAGAACTTGTACGTAAATGTTGCATGATGGGATACTGTTGTTGTTGTTGCTCTTTTTGGCTGCTGCGGGCCTGCCACAAGTTGGTAATAAAATATTTTCAGTTTTATGTTGTTGTTGTTGCAATTTTATTATACGTAACGTTTTGCACGTAAATTTGCAGTTTATTTTGTTGTGTTGTTTATAAATGCGAAGAACAAAAACAACAACAAATATTTATATTTATATTATTATTATTATTATTATTGTTGTTGTTGTTGTTTATAATAATTATTTTTCCATTAGTGCAACAATAGCAACAAACAATCACATGTACAATATTTAAACAATAATAAAAACAAGCAACATGTAATGCATTTAACTTTAGTTTTGTTGCTATTGTTGTTTTAATATTTTAGATTTATTAATATCTGATTAAAAAAATAACGTAAATCATTTTTAGTATGAGTACAACATATTTATTTTATTTTATTTTATTTTATTTAGAAAAAGTACAAAATTGTTGTTTACAATGTTTTTATTTCTGAAATTATTTTTCAGGTTAATTTTGTTTTAATTTGTTAAGATTAAAAAAAAAAAAAAACATAAATCGTGAGTTTGTCTGTCAATAGGTCATAACTTCTCGCCTTTATCAATTTTCAGTTTTTGGCGTTTAATTTAAAGACCCAGAACCCAAAACAATTTTATTTTGCTGCCTGCTTCTTTTTTCCACGTTCTTGTTCACCCCAAAACTTTGACACCCAAGAAAAATTGTTAGTCATTATTTATGTTTTACGATTCATGTAGGTTTTCCCATTCTTTTATTGTTTTCACAATCTCAACAAAATTTTACTAAAGCGTAGCAGCAGAAAATAGCGATATTTTTTTATTATTTGTATAAAAAAAAATATTCTAAATTTGGAATCCCAAAATGTTTGTGTGTTTGAGTGAAAGTGTACATGATATGTATGGATTGTCTTCGCTAGACTAGTTGGTGGGAGTATGAATTGCTAGAGTATAAAGTGTAATTTTGTTTTTCGCACCGATCATTTTCACGCAGCATGAATTCTTTGAAGAATATTTTGTATTCAGTGTGGTTTAAATATCGAATGAATTGGACGAATATAGTTTTGAAATTATTTATTTGTTTTGACAAGTTGCTGTGTTGAAATAAGTGCTCATTTAATTCATAAGTACACATATGTACATTAGAGTATCCCGAGGAAACGCTTTTTTGAGATTTCAATGTAGAAATGCCCTTCAAACGATTCGTATTTGAGATGAATACAGAAAAATTTTTTAAAAAATTTTTCGAATTGATCTTCAGTTCCTTACCATCGATTGAATGTCTAAAGTCTCGTATATTTTGGCTAGAAAAAAGTTAAGAGTTTTTTTTCGCGAAATATGTCCCCCCAAAGGATTTTATTCCACTAAAGAACTTTTCAGTGTATTTTGGTGAAAATTTTTTTGAAAACAATTTATTATGGGCCATACTTACTAAAATGTAACTTTTTAATGGTTTACCCATAAAAGGAACAAAATTACAAATTTTTTATACATTTTGCAAAAAAATATCGATTTTTTTTCACATGATGTACTAGAATGATGATTTATGGGCCAAAATTTTTACGAATTTTTTTTTTAATATTTTTTCATAAATGGCTCAAAATTACGAGTTTTTTTGGTACCCATTTCGAGCCAAAACTCAAAACTATTTTTAGACAAAATGTTCTAGACCTGTGACCTTTAATCACTGATAGGGAACTGAAGATCAATTTTTAAATTTTTTAAAATATTTTTTATATATTTAGCGTATTAATACAAATTGTTTGAATGGTTTTCTTACAAAATTTTTGTTTCTACGGGATACTCTAATGTACATATACTAATATTCACACATATATTTACTATAGAGAACATAAACTATATTTTATTTGGTTGAAGAGGTTTAAAAATTAAAAAAAAGCGATTTTAACAAATAACTTCTTAAAATTTCAAGTTCGTACTTATTTCTTATATAATTGGTTTCGATTTTATTTCGGAAATGTTGGTAATAATTTAAAATTGGTGTTATCAGTAAAATATTAATTTTATGCAAATTATTTCGATATCTATTTTCTATTTGGAATTTTCCAGTTTATATGACTTGTATATTGTATAGATTTACAAGGACATAAATACAAACCAGAATTTTCAAAATAAATTGGACAAAAATTTGATTTTCACACTTAAATCTAAAATTCCATTCTCAAAATTATAAGATTTTGAGCATCGAAATTCTAATATTATTCGTATCTGACCATTGTATATTCAAAAGCAGTTATGAATTTTATCATTAAAGTAAGTTAAAGGATAACAGTTTTTTGATTTTTATTTTTTCGAAAAGAAATAAAAGTTACATTTCGATTTTTAATTTTTTGAACAGATATATAAGTTATTTTCTGATTTTTATTTGTTTCTGGAAAATATGTTCTACTGTAATTTTTATTTGTTGAAGAAACATATTTTTATGTATGTATATTCGTAAATTTATAAATTCATAAAATCATAAATTCATTAATTCATAATTCTTTAATTCATAAGTTC